>CAWUFW010015478.1:0-359137 GCA_963921515.1 Calotriton arnoldi
CTATTCCCACTCCAGTGAGTGCAACAGTAGGGAAAGTGTTGGATAGCGTAGGGGTTAAAATTACTATTCCCACTCCAGTGAGTGCAACAGTAGGGAAAGTGTTGGATAGCGTAGGGGTAAAAATTACTATTCCCACTCCAGTGAGTGCAAAAGTAGGGAAAGTGTTGAATAGCGTAGGGGTAAAAATTACTATTCCCACTCCAGTGAGTACAACAGTAGGGAAAGTGTTGGATAGCGTAGGGGTAATAATTACTAGTCCCACTCCAGTGAGTGCAACAGTAGGGAAAGTGTTGGATAGCGGGGGGGGGTAAAAATTACTATTCCCACTCCAGTGAGTGCAACAGTAGGGAAAGTGCTGGATAGCGTAGTGGTAAAAATTACTATTCCCACTCCAGTGAGTGCAACAGTAGGGAAAGTGTTGGATAGCGTAGGGGTAAAAATTACTATTCCCACTCCACTGAGTGCAATAGTAGGGAAAGTGTTGGATAGCGGGGGGTAAAAATTACTATTCCCACTGCAGTGAGTGCAACAGTAGGGAAAGTGTTGGATAGCGGAGGGCTAAAAATTACTATTCGCACTCCAGTGAGTGCAACAGTAGGGAAAGTGTAGGATCGCGTAGGGGTAAAAATTACTATTCCCACTCCAGTGAGTGCAACAGTAGGGAAAATGTAGGATCGCGTAGGGGTTAAATTAACATACTTATAAATTTTTTTTTTTAAATAAATAACATATTAATAATTATTTAACAAAATAATTATTAATAAATACCTATTAAATTAAATTAATATTTACTTAAATAACATTAAATTACTTCCTACCCTATTCCCCTATAAACACACAACGCGCTACACATAAAAAATAACACAATTAATGTAATTATCAATTAATAATTAATAAAAAGTAATGACCAATTAATAATTGATTAACAATAAATTAATTAACAATAACAATAAATATAAAATAATAAATTAATTATCATTAATATAATTTTTAATTAACCAATTAATAAAAGTAAATTACCAATTAATAATTAATTAACAATAAATTAATAATCAATAACAATAAATATACACATATTAACTAATTAATTAAATTTAAATTACTTCCCACCCTATTCCCCTATAAACCCACAACCCGCTACACATTAAAAATAACATAATTAATTTAATTACCAATTAATCAATAAATTAAAATTAATTACCAATTAATAATTCATTTACAATAAATTAACAATAACAATAAATAAAAATTAATAATAAATTAATTATAATTAATATAATTATAAATTAATTACCAATTAATAATTAATTCACAATGAATAACAATAAATAAAATCATATTAATTAATTAATTATAATTAATTTACTTCCCACCCTATTCCCCTATAAACCCACAACCTGCTACACATTAAAAATAACATAATTTATTGAATTACCAATTAATCAATTAATTAAAATTAATTACCAATTAATAATTAATTTACAATAAATTAATTAACAATAACAATAAATAAAAATCAAATTACTATTCCCACTCCAGTGAGTGCAACAGTAGGGAAAGTGTTGGATAGCGAGGGGGGTAAACATTACTATTCCCACTCCAGTGAGTGCAACAGTAGGGAAAGTGTTGGATAGCGTAGGGGTAAAAATTACTATTCCCACTCCAGTGAGTGCAACAGTAGGGAAAGTGTTGGATAGCGTAGGGGTAAAAATTACTATTCCCACTCCAGTGAGTGCAACAGTAGGGAAAGTGTTGGATAGCGGAGGGATAAAAATTACTATTCCCACTCCAGTGAGTGCAACAGTTGGGAAAGTGTTGGATAGCGTAGGGGTAAAAATTACTATTCCCACTCCAGTGAGTGCAACAGTAGGGAAAGTGTTGGATAGCGTAGGGGTAAAAATTACTATTCCCACTCCAGTGAGTGCAACAGTAGGGAAAATGTAGGATCGCGTAGGGGTTAAATTAACATACTTATAAAAAGAAATTTTTTAAATAAATAACATATTAATAATTATTTAACAAAATAATTATTAATAAATACCTATTAAATTAAATTAATATTTACTTAAATAACATTAAATTACTTCCTACCCTATTCCCCTATAAACACACAACGCGCTACACATAAAAAAATAACACAATTAATTTAATGATCAATTAATCAATTAATAAAAATTAATTACCAATTAATAATTAATTACCAATAAATTAATTAATAAATATAAAATAATAAATTAATTATCATTAATATAATTTTTAATTAACCAATTAATAAAAATTAATTACCAATTAATAATTAATTAACAATAAATTAATAATCAATAACAATAAATATACACATATTAACTAATTAATTCAATTTAAATTACTTCCCACCCTATTCCCCTATAAACCCACAACCCGCTACACATTAAAAATAACATAATTAATTTAATTACCAATTAATCAATGAATTAAAATTAATTACCAATTAATAATTCATTTACAATAAATTCATTAACAATAACAATAAATAAAAATTCATAATAAATTAATTATAATTAATATAAATATAAATTAACCGATTAATATAAATTAATTGCCAATTAATAATTCATTAACAATGAATAACAATAAATAAAATCATATTAGTTAATTAATTATAATTAATTTACTTCCCACCCTATTCCCCTATAAACCCACAACCTGCTACACATTAAAAATAACATAATTTATTTGATTATCAATTAATCAATGAATTAAAATTAATTACCAATTAATAATTAATTTACAATAAATTAATTAACAATAAATAAAAATTAATAATAAATTAATTATAATTAATATAATTATAAATTAACAAATTAATATAAATTAATTACCAATTAATAATTAATTAACAATAAATTAACAATGAATAACAATAAATAAAAACATATTAATTAATTATAATTAAATTACTTCCCACCCTATTCCCCTATAAACCCACAACCCGCTCTGATACTAAAACGCTAAATTTCCTTTAAAAAAAAATACTATTTTCTAAACATTTAGGTGTCCATTACGATACCGGGCGGAATAAAATCCGCCATCCACCATAGCGGTAAAAAAACGCCCGCCTACACCCTCTGAATACCGACCGAGCAATCAGGATGTCGCGAAGCGAACACCGCCCGCGGCGGATAAACCACACAAAATACCGCCCATCTATGTCCGAGTCGAAGTCCATCCGTCCGACACGGACGCAAACCCGCACGACAACCCAAAACCGCCCGCCCTGACTACCGAGACACCGGCCATGAAATTAGGATCTTCCCGACATGAGCGCGGCAAATCCACTAATACACCACCCGCCATCGTAAACAACAGTGATGAAAATGGACACGGCAGAAGCCCTGGCGGCCACGTCCCTGCACAGAAACCATCCGCGGACCAAAGAAACACACACAACATGGCCAACAAGTCCACACAGCAAGCAACGCCCAAATACCCAAACACAGTACACATCCCGAAAACACATCCCCCCTGGACAAACAAATAAACTACAAATCCCAGAACACCAGCCACAACACACCTGAAAACAACAGCACATCATGACACACCCACATAGGTAAGTACAAATGCAGCCCCTTCACAGACCACAATCCCTTGCAACACTACAAAATGAGGACGAGAGCACAGAACACATCGAGACAGAAAGGACAGCAGCACACCACAGACACGCACCCATCACCACCACCACCACCACCACCACCACCAAACACCGGCCGCACAAACCCCCTGCACATCACACACCACACACACACACCGCACCAGCACCACAAACACCAAACCACACACCATGGCAGCACAGAGAATGCCCAAGTTCACGTCCACTGAGCTGAAGGTCATGTTCGACGAGATCATCAAGGTGCACCCACAAATCTATGGGAACCAGGTCCAACAGACACCACTAGCCACCAGAAACAGAATGTGGAGCAGGATCGTAGACCAGGTCAATGCAGTTGGGAACGTACCACGCAACAGAGCCGAAATCACCAAGAGGTGGCACGACATGAAAAGAGTGGTCAAAAAGAAGGAGGCCAAGAATCAGCAGCTGGCTGACAGGACTGGCGGAGGAAATCCCGCGCTATTTAAGACCTTCAAGGCGTGGCAGGAGAAGGTGTGAGGCATCCTACATCCAGAGAGTCTCACCGGATTACCAGGGGGAGTGGAGGCTGGTAAGTACAAACAAATGTATACCAGCACACCGCTATGTACTCACATGCACTACCACTATGCCATAGCTCCGAGGGACAAACACCCCCATGTCCAGTACACAATACACAAGACATCACTCACACATGCAACAGACTAACTAACAAAACCATGGGGGCATGTGTACAGTCAGCCAGCACCGCAACTCCCACCAGGTCCCCTTGTACTCCAGATGCGCCAGAAAGATCACTCCCCACACCCACACTCATGTGTCAGCCATAGCTGCACTAACCGACAAGTAACAGGTAAGTAGCCGGAACACAAAGTCAGTGGGTCGGAGGGGGGATAGTTGAAGTACAACACCCACCAGGCCCCCAGTCCTATAGCACAGCAAGGTGGAGCACAGCCCACACCCATGTGTCAGCCACTGCAGTGCACACCTTCAGCCGACAGGTAGAAATCTTACCGTACATGGTGGGGTTTCTGTGGGTGGTAAGCCATCACCACAACACACAACACCGCCCCCACTCCCACAGACCAGCAAGATGGAGCACCCCTCCCTCCCAGTACCATATGGCATCCATTGCATTGCGCCCTCCAAACCAACAAGTAGGTAGAGTACTGTACAGGGCGGGGTGTCTGTAGGCATGAGGACAGTATTACGACTAACATTTGGGAAATGTCACGTAGCAGAGGAACACGCAGCACTGCTCCCTGTCATAATCATGTGACCAATGTGCACACGGACATGTATAACAGAGTCATAGCCCACATGAGCCATCACAAATACAGCAACACCCATGGAGCCACGTCTGCATGCACAAGTCCCACTGGAGTACTGACCCACACGGCGGGCACTGTGCCACTCATCACACACATCAGCAACACCATCGAAGTCCTGTCCATGTAGTCGTCACTGCCTGTTCCCCACAAAACGTACAACATCGCCCATGCAAGTCTAACCTGTCTAGAACTAACAGTGTGGAACCCCAATAATGCACATAAACACCACTGGACCCATGAAACACACAGCCACACAATGCACATCCAACATACCATCCATCTCATCTGTCAGCCCCAGTGTCATGAAAGGTATGTCATTGGAACAGATGGCCCTCACACAGTAGTTCTGCAAAGATACCTGCCCATCACAAATAATGTGTCTGCAGTGACTGAAGCGCACATCACACTGATTTACAACATACATAATATAGTCAACACCCCAAGAGCACTGCATTGCTGCACATGGCCGAGGGTAGCACGCACACCAAGGAATTGGCCCATCTGCAATACGTCGTGTGGCACACAACCATCACTCACTCACTACAATGCTTGCAGTGTAATGTCCATAAATGATAACAGTGAGCAGATATGCTGGGGATGTCAGACATACACACACCTTTGTCTCTGCACTGTCATGTTGCCAAAACACATGTCCCGTTCTGCACACATATGTCACAGTATGTACCCCAAAACCATATTTCACCTCAAAAGCGTTGAGGGGCTGTACCCCTTTTGCCATCTGCGTTTCTAAGCGTTCCATTTGAACCCCAAAACCATATTTCACCTCAAAAGCGTTGAGGGGGCTGTACCCCCTTTTGTCATCTGCGTTTCTAAGCGTTCCATTTGAACCCCAAAACCATATTTCACCTCAAAAGCGTCAATGGATCTGGAGCCCGCATACACCCAAGCCACAAAATGTGGGAGTACAGCAACACACACTGATTGTCATCGCTAATCTGCCCCATGCCACATGAACACAACACACAGTTCCATTGCCTTGCTCACGCATACACACATCGTACATCCACACACACGCCACTGGGAAACCTGTGCACGACAGTGCACGAACTGTGAATGTCAGACAACCAATACAAACTTTGCAAGGTGCCGAACAGCTGGATGCTGGAGAGGGAGACAGCAGCCAGCACAGCCAGTCCGCAAGCCCCCGACCCGGACTCACGGATGTAGAAGACCTGGACACCTCTTCGGACGAGGACCACCTAGCAGGCCCGTCTGGAGTGGCAGGGCCCAACCGCTCCCCAGGGCCCCTCCTACCCACCAACACATCACCCAGGGCTGCTGACCAGTCACAGCCCCCTGCTGCCACGGTCGTTGCGGCCACCACCACCGCCGCAACAACCACCACCACCACCACCACGCCATCCCTGGCCACAGCACCTGCGCAAGGGGTGGCACGCCCGTCGTGCTCGACCCTGGGAGCCAGACAGAGGACCGTGGTGACCAATGTGGTGAGTGGGCAGGTCGGTGGCAGCAGTACCGGTGGGAGGAGCAGGGTCAGGCCAATGCCATCTGAGCCTGGGAGCCAAGCCCTGCCGCAAATCTCAAGAGTCCTTGGGGCCTATGAAGAGGCCCAAGGACAATGGGCCAGGTCGGCTGCCGACACGCGGGAGGTCCTTGGGGTGTTGAGGTCCATGGACGCCCATATGGGCCAATTCGTGACCCGTATGGACAAACTTGTGGACCTCATGGCCCAGCAGGTTGGGGGGGAGGGCCCAAGCAAGGCCAGCCACACCACCGCCGCCACCACGTGCTGTGGCGCAGGGTCGTGCAACATCTAGTTCCCCTGCGTCCACAGCGAGTGAGCAGTCCTCAGCCACCACCAGCAGCCCACCAACACAACCCCCCCCTACCAAACGTGGAAGGGGCCGTCCGAAGAGGAAACAGGTGTCCAGAGAGGACTACGCACGCTCCAAACGCCAGTGAGTCAGCCAGCCACCCTGACCACCTACTGCACTGACTTTGACTACGATCCTACCCCACACTGCCATGTGAATGGCATGTGTCTGTTGGACTGTGGACATAGAACTTCATGGTTACACCTTGACCATCACGCAGCCATGTACGTCAAATCATTGTCACAGCATGCACCACTTCTGTCATCACCTTGCACACAATCACATTTCACCGCTGTAAATAAATACACCTTGATCACAATCTGCTTCATGTGCCCTGGGTTTAATCAACGATGTGCAACCGCCAACATGAGCAGGAATGCCTCTGCTGTGTGGCATGTAGATAGGCCAGGAGATGTTGTAGGGACCTAGGGGTGAAAATCAGAACAAGAGTCCATTCAATTAGTGTGTCACACACCCATCACACAGTACTTGTCACCAACTACATGCAATGTACACACATCTCACAGAGCAACGGGGCACAATGCCACAGCCACTGTCAGTGGCATACTACCCTGGACATGGACCATTGCCACACAGCACTCAGTGAACAAAAGGCCTCCGTCACAATGCACACATACACCTGCAGAACTACAGCTACATCAGCCGTCGTACATGGTCACTCACCTTCAAGTGAAGTAGCGGGCGATGAGCTGCTGACGCACATTCACAGCTTCCTCCTCTCCACTGTCCTCTTCACTGGACCCGTCCTGGTCTGCAGGCGGAGGCCCAGGCTGATCACCGTCATTCACTATTAGGGGGATCTGCTTGCGAATAGCCAGATTGTGCAGCATGCAGCATGCCACAACTATCTGGCACACCTTCTGTGGGGAGTACGCCAGTGCACCCCCGGTGCGGTCCAGGCATCTGAATCTGGACTTCAGGAGGCCAAAAGTCCGCTCCACCACACGTCTGGCCCTGCCATGTGCCTCATTGTAGCGGACATCAGCTGGTGTCCGAGGATTACGTAATGGGCTGAGCAGCCAAGGCCCATTCGGATAAGCAGAGTCCCCTGGGTGTGAGGAATACCGAGATTAGTTGCAATTCCAACTGTCCCCAAGACAGCATCGCACACCAGGCACGCTACACGAGTACACATACTCACCAACAATCCAAGCACGGTCCGGTTGCAGATTGGTCATCAGACGTGGTAGGATGCTGTTGCGCATGATGTGCGAGTCATGGGCCGATCCTGGAAACTTCGCACACACGTGTGTAATGACCATGTCCGCAAGGCACACCACTTGCACATTCAGGGAGTGGAAGTGCTTCCGATTCCTATATATGTGCTCCATGGCCTGTGGTGCTACAAGGCCAATATGGGTGCAATAAATTGCACCAACAACGTGGGGGATCCGTCCAAGGGCATAGAAATCACCCTTCACTGCCGCCAATTCACGAGCCCTGGGGAATCGTATGTACCGGTTCCTGTACAGCATCATAACTGACAGTACATTACGTAGCACCATGCTGAACATGGGCTGGGACATCCCACTTCCACTGCCCACTGTGTGTTGGAATGACCCAGTGGCGAAGAAATGTAGTGCAGCCATCACCTTAGCCGTGGGGGTAAATGCAGTCGGATACACCCTGCGAGGACGGAGCTGGGGTTCCAACAAGGCACATAGGCGATGCAGGGTGGGTCGGTCCAGTCGGAATTTCCGGATTACCTCCGCGTCCTCCATGTCTGACAGCAATTGGTAGGGGCGATGTATGTTTGGTCTCCTCCTAGGAAAGATGGAAGTGGACACATGTCAAAGCAACACGCCACATGGCATTTCCACAAACACAAAACAAAAATGACTGACCAAGCAATTGAATCACAGAACAGCTGACAAGTAGGGACAGCACAGCCACAATACATTTACACAGGTCCCCTTACCAATAGCAATGAGCAGTGACACAAACCATTGCTATGAGCATGCACATGGGGATTTAGGCCTTAATAACTTGTAAGGCATGACGATGATATCAGACTGCATATTTGGGAAGCGGCAACACCACGGCAATATAACTAGCTGCTGTGCCTGACACAGCTTCCGAGGCTGGGTGAGTATGGCACACACCAACAACGCAATGGACACAGGCTGAGCGGCAAAAACAAGTGGGTCCTGTTGCACGAGGAGATATGAGACAGTCATTGATGTCCCTACTTCACCCTATGTACAGCACTGTACGGATCACACCTCCAAAACACATTGACAGGTGTACACATTGACAGCTCCATGACAACACAGCTGTGTGATTGCAAATACACATCACAAGTGACACGTAACGTAGCACATGCCAAGTGGGAGATGTGCATAGTGAAAGATGGCATGTGTGTGCATTTGCATGTCCCATGCTCCCATGCCAATGTGTACATGATGATGTGCCAACAGACATGTGGAGGCTGAGCACTCGCCGTCCCTGCCCATGCGCACAGCATGTTGTGGCCCTGTCCAGTGTGGACCTGTTCCCACACACAAGTCATGGCCACACCTGCAGATGCATTGCGCACATCATACTGTGTAGTGCACATGGCATCAGCGGACTGTACCTGCCATGGGCCAGGCCCTTACGGCCAACTCCAATGGCCCTCGCGGTTGCACCCTGCGTGTCCCGCAATGGAGGAAAGCGTCACGGGCCAGCTGGAAGAAGGCCATCGTCTGCAATTTAAGCAGGCAGACACAGTACACCAATTGCAGCGGCTTGGACCCACTGAAACTGCCCCAGGGGGCTATATGAGTGTGGGAGTGAGACCGGCATTACCACAGCTACCAGGGACTGCAGCCTGGCATCCCTCAACAATACCTGCTGCTGCCACCTGTCCACCTTAACGTCGATGACGCTGAAGATGTGTCCATGTCCACTCACCAGCGAGGAGCTGGAGATCCTGGATTCCGAGCTCCACGCACACTGCACATGGCTATCCCTTGCAAAAGTTATGTGTGTGAGACAACCACAGTGTGTGTGGGAGTGCATGTGGGGGACACACATGTCGTTGATCCGCAGCACCATGAGTCAGAGCCTGTGGGGTTCCAACATGCACTGCTCACCATGCTTACTGCAGGTGGCAGGGGTATGTGAGCTCTCGGGCGCTTTGCCATGTCTGTCCCTCCCGAGTGGTGGTACATGGCAACTTCATGTCAGACATCCAGTGACACAGCCAATTGGCAATGCAGGTCTCAGAGCACTTGTTGCTCGTGAGAATGGCAGGCTGGGGCCATGCTGCCCTTCTCAGACCCAGCAGGCCTGGGCTGCACATTGACTGAACAATGCCAGTAGGTGACAACACAGACTGCCCAGTGGGTTACATGTGTCTCCTGTTCAGGACCCTCCGGAAAAGCGCTAACTCAGCACTGTCGATTGGACACACCATGCCTCGTGATAGGGATGTGTGTGAGAGATAGTGGCACAGAATGTGACCTCCATTGCGGGGTGGGCCATGCTCAGGGCAAGTATGTTGATGGTTGCGCAGTGTTGGACACAGTGGGTACACCCACACAGATGTGTTGCCTTGTGATCTTTGTGTAGGTCCACCTGACAATGGACAGTAGATGTGGACAGGCTACACATTGCTTGATGTGCTGTCAACCTGCATGTGAATGGGTTGGTCAGGTACTGTGTACACACTCCCAGCAGCATGCATTCACGTTGTGGTGTACACATGCTGTTAGGCCATGTCCGATTACTTCCTGGCTCTGTTGCACGTCTCGGAGTATTTGGGATGGGTCAGCAGCATGCCACTGTGATTGGTGGATGTGGGTGATGTTGAGAAGTGCATTAGTGACATTCCAAGCCTCCTGTGCACCATCCCTGCAGTTGGAATTCCTCCAGCCCAAGGACTTGTGAGGAGCCATTGCTACCAAGTTGATGCCTTTGTGTGTGTGTGACCGCCAGTGCAGCCAATTGCCCAAAGGGTGTGACGGCATCTGCCGGATGGGCCACTACGTGGCGTTGACGGATCGGGTGATGCCCCCTCGTATTGTCAGGTTAGCACGGCGCTGCATTACACCAGTAATGGTCTGCATCTTGACAGTCACACGGCCTGTGCAGGATGCACGTTTGTTGGGGCATCAGCAGCAAGCAAGCAAGTTTACAGTCTTGTGTAATGGTGTCTTTTGCTGTGAGAGGCAGCATGTGTCCACAGCCTACCCATGATCTGGGTAATGTGATGTTTGTTTTGTGATGCAGTGTGCACATTTCAAAACGAATGAAGGAACTGTAGTCTGTGCTGTGTGCATCTGACATGCATATGCTAGTCCTGGGGCTTAAGATGCAATTAGGGCACTCTGCATTCCCAATGCACTCGGAGTCGTAGCCCTCAGGTACAACCTGTAGTAGGCTGGAGTGGCTATTCACATGTATGTTAGGGGCACTGTGCCTACTCTGATTTCGGTCGGACATATGTGTGCGATGCCTCACCTCATGTCTCCGGTACTTGCACATCTGGCACACCGTGCAACAACAGTTGTGCTCGTGTGAATGACAGGTGGATGGCATGGGCCCATGGCCATTGTGGGCTGTCAGGTTGCAGTCTGTGTGAGTAGTTTCCCATTTGGCTCCATGCAGGTATGTGTTTGGCCTAATTACATAGTGGTCATCCTTGCCACCATCAGGATAGTGGTTGTGCACAACGCGAGTTGGGGCTATGGTCGCAGGGTGACACAGGCCGTGTGTAGTGCGATGTGCACTACATTCGTGGCACTAATTAGCGGATTCCTTTCCTGTACGCCAGCCATTGGGTGTTGATTGTGGTGGCTGTATACTATTGCACAGGTATCGTGCAACATGTGGATTTGGGTATGTTCTGTGCTGCTTCCCTTGCCCATGTCTGTGTCATTGATGCCAGATGAGTGGGACCACCTCACTCTCTCTCATGTGGCATCTCCCCTAGGTGCTGAGGGACAGGGGACGCTCAACAGTGGGGTGGCTTCGGATGTAGCAGCTGCACAGCTGCTGAGTGAGACAGTTGTGACCTGCGCCTCGGAGGGGCTAGACGTGTGCTGGATGAATCACAGGCCCAGTGGGCAATTTCGGCGTCATCTGAGGACTGAGGTGATACATCCATGTTGTATGACACAAGGGACGTGGACTCTGGGTCTTCTTCAGCCACTCGGAGGCCAATGACCACCCTCCCATCCACTTCCACTGGTGCAACACGTGTCGGCACAGGGATGAAGGATAGGGTGTCCTTCACACCAGGCACAGCTGCCCCTGCACATGTGACCCCTGCTGCCCTCAGTGCTGGGTCTGTTGAGCTGATGCACCATCTGTGCGTGGGGCAGACAGCTCTCCTCACTTACGTCATTGCCCATTACATCACTTAGCCAAAGGAGACATGGATGATGGAGGGCCCACATGTACGCGTGGGTGGACTACACCAGACCGTCCAATGGTTGTCACCCCCAGTGAAGGTGTGCCTTCAACTGCGCCAATCTCAGACTGACATTCCTGACCCTTTCCCCACCCCCCTGGGGAGTGGCACATCTGACGGCAGCAGTGCACGAGTCCTAAATCGGAGTAGTGGGTGGACGCTGACATCACGACCGGATGTGACATGTTGGAAGGTGGCTTGCACCGTCAGACTTAATGGCCTCCTCTCCCTCACCCCAATTTGCGTTTGCATCTGAGAAGCCAGCGCGTGCACAGGCAGCTCCGAGCTCGCACCAGAGAGGCCAAAGAGTGTATGTGTGGGTCCATTTGAACGAGTTGTCTGTCTCACGGTATAATCAGTGGCGGGACGCCGTCCACCTGCGTGGTACCCCGACTCGAGACCTGGACAACATTGACAATGCATGACAGGCTCCGCAGTCCGGATACACCACCTGCAACACACAGAGGCTGTAGCTGCCCTAGCGGACCAGGCCGCGTCCAACTGGAGCTAATGGACCCACACATTCACTCTTTGACCTCTCTGGGGCGAGCTTGGAGCTGCTTGTGCACGCGCTGGCTTCTCTGTTGCAATGGCATGTAACGTGTGTGTGGAAATAGGCAATGAGTGCGATGATGCGAGCCACCTTCCGTGACGTCACTCCCGGGCGCGATGTGTGCGTCCCCACTACTTATATTTGACTTGTGCCATGCTGCACAATGAGGATGTGTTGCCTGCGTGATGTGACCAGGAGGAGCGCGCCATGACCTCTCACCCACCATGCTCCACTGCCATCCCGTGCCCTGGATAGCCCGTGCAGGTGGACAATGTTGGGGGTACACCTGGTCGACAGGGGATGTGCGTGCCTTGGCAAGGGCCTGGCGGACGCACAGCAGTATCCAGCATGTCCCCAGAGGGTGGGCTGACGTCTACACCTGATGCAGCATCTTTCGTGTGGCCGCCTGTTGTGCACACACGTGTTCACATTCATCCCCAGACAGGTGGTCTTTACAAATGCCCAAGACAGCGGTAATCTAGTGCTCCCGAATCCTCCCAACACAGTGTGTTTCAACATTGCATGTGCGCACCTACCCATCACACCCACCCACCTGGGCCAAGCGTAACTCCCGCTTCACATGACACATGTGTGTCTTCCACAGTTGTGCTACTCTCTCAGGGCCGGACCTGCAACTGTCCCGTAGCACACACACAGCACCGAGTCGTACTGGCATCCTGTTAGATTGGTAGGCACACTCACACATCTCCTTCTGACACAGTGGTGGCTGTGATGGATATTGTGACTGCCATGGCAGTGTTGGCTGGCCATGGCAGGGCACACTAACACACATTGCATCCGCGGCACTACGTGTCACTACTCGGCACATCGAACTGGGCACTGTCCCTGGGGTAGATGAGTTATGCCGCCTGTCGATGTAATCTGTGACTGGATGCTGTTGTTCCTGTAGTCGGTTGTATCTGTGTAGTTGATGATTGCAGTTGTTGCAGTGTGTGCTTGGTTAAGTGGGGCACATGCCGTGTATGTGACCTCAGCAATTGCAATGTCTGGTCTCACATTCCAATGTGTTGTACACGTGGCAGGGACTTCACTTTTTTCAGACTCTGCTACTTGTGTGTGTGATGAATCTGCTTTTCTGTGCAACGGATTGACTGCATGTATTTGGTGTTATTTCTGGGTAAATGTATCCATGTCATGTTTGCGTGCATGCAATGCACAGGGTGTGAGTCTAGCCACAGGTGGACTGGCAGCATGCGCTGAGTATGCGGGCATGTGTGAGCTTACTTGCTGTGTGGCCAGCGGTGTAGGTGTATGTTGGTCTTGTGATGTGCATTGTGCCTGGGCACATGGCCTACTCTCAATGTGTGCATTTGGGAGGTGGTGGTGGGTGGTGTGGGTGGTGTGAGTTTGGGGTGGCGTTGGTGTGTGTGTGTGTTGTGGCCATGTCGACTACACACATATGTTTCCCAGGCCCATGGTGGATGTTTGTAACCTTGTTGAGGTCTGTGTATATGATGAGATGTGTGTGTTGTATGTTGCACGGAATGCAGTGTGTGGGTGTGTCCTTGCAGTTCAGGATGCCTCCTACTTGTTATGGTTCAGACGTTGTGTGTGTGCAGGGTGTGTCACTGTCAATATTGTGCCTAGTTCAATTGTGCATGTCAGATTTTCTGCAGTTCTTACTCATTGTGCAGTGCTGCCCACCCAAACTGATGTCGTGTGTGTGTTTTGACAGGCATTGCTGTGGCATGCTTTGCGTGGCTCCTACTTTTTGTTGCTGAGTGTGTGGTCAGACTGTGTGGGAAATTGTAGACATGTGTAGGACTGTGCTTTGTATTGACCAGGCCGTCAGTGTTGATGTGATGATCTATCGGGCACCTTCAGAGTCTGACATGTCCTGCTCCAGGAGCTGTGGTATTGCACTGTGGCCACTGTTGCGGCTACTCATTTGCGTTGACATCCAGTGACAGTGGACTACATGGTCATCTCACGACTGTCGTGTACTTCACACACTCTCATCCTCTCTCATTCGTACTTGTGTTTGTGAAATGATTCAGCTGAGTCACATTTTTGCTTCAAGCCATGTATTTGGACTTACGTCCTCTGTGATGCAGTATAGTGGACACTACTGGCAGCGAAATGCATGTGGAGGATCTACTTAGCATGATTACACATACAAAAGGGGTTAGGGGTAGATGTGATTAGTTGTTGACTGTGGAATGAGGGCTTCAGAGTTACAACTGCCTTGCCCTTGCTATGCTAATGTACATTTGTTAGTTACTGAGGAGCTCTCGAGTTTGACACAGGCAGTAATCATTTTGCCTACGAGACAGCTTGACATCATAGGTACAGTACATCTCAGTTCCATGGTACAGGTTTACTACAGTAGTTACTACGACACACGTGCGTGAGGGGTGACATCAGAGCATGAGCCTACGTGCATGCAGCAGCGTGTCACTAGTTGTTGCAATGTGGTGGCTACTGAACATGTCACATTCACTGGGGTCATGTTGTTGGGGGATGCATTTGTTGTCCATGCAAAAGTCCTGGCACGGAAGTACAGACAAAGGTGAGGTGACAGTTCTCACGTGATACAGCTGACAGATTAGTGTGCACTGACCGGTGCATATGTTCATGTGCGCAGGATACATATTATAGCATAGTTGTTCGTGCAGTATTGTACATGTGGTTACTGTACACAAGTCACATACCTCTGCCTCCCCCTGTTCATGCAGAGATATTGGATGTGGTGAGGAACAGAGAGAATGTCCCGAAAATGTCCGATGTCATGGCAGTGGAGTTGATAGTGTGGTGTTTGTTGCCGGTTGTATGGTATAGTTGTTGTACAGGTAACTGCCCAGCATAGGTACGGTGTTGAACCTCATTGTTCAATTGGGGGTATTGCGTCGGGGCCCGACGAATTGACAAGTTGTCAGGTATGCGATACCTTCCAGCAGGGCTTCCATGGCATTGGTGTTATACATGGATGCCATCCAATGAAGCGGATGGTGGCTGTCAATGTGTTCATCGTAAGTTGTCCCTTGTAGGAGCCTGATGGGACATGTTGGATGACATTCGATGAAACTGTGATCCAGAATCCGTTGTGTGGAGGCACACATGTCCCATTGCAGTGTGTGTCCGATTGCAGCCACATACGCCATGCCCCCATAGACTGAACAGATCCTGTCGTGTGCGTCCAGGGGGCGAACAGTTGTACCAGGTCCGCCTTTGGACATGCCGGGTTGGAGAGACATAAATCCACAGGACAGTGGAAGGGACACCTCCGACAGTAGAAGACGGGGATGACGCAGCTGAACATTGCGATGCGGTAAGTTACTCGGTAACTTACGTTCAGCATGGCCAGGTTTTCACAGCCCACTATCTGTAGCAGGCTGTCCATGTAGAGCTGCATCTGTCCGGCGTAGTTGGGTAGGTGTGGTGCGACAGCCATTTTGCTACAGGGCGATGTGATGGCGTGCTCCAGCCGGCTGTGCAGTCAGCAGAGTGCACCCTCCGACGATGCTGGGAAATCTGGAATAGTCGTACGGAGGCAGGGTTTGGGTTATAGTAGCTTGTGCGGAGGACACAGGTCCTCATCCCACATGCTTCTATGAATGGTCAAGGTCAGTGGTGTCTGACTCCTTCCAGATTACTTGCATGTGAACCACATGGAGGAGTGGTCTTATTTCTTTTTGTGGTCAGAAGTTCTTTCATGTTGTGCGCTATCTGCACATTGGACAGTTTCCTCGGCATGCCTCTGTTTGGCTTGTTGTTGGGACAATGGCTGTATTCTCCGGCTTGTTTAGTCGAAATGTGGTTTCAGAGTGGGAATGGAAGGCCATTCAGTGCTATCTGCTTTCCCGTATGTGGGCGGCACGCTGCGTTTCCGCTATACGTTGGGCCTTGTGTGTGTGTGTTGTAATTGGTAACACCTGTTGTCAGGCACCCGGGTTTTTTCATGTTACGTATTGCATGTATTGGTATTGGGTGCAGGATGGTATTAGTATTTTTGTATGGTACTGGCGTGCCTTTTGCGGACGAGGTACATATTCTGCGGCGTGATGTCGCAGCCGCTGTGTGCTTCGCCATGTTATGCACACAAGGGTGTGTCCTATTTTGGCGTGACGTCACTGCCCTGTTCGGTACACTTGTGTGGCGTCATGTTGGCACCTGTGAGTTGCCGGTTGGGGACATGACTGATGCAGGAATGCCACGTGACATGTGCGTTCAGGGTGGGGCTGGTGTGTGGTGTGTGTAGTTGTGTGCCTGTGTTATTTGTGTGCGGCCCATGCATGGCGCTGTAGTTGGCCTCTGCGTTGTGCGCATGTGTAGCTGCGTCATCGCCGCTGCGCTGCGTTGCCGTGACGGGGACGTCAGTTCCTGGTCCCGGGTAGTGTGTGCCCGGTAGTTGCGAGTTGTTTCATTTTGCACGGTGTGACATTTGTGGGTGCAGTGGTGGATGTGTCCTGTCCACACAGGGGTGTCTGGGGGGGCCATGTTCAGTTTTTCCGCCCTTGCACTGTGTGCGGTGTTTGCGTGCCCTTGTTGTGTGTCTGCCTACCTGCGTCGCTCGCGGCGCGTTGACTCCTAGGTGCTGCATCAGGTACAGCATGGGGATGGCCTGGAGTGCAGGATTCATGTTGGGGTGGGCTGCCTTTTTGGTGTCCGTACTCGTGCGGTCGAGTTTCCGCCTTGGTATCTCATACGGTGTCTCTTAGCCGGGGGAGCTGTTTGTTTGCGGCATCGTAATTTGTACGCCGGGCGGTACGTGATTTCGTCGGACGGTGTGCCTCCATTGGCTGGCGCCGCTACGTGAACGGGCGCACTTTGATGGCGGGCGGCGTCGCGGGCTTTCGGGCGGTGTTTGGCTGGTTTTACACATCCTAATTGGGCGGGCGTGTGGGCCGCGGCGGGCGGACGGTAACTGGTGGTTTTTGCCTCCGACAGCACGGCGGTAGTGCTTCCGCCCGACATCGTAATGGACCCCTTAATACATATATTTAAAAATAATGTAAAAACTTAAAAAAAAATGTTAAACATACATATAAAATACATAACACTAAAAAAAATTGATATTATTTACAACTATATTTTTGCTAACGATATTAATGACTTTGATATTACTTACTTCGATATTAAAAAATCGATGTTACTTACCTTAAAGTCGATATTCTGGTCAACGATATTCTTGACTTCGATATTCTGTCCCTACGATATTAAAAACTCGATATTAGTGTAGGTCGATATTTAAAATTCGATATTTTGACTGCCCACCCCTTGTAAGTACAGTAAGCCAAGTGTAAGATGGGTAAAGTGAACGTTGATTGCAGAGTTCTGTGATGGAGTGACAGATTTGGAAGTCAACAATTACAGTATAGGGATCACTTTTGGATACAATCTCTCCTCCATAATTACGTTTTGTGGCACTGCTATGGCTAGGGGTGAGAAAGCTAGAGAGTATTTTGGATGTAAGCTACAGATATTGTCTAATTCCACTGTAGCAGCTTTGCGTGACATCACCACTCAATTGGAAAGTATGCAGATTTATTCTGAGCAGACTAGATATGCAGTTGACTTCATCTTGGCAAAGAGTGGTGGTGTGTGTGCTGTAGTCGTGGACCAATGTGTAGCCGGGATTAAGAATATGGAACAAAATATTACTAAACATATATTAGCTATCTTGGAGAATGTCAAAGGAATGGAAAGTGGAAATTGGAGTTGGTCGTTGTTTGGCAATTGGGGTTGGATTTTTGAGAAAATAATTTATTTAGTTGTAGTACTGATACTTTGTTGTATCCTCATTTAATGTCTCCCATTCTGTTGTTCCTATTGCAGCACTCTATTCCTTCCAAAGAAGACATCCATCCATGATACTAATGCTGCAATTATGGTCCAAAAGGACATAGATGCCCTTATGCAAATTGATGAGGGCATTTTTGAGACTTCTTCCCTCCTTACTGTTTCCGTCTCTGATCCTGAGGATATGGACTGTTCATAGTCAACTTTACTTATGATTCTTGTTCTATTGTTTTGCATCTTTTATAAAATGTTTAGCTCATGCTAAAAGGAGGGTCTGTTAAAATAAAAAGATTCCTACTTATGCATTGTTATACGTATGTTAGCATTCGCGTTGCCATTTTATATGTAGACGCCATTTTGGGTTACAATCGAAACTTATACTCTGCTATTTCCAAGAAAAGGCCTCAGTTAGGTTCTGTTTCTCCAAGGTTAGGTTTTGCTTAGCTAATGAATATACTGTTCTTATTAACGCATACCTTTCCCATTAGTTAGACACCCTCTCCCACTTGTCTAGTGGCGGGCACGGGCATAATGACCTTGACTGTTAGATAGTGTGTGCCCGGCTGCAGAATCAAAACTTATTTTTTGTATTCCACAGTTTCGCTGTATCTGCTTGGAAAATTCCATTGTGGGCGTGCCTTCATTCGTTTTGAAATGTACATAATGTATCTTTATGCTTGCTGATGTCAGTCCCTCTGCAGCACTCCTTAGAGACTGGGCAGACCGGGCTCCAATCTGAGTGTACTCTGAATAAACAGATATTGGTTTGTATTCTCTACTGTCTGAACGACTCTTCATTTGGTATGGAAAGCTGAGAGGTGGTCTTGTGTGACCCGGGTGACCCGAATCGGGTCACTTCCTTCATTTGTACACACTCGCCGGTCACTGTCACACACTCATGTATGCACTCACAAACTCACTCAGACACTTATACACCCATTCACATATCCACTCAAACACTTATACTCCAGTCACATACCCACTCAAATACTCATGCACTCACTCACATACCCATTCAGGTACTTATGCACCCACTTACAGACTTACTCGGAGAGTGACGCATCCATGTAGAGACCTACTCAGAGACTCATGCACCCACTTACAAACCCACTCAGACACTCATGTATATCTCACAGATACACTGAGACATTCATAAACCCACTCACAGATTCACTGAGACACTCATACACCCACTTACACACCCATACAGTCACTCCCACACTCAGTCACAGACAGTCTCAGAGACTTATGTACTCAGTCAGTCACTCATACAGTCAGAAACTCACCCACCCACTCACAAACTCACTCAGATATACACGCACCAATTCACTCACCCACTCAATGTTCATGCATCCACTCACAGACCCCCCCAGATATTCACCCAACCAGTCACAGACCCACCCAGACACTCATGCATGCACCCATTCACTCACCCACTCAGATACATATGCTCTCACTCACAGACTCATTGAGACACTCGTACACCCTCTCACAGAACCACTCAGACACTCATACATCCACTCACGGACCCACTCAGACACTCACACACCCATACAGTCACTCACCCAACCACTGATAGACCCACTCAGAGACTTATGCTCCCAGTTAATTGTTCACTCAGAGACTCATATACACATGCACAGTCGCAGTCATAGACCCATGCACCCACTGACAGAACCACTCAGACACTCACGCTGGCAGTCATAGACCCACTGAGAGACTCATGCACTCACTCACAGATCCACTCAGACACTCATGCTCCCACTCACTCACCCATTCAGGCACCCACCCATGTATCCACTCACAGATCCAGTCAGACAGTCATATACTTACTTAGAAATGCACAAAGGCACTCATGCACCTACGTACAGATTGAGTGAGAGTCTTACACAACCAATCACAGACCCATTGTGACACTGATGCACCCAATCATAGATGTACTGAGGCAGTCACGCATTTTGTTACAGAAGTATTGATAGACTGATGCATAATCTCACAGAATCCCCTCAAATACATATACAGTGAATGAGAGACTTAGGGCCTGATTCTGATGCGGGTTGGAAAGCTTCCCAACCGAATCGGTTTGGAAATGGTTTCCGACCCACTTGGATCGGGAGAGTCCGACCGACGGAGTACGATGCATCCGGATGCTTCCAGATACGATTTGGTTGGACTCCCATTGACTTCAATGGGAGCATCTGTTCCTAACCGCATCATAATTGGGCCCTGGGTCGGGAAGACACGTTCCCGATCCGATTTGGAAGGAGCAAATGCCATTAGGAGGCCTTCCTAACCGCATCAGAATCAGGCCGTAGGTGGGAATGCTTTCCTAACCGCATCAGAATTAGGCCCTTAGTGATACAGTGATGCATGCAGTCATAGATTACACTGAAAAAGTTATGCACTGCGTTATAGAGATATTAAGGGAGTTGTACATGGTATTATACAGTTGTTTAGATAGCAATTTGTTTAGTGTGTTGATTATTATTCATTTTGCAGTTACAAGCTTTGAATGCGGTGGTGGCTACTGAAAGCCTGCATTTGTTTTGTCATTCCGTGATGTATTCGAGGTGACTGTGGCTACCGATATCATTGCAATGCTCGGCGTCACCACAAAAAAGAAAAATCAGATTAAATGGTTGTTTTTATGCAAACTCCCTACAAAAATATGACTTTAAACAGTGCAGTAATAAACCCCTAGTATCTAAAATACTGTAAAATGTGAGCATGTATGTGATTTGCACCCCTAAAAAAGGCGCGATCTTCGTAGGTTACCGAAGTCTTTGCGACTCTTGGTGTAATCGCAAAAACAGGAAGTAGGGTTCAAACACAGATTTTTAAAAAGTTGCAACAAATATATGTGTACAAATATGTTTTGAAAGCAGTGCTGTGGTGAGTAATGTGTGTATTGTAATAGAATGAATTTTTTAAGTTAAAATTATTCAATGTGGTGGTGGTCGTTGAATGTCTGTTTTTGTTTTGCTATTTCGCGACATGAATGTGATCATCGTGACGTCGTCATGGATTTTAAAAATTCAACAAAAAAAAATATTTGACAAGAAAATGAGCAACATTTTGGCCTCTTGGGTTGCTCTGATATAAAAAAATTCTTTAAGTGTATTTTTCAGTATGTGAAATACATTTTATGATCACAGATTCTCCACAGTAAATGTGACAATGTTGTGCCGACTAAAAAATTCTTAAAAATAAAACCAGTTATTAATGTACTTTCTGATAAAAAAAATACCAAATCAAAAATCGAGTGGTATATAATGTAAATATAATATACAGTATCCAATTATAGAAAGAAAATCTTAGAGGCTCACTAAAAAAAAATGGATGTTACAATTAAGAAATAGAATTTAAAAAAAAACCTTAGAAATTCACTGAAAAAACCAAAGGTTACAGAGATGTTATAGTTAGGAAATAGAATTTAAAAAAACCTCAGAAATTCACTTAAAAAAACAAAGGTTCCAGGGATGTTATAGTCCGTCTGACATTTCACTCGTACAAAACCAGAGAAATCCAGCAGTTATAGTTAGCTGAGCTAACTATAACTCGCTCCCCGTAATGCACTGCTTATGACCTCACACATTACATCACTCATGACATGGTCAGTGGCATTACTGATCACATCACTGATGACATCTCAAATTACATCACTGTCATCATCCACAGAATCTCTGACGCACCCACTCACACCCCAATATAACCTTTCATACACCCACTCCAACTTCCACACTATCATTCTCAAAACCATTGGCACACCCATACCAGTACTTACACACCCACTCACTGATTCATAGGTCTACTCACACATGCATCCAGTCACCCATACAGTCACTCATACACCAACTCACTCACTAATACAGCCACTGATACATCCACTCATACACCCATAGAGCTACTCACACACCTACTAAGTGACCCATACAGTCAATCACACAGCTACTTACTCACCTATACTGTCAGTGACACAAGCACACACTCACCCATACAGCCACTCTAACAATCATTCACTCACACATAAAGTCACTCATATACTCCAACACTCACCTATACTGCCTTCCACATATGCAGTTACTCACTCATATACCACTGACATATCCATTCACTCACCTACACAGCCATACACACACTCAGGGGTCGATTCCGATTCGGGCCGGAAAACGTACCGACCGACTAGGTACGGGAATATAGTCCGACCGACACGTACCGGCGCCGTCCGACCCGGGTAGTACGATGAAATGCATGTGAATCACGACCGACTCGTACGGAACTCAAGCCGAACGACCGACCCGGACGGAAACAAGCTATCCAGCCGGGAAACCATGCGAATAGAACCGACCGACACGCACCAGGAATGAACCCGAACGAAACGTACCCGCGAACTCCGACCCGCGCAGTACGATGCAATGGGTGCAAAATCAGACCGATTCGCACGGAGCCCAAGCCGTACAACCGACACGCATACAAAAGCCAGCCGAACAAACACAATACTCCACGACCGACGCGTACGCCGCATATGAAACCTAGCTGAAACACAGCGGGAACGACTCGGAGAGGCGCGCACGAGACAACTGCAACGTCCTACTCGGTCAGAAGAACGTCTCCTACATGCACAATAATTACAAATGAAAAAATACAAAAAAAGAGGGCCAAACAAGCATTGACAAAGCCAATAAATACAGGGGGGGGGAAATGGAACAAGGACACACCCCCAACTCCACCTACATAAAGGCCACAAATCCCTACCATGATCCTTTGCAAATTCCACTGACCTGCCAGCACAGAACACCATCAGACAGCAAACACAGACACACACACAGCTCATCCAACACAAAAGCCACACACCATTAGCACCTCAACAAATAGCACCCTCACACACACCCAGCAAAACCTACACTCACACACTCACTTGCACACACACACACATCAATCACCACCACCACCCATCACCATGCCCCCAAAGAAGAATCCAAAGTTCCTAGATAGTGAATTGGAAGTCATGGTAGACGAGATCCTGAGGGTAGAGCCACAGTTGTTTGGCACATTGGTCCAACAGACCCCCATGGCGCAGAAAACCAAGATGTGGGCGAGGATCGTCGACAGGGTCAACGCACAATCACCATGTTTGCGCACAAAGGAAGACATCCAGAACAGGTGGTATGATGTGCGCCGGAGGGTCAGGGACCTACTGAAGAAGGATTACATCCTGAGCCAGCACACCGGCAGTGGCCCTCCTGCCAAACCACTATACCTCAGGCCCTGGGAGGAGAAGGTGCGGGCCATCCTACCACCAGTGAGCGTATATGGACTAACAAACATCCCAGAGCCTGGTGAGTACACAACAAATATACACAATATTGTGTGACAATACACACACATCACTGTCAAGGGGATAGTCAAACCATGCACCCCTAGCAAATCCACAGCAACCAAAAGATAATCATCCCAAGATATGTACGTTAGTCAGATAAACACAATACATGCCATGTCACAGTGATATGTAACTGTGTCATGACATGTACAAACCCAACAACAAATAGAGCTAGGCAGTGGCACAAATCTAACCAACAAACACTGTCAGATATTTTGCCACCACTAGAACACCACCTCACAGGGAAGCTCACTGAAAGGAAGGAATCCTGTGTATGCTGGTGAAGTCAGTGTAGCCAAGAGCATGATGGGAGTCGTAGTAACAGATAATGGGCAGCCTCACATTTGGCCCATCAACACCACTCTGAACCATGCTCACAACACAGGGAGTGGAAAGGACTGACAAGATGGCTGACACTGGGTACTGCTGTGGGAGCACAAGGCCCTGCTGGGAACTGTGCACCAACAAACAACAGGACCACACTTTGAGCCATCTTGCCATTGCTGTCACACTCACACACAGTGAAGTCCACTCAAAAGGAAGGAAGTATGGGCATGCTGGGAAGGGGGTGTAGGCAATAGCATGATGGGAGTTGTAGTCACAGATATTGCTCACCCTCACAATTGGCCCATCAACACCACTCTGAACCATGCTCACATCACAGGGAGTGGATAAGGACTGACAAGATGACTGACACTGGGTACTGCTGCGGGGAGCACAAGGCCCTGCTGGGAACTGTGCACCAACAAACAACAGGACCACACTGTCAGCCATCTTGCCATAGCTGTCACACTCACACACAGTGAAGTCCACTCAAAAGGAAGGAAGTATGGGCATGCTGGGAAGGGGGTGTAGGCAATAGCATGATGGGAGTTGTAGTCACAGATATTGCTCACCCTCACAATTGGCCCATCAACACCACTCTGAACCATGCTCACATCACAGGGAGTGGATAAGGACTGACAAGATGGCTGACACTGGGTACTGCTGTGGGGAGCACAAGGCCCTGCTGGGAACTGGGCACCATTAAACAACAGGACCACACTGTCAGCCATCTTGCCATAGCTGTCACACTCACACACAGTGAAGTCCACTCAAAAGGAAGGAAGTATGGGCATGCTGGGAAGGGGGTGTAGGCAATAGCATGATGGGAGTTGCAGTCACAGATATTGCTCACCCTCACAATTGGCCCATCAACACCACTCTGAACCATGCTCACATCACAGGGAGTGGATAAGGACTGACAAGATGGCTGACACTGGGTACTGCTATGGGGAGCACAAGGCCCTGCTGGGAACTGTGCAACAACAAACAGCAGAACACCACTGACTGACATCCTGAAAGCCAACTTGCACTCCCTGCAATGCAAGCACGTTGCATGGTGGGATATCTGGCTGGGTGGGAAGGAGGACTGACAGCACTGACCATAGTCACAAGCAGCTCTCCTCACACCCCCTCAACACAAACTCCACATAACCCACCTGGGAGAATGCAATGCCTCACACTCCAAATGAAGATCCCACAAAGAACCACCACCCTGGGTAATGCTGTGTGAAGCACAGGGACACTCTTGGGACTTGTAGCCAAACAAACGCCAGGACAACACTGTCAGCCTTCCTGTCAGCACAGGCACACTACCCCACAGGGAAGCAGAGTCAAAAGGAAGGAAGTATGGGCATGCTGGGAAGGGGGGGTATAGGCAATAGCATGATGGGAGTGGCAGTCACAGCTCAACATCCCCCACCTACATGACCCAGCAAGCTCACACTGAAGCATGCACACCTCACAGGGAGTGAAAAGCCACCTCAAAGATGTCTGACACTGGCCTCAGCTGTGGGGAGCACAAGGCCCTGCTGGGAACTGTGCACCAACAAACAACAGGACCACACTGTCAGCCATCTTGCCATTGCTGTCACACTCACACACAGTGAAGTCCACTCAAAAGGAAGGAAGTACGGGCATGCTGGGAAGGGGCTGTAGGCAATAGCATGATGGGAGTTGTAGTCACAGATATTGCTCACCCTCACAATTGGCCCATCAACACCACTCTGAACCATGCTCACAGCACAGGGAGTGGATAAGGACTGACAAGATGGCTGACGCTGGGTACTGCTGTGGGGAGCACAAGGCTCTGCTGGGAACTGTGCAACAACAAACAGCAGAACACCACTGCCTGACATCCTGAAAGCCAACTTGCACTCCCTGCAATGCAAGCACGTTGCATGGTGGGATATCTGGCTGGGTGGGAAGGAGGACTGACAGCACTGACCATAGTTACAAGCAGCTCTCCTCATACCCCCCCTCAACACAAACTCCACATAACCCACCTGGGAGAAGGCAATGCCTCACACTCCAAATGAAGATCCCACAAAGAACCACCACCCTGGGTAATGCTGTGTGAAGCACAGGGACACTCTTGGGACTTGTAGCCAAACAAACGCCAGGACAACACTGTCAGCCTTCCTGTCAGCACAGGCACACTACCCCACAGGGAAGCAGAGTCAAAAGGAAGGAAGTATGGGCATGCTGGGAAGGGGGGGGTGTAGGCAATAGCATGATGGGAGTTGTAGTCACAGATATTGATCACCCTCACAATTGGCCCATCAACACCACTCTGAACCATACTCACATCACAGGGAGTGGATAAGGACTGATAAGATGGCTGACACTGGGTACTGCTGTGGGGAGCACAAGGCCCTGCTGGGAACTGTGCACCAACAAACAACAGGACCACACTGTCAGCCATCTTGCCATTGCTGTCACACTCACACACAGTGAAGTCCACTCAAAAGGAAGGAAGTATGGGCATGCTGGGAAGGGGGGTGTAGGCAATAGCATGATGGGAGTTGTAGTCACAGATATTGCTCACCCTCACAATTGGCCCATCAACACCACTCTGAACCATGCTCACATCACAGGGAGTGGATAAGGACTGACAAGATGGCTGACACTGGGTACTGCTGTGGGGAGCACAAGGCCCTGCTGGGAACTGTGCAACAACAAACAGCAGAACACCACTGACTGACATCCTGAAAGCCAACTTGCACTCCCTGCAATGCAAGCACGTTGCATGGTGGGATATCTGGCTGGGTGGGAAGGAGGACTAACAGTACTGACCATAGTCACAAGCAGCTCTCCTCACACACCCCCTCAACACAAACTCCACATAACCCACCTGGGAGAATGCAATGCCTCACACGCCAAATGAAGATCCCACAAAGAACCACCACCCTGGGTAATGCTGTGTGAAGCACAGGGACACTCTTGGGACTTGTAGCCAAACAAACGCCAGGACAACACTGTCAGCCTTCCTGTCAGCACAGGCACACTACCCCACAGGGAAGCAGAGTCAAAAGGAAGGAAGTATGGGCATGCTGGGAAGGGGCTTGTAGGCAATAGCATGATGCGAGTTGTAGTCACAGATATTTCTCACCCTCACAATTGGCCCATCAACACCACTCTGAACCCTGCTCACATCGCAGGGAGTGGAAAACGACTGACAAGATGGCTGACACTGGGTACTGCTGTGGGTAGCACAAGGCCCTGCTGGGAACTGTGCAACAACGAACAGCAGGACACCACTGAATGACATCCTGAGAGTAAACCTGAACCCACTGCAAGGGTGGCATGCTTCATGGTGGGATAACTGGGCTAGGTGGAGAAGGATGGCCGGATGTCCACCAAATACAACCAATGCTGGCCATGCACACACCTCAACATTCACATTGAAATGCCCCAGGTATGCAGGACAATGTGCTACACTAATATCAACCTCTTACTGTGACAACTTAGGACAATGCAATGTACAGGCCCACATCCAGAGGTACAGTCACAACTGTCAGGTGTGTGAACCATTGATGCCTGTAGAAACATAACATACAATGTGTGTCTCTTCCAAATACAGGTGATGATGGGGACACAGCAGCAGGCGAGGAGGAGTCCCTGTCCCAGGCTCCGGGTGACACTGAGCTCACTGGTGTGGAACAGCCTCTGCCCTCCTCGGATGGCGAAGACCAACCTGGCCCCTCCGGTGTGAGTCATCATGCAGCACTAGCAGGACCAACATCTGCACCCCCTGCACCCACCCCTCCAACAACTGCCAACACACAGACCACCCCCGCCGACATGGACAGACCAAGGACCACCGATGACAACAGCACAGGGCCCCAGGCCCACCGTGGAGCAATGGACAACAACACCACTAACAACCCCCAAGGGGGCCTCGGGTCACCTGTGCGTGCCACCGCAGGTCCTGCACGTGTCGCCAGGGGCGGTGGGAGGGGTGGTAGACATAGGTCACTGTTTGCAGAGGGGTCTGGACTGCATGATGACCCACAACTGGCACGCATTGCTGATGCGTACCAGAATAGCACCGGAGGGTAGTGGGGATCCTCAAGGACATACAACAGCATCAGGCTGCCCATCATGCCCGCTTGGACTCCCACATGTCCTGTGTGGAGACACACATGTCTCGCATGGAGTCCAAGTGGGACACATTGCAAGAACTCACAGCGGTGCATAGAGACATATTGACATGCCTCCACCAGATTAGCACCAACATGGCCACACCTCCCTGTGTGCCCACAACATCTGGTGCTGCAACAACTGACACTGCCACAGGGAGGGAGGAGGACTCTGGCGGAGACACTCCTGCACCGCAGCAGCCTGCACGTGAGGGTCCCCCCCCCCCCCAAGAAGAGGGGTCGTCCGAGGAAGGAAAACTGAGAGGTTGATGGCCACGTACATCCCCTAGGAAGCCAACACCTGTTTCGGAATTTCTCCTTTGTGTGCAAACTGTTCACCCTGTCGAATGCAACACAACTCTCCCACATGACATGGGGAGTTCAAGTTGGACTAATGTATCATATGACTGTGGACTTCACTCAGGACATTTCTGCTACCAAGGCTTGCAACTCATCTGGGAACTTTGGATCACAATCCCAATGTACAGCACCCACCATCCTGTGCACTATACACACACACATTTTTGAAAATAAAATCACTAGTACACCATACTTGCCTCTGTTGTTATTCCAATGTGGATACTGTTATGGGGATGATGATCTGCTAAATTACACTGTGTATGCTAACTGCTACAGCAAGTACAACACCGTCATGTGAGTCATGGTGACGTGACACATATGAGGGAGACACACCACTAGGGCTACACAACACAGAGACACCAGGGCCATCGGACTCATCGCCTACAGTGATGTTGCCAGGAAATACTGTGGAATGCACAGACACCACACCTATTCAGAGTCTGTGTCAACTAGCCCACAGGTGCAGTAAGCAAATGTCAGTCAGATGTGTGACCACAGACAACTCACATCCCAAAGTGAAGCACAGGTTTATTACACATTTGCAACATGTTGTTTCCACTACAAATGCAAGGTATTCCCACGTGGCAGTGGCCACACAGTCAACAAGTGCAGAAGATATGAAGTCCAGGGGTGTGTGGCACATCACCTGTAGGGAAACGACTGCTGCCACCCTGAAAGCTGAATCATGGTGTCGGGGGATCCAAGTTGACCAAAGTACTCAGTAAGCACCCTGTGAAGGACAGACATGACACACAGTTAAACCCACTGAAGAACAGGACAGAACTGCAATACTCATGCCCAATACATGTCACAAGACAACTACACAAAACCAACTTAGCATGTCAACACTGTTGGGGAGTACAGACTACCTGTAAGGACACATTGCTGCACGCATCCAGTCAAGTAGCACATGGCCACACTCAAACAGCACCAGAGCACCACCCACACATATCATGCAAACTCACATCATTCACATTACATCTCCCTGGATACTCACATTCAGCTGAAGAAGTTGGTGATGAGCTGTGTGCGGACATCACCATCATCATCATCATCATCACTGGCATCGTGGTCCAGGCCAGGATCCTCCACAGGTGGCGGACGTTGGTCATCGTCATCCAGGATGAGAGGCAACTCCTTCCGCACTGCCAGGTTGTGTAGCATGCAGCAGACGATGACAATCTTGCACACCTTTGCTGGGGCATATGGGAGGGCCCCTCCTGTCTTGTCCAGGCAGCGGAAGCGGCTCTTCAGGAGACCAAATGTCCGCTCGATCACTCTCCTGGTCCGACCATGTGCCTCATTGTAGCGCATCTGGGCTGGTGTCACAGGGTTCCTGAGGGGTGTCAGCAACCACGGCATGTTGGGGTATCCGGAGTCACCTACGGACAGACAATTGCACATTAGCTGAGTTGGAAAAGTGGGCGGAATACAACAGAGCAGAACACACACAATGGTACTAAGTCAGTACACACCGACAAGCCAGGCACGCTGATTCTGCATCTGTGCCATCATCCTCGGGATGCGACTACTCCTCATCATGTAGGCATCGTGTGCTGAACCAGGGAAACGGGCACACACATGTGTGATGCTCATATCTGCAAGACATACCACCAGAGCATTGATCGAATGGTAATGTTTCCGGTTCCGGTATGCCTGCTCATGGGCCTGTGGTGGTACCAAAGCCACATGTGTCCCATCAATAGAGCCAATGACATGTGGCATCCTCCCCAGGGCATAGAAGTCACTCTTGACGTCAGTGAGTTGTTGACGTGTAGGGAAATAGATGTACTGGTTCAGGCATCTCAACATTGCCTCCAAAACATCGCGTAGCACACGGCTGAACATAGTCTGTGACATCCCACCGGCAGTCGCCACAGTGTGTTGAAAGGTACCGGTGGCAAAGAAGTGTAGGGCTGCCATCACCTTCACCTTGGGGGTCAGCGCTGTAGGGTACGGCCGGCCAGGTTGCAAATGTTGTGCCAAGCGCACTGCCAAATCCTCAATCAGCTGCCTGGTGAAGTGGTACCGTCGGATGCTGTCACGTCCCACCATCATTGCCAGGTCAGGGAATGGTCTATGGACAGCTGGAGCCCTGCAGTGCATAGGTTGAAGAAAGAAAGATTGTCAGTCACCCCACATATGTGCCATTCACCATACTCAATTTCACATGATACATCATTACGAGACACAAGTACTTGATGTATTAGCCGTTCTGTTCGGACATAACTGGCACCTACATGGCCATCATCTAACTTCTCAGTACAACATGTGTGGACAACAGGTTCCAGGTTGTGCTATGGGAAACCATTAGGCTGTGTCACAGTACCCATTTACTGCTGTCACGTTCCACACACACACCACAGTGACATGTCTGGACAGATGCGCCACAGGCATCACAGCTCATTGACAGGTAGATTCCCAGTGACCCTGTCTTGCCACAGGGACACTGGCATGACATGGCGTATCATGTACACGTCAGAAAATGAAACATGACTCCCACAGGTAGTGGCCCCTGTCGCCTCCGCAGGACAGACATGGACGCCAGTGACGCACAACATCAAAGTCCATGCACAAACAACGTTGATGTGGAGACTGTCTCCCATCGTGCACATGGAATCAGAGACATCGGAAACACAACATGCACACAGACTGTGGAGGGCCATCACTATTGTGGCAATGGGTCACCCTGTGACGTACATGCCTTCCCCATGGGACCCTGGGGGTATGTGACATGTCATACACATACACAACCTGGAAATGTGACCATGCCACATGCTCCGAAATGAACTGTTGCACATCACAGTGGTCATGTGCACAACACACAAAGGACCCTGTCCCCATGAACACATGCACAGCCTGGGTGTGGCTGCCCACAAGTGCCACCACAGAAACCACATGTTTACCCCCATACACAGTAAAGGTAATGCAGCCTTTCATGCCTTAGGAAACAGTGTGGACTGGGTGTGGTGTTGTAGGTGTGCCCCTGAGTCTCTGGCAGGTATATGTGGCTGGCATACGTTCACCAGTGACAAGCATGGTGACATATGCGAGTGACCTGTACAGGGACGCGTTGTACAGGAATGGACCGATCGGTGTGCCCGGCCGGCCCATTGCATCTGTTGGGAGCGGGTACGCGTTGTACAGCAATGGACCGATCGGTGTGCCCGGCCGGCCCATTGCATCTGTTGTGAGCGGGTACGCGTTGTACAGCAATGGACCGATCGGTGTGCCCGGCCGGCCCATTGCATCTGTTGTGGGCGGGTATGCATTGTACAGCAATGGACCGATCGTTGTGCCCGGCCGGCCCATTGCATCTGTTGTGGGCGGGAACGCGTTGTACAGTAATGGACCGATCGGTGTGCCCGGCCGGCCCATTGCATCTGTTGGGAGCGGGTACGCGTTGTATCCCGACATACGCGTTGTACAGCAATGGACCGATCGGTGTGCCCGGCCGGCCCATTGCATCTGTTGGGAGCAGGTACGCGTTGTATCCCGACATACGCGTTGTACAGCAATGGACCGATCGGTGTGCCCGGCCGGCCCATTGCATCTGTTGTGAGCGGGTACGCGTTGTACAGCAATGGACTGATCGGTGTGCCCGGCCGGCCCATTGCATCTGTTGTGGGTGGGTACGCGTTGTACAGCAATGGACCGATCGGTGTGCCCGGCCGGCCCATTGCATCTGTTGGGAGCGGGTACGCGTTGTACAGCAATGGACCGATCGGTGTGCCCGGCCGGCCCATTGCATCTGTTGGGAGCAGGTACGCGTTGTACAGCAATGGACCGATCGGTGTGCCCGGCCGGCCCATTGCATCTGTTGTGGGCGGGTACGCGTTGTACAGCAATGGACCGATCGGTGTACCCGGCCGGCCCATTGCATCTGTTGGGAGCGGGTACGCGTTGTACAGCAATGGACCGATCGGTGTGCCCGGCCGGCCCATTGCATCTGTTGGGAGTGGGTAAGCGTTGTATCCCGACATACGCGTTGTACAGCAATGGACCGAACGGTGCGCACGCATTGGCTGGGGCCTGGCATGGCAACCTACGCGTTTTCGAAGCTTCAACGAGTCTGATGCAGTGAATTCAGTTGGCCAGCCACAACAATGTTGCAAAATCATGGGTGTCATGAAGTTGAAGTTTTGAAGGATGCTGTGGGCGTGTATTAGTGCTGCTATTCCATGGATTGGTCAGATTCAGAAGATGCAAACAACTTGGACCTATCACTTTGGACACATGGGACAGTATCTGCCTCTGCAGCACACATATAATGCTGGCTGTTCCTCTGAGAGCTCACTTGCCTGCACTACATGCTCCAGGACGACATCTGCCACCAACACTGCTCCTGTCTCTGCATCCTTTGGCTACTGCAATGGCACGTACTGTGGAGAGAGCCCCAGCCTTCAGCCTTGAGGAGAACCAGGCCCTGCTGGACAGCCTCCTTCCACAGTACAGCAAGCTGTATGGGAAACCAGGGGAGCAGGTGAGTGTGCTGTCCACTGCCTTACTAATTTTGCATGTTGTCTGACTAGCAGGACTTACAGTGTGCACACCACTGGCTAGCATGCTCACTGAGTAGTTCTCACCCCCAAAGTGTGTAGTTACATGCACTGAACAGGTACAGTGCAGTAACAGTGCATTCCAACAAGGTTTACTTCCCATGCAATGATACCATGTAGTAACTGCTGGCAAACTGTTCATAGCCATCGTTGCACTGCCTGTGTACATCATATGCCCCAGTGATTGAGACATGTATATCCAACTGTGTGATGCACGTATATGTTGCATGTGTAGTAATGGCATTTTCACTATGTCATCCTCACAGGTTGATGCCCACCAGAAGCAGGAAATCTGGCTGACCATCGCCCGGGCAGTAAGATCCATGGGGGACTACAAGCGCCGGATCCGCAACTGCCAGAAGAGGTGGCAGGACCTTCGAGGCTGGACCCGGAGGATCGCAAGGGTCCAGCTGAAGCTGTCGCCTCCTCGCAGGAGGGGCGGACACCGGACCCTGACCCCCCACATGCTCAGGATCCTGGCAGTGGTCTTCCCTGACCTGGATGGGCAGCTGAAGGCCAGACAGCAGCAAGGAGGGGGTGAGTCCATGACTGCACTGTGCACTTTGTCTGACATGCTATGTGCCCTCCTCTGGCCTGGTTAAACTTCCGCAGTACATCCGTCTTGTGGTCCAGGACCCATGTCCCTCAATTGTGACATGCCCACTCCTCATCTGATATGCATATGTGTGGCCCTTACAGTCAGGAAATTGTGTCGCTTGGGGACTGTGTCATTGCATTTTGCTTTGCTCAAGGTGGGGGACAGCATTTGTTCCCGTGACTATGTTGTGGGATTCATGGGTGGGTCAATTGCTTACACAATGCCCAAGTTCTGACATGTAATCTGGGTGTAACTTTGATATGTGGTCCACTTGCTGATCTGATTCACCACATGTCCCTGGGGTATTTGGCACACACCCATGCTGCGGGTGGGAAGAATGTTTGGGCCTCAGGAGTATGTATATCAAGTGTGTCACACATGCTTAGACACCTGCCTACTGTCCAGGACTCATCCCTCTTACAGGTGGAGCTGGACAGTCATGCCTACTCCAGGGCATACAATACACTCTGTACTCCCACTCCCGTGTATCATCTGACATGTTGTGATCAGTGACATGTTCCCTCAGGTGTCTGCCTCTGTGTCATTGTGCTGTGGCTTCGTTGTCAGGACTACTGGGATGCTTATCGGTTAGGGCTCAGCATGCCATCTGAGATGTGACCATGAGAGACGATACTTCTGTGACTTATAGGTGTTTGATCACTTGACTGTGCACACAGGTGTATGCGACTGTGACTTTCAGGCAGCTGTTATTCATTCACAGCACACTGTGAGGTTCTCAGGTTCTGAGAGTTGTGTTTCATGTCCCCCATATGTCCAATTGGCATGACGTGGACAAATACTAGTTCAGATGATGTGGTGTGTGGGGGATGGACATGTGCACTTGTCAGTTACATAACTTGCATTCCCCATGTCCTACGATTGTGACACAGTGCAGACTGTTGTTGGCTGGCTGCCATGGCCATGTGAATGGAGACAGTGATGTATGACTTTGCACGCATGCCTGTGTCATGGCATTAAACTTCCTAAGAGTGATCCTGCAGGGGAGTGACATGTGCAACATGCACCCCATTGTGGCATGGACTATCCGGACATGGGTGCATCATGGTGTCTGGTGCTGGTATGCATCACATGCATTTCTATTTAGACTCTGGCCATCCCTTTCTCCGGACACCTGCACTGACTCAGTGGCAAGAGATGTGATGTGTGCATGTTCACATACTTCACTGTGTTCCCTGCAATGTCCAACAACTGTGTAGGTGGTGCATGTGTCCACACTGGGGTCTTACCATCAGACAGGCACCAGACAGATGGGTGCAAGGGCAGGAGGGGTGTGAGTCCCATGGTTGACCATCAGACTGACAATTGGCTTCTCCGAATCTGTGTGAGGAGTTTTGGCAATGTTCAACTAAGGATGCCAGGGCTGGCTCTGTAAGTGCTGTACTTACTGTGGTGTGTGCGGTCAGTGCAGGTGACTGATGTTTGTCTGTTTCCCTAATTGTTTGCAGATACATCCACGGCCACAGGAGGGGACAGCTCCACGGACCAGGAGGAGCTGCGGAGCCAGACTGGGTCAGCATCCGACGAGTGGTCGGAGGGACCCAGTGGCACGGAGGGCGAGGGGAGCCACACCGAGGAGTCCTCAGCACCATCCACCTCAGCTGAGGACCACAGCAGCTCGGAGGATGACTCCCTTGTGGAGGCGGGTGTCAGCAGCCACCACACCCCAGCTAGTCTGTCTGGCCCCGCCACCACCACCATCAGCACCGCCCTCCCATTGGCTCCAATTCCAGAGGTCTGTGGAGGCTCCTGTGTTCGGGAGCGTGTCTCCTTCGTGCCAGGCACCACACCCCCTGCCCCTGTGTCCCCTGCTGCCCTGAGTGAGGAGTCTGTGTACCTACTTCGGCAGCTCCATGTAGGGCAGACAGCAATGCTGAGTGTCCTCCATGCACACACCACTCTGTTGACACAGCTGGTGTCGTTCATGGAGGGCATCTCGACGGGTATGTCTGCCCTACAGAGGAGCAATAAGTCCATGGACTCCTCCCTTACGGCAGCATTGTCCCTCCTCCAACAGTCCCTTCCCCCTCCTACCTCTGCCCCATCCACACTTCCTGGCACCCTACCTGTCCAAAGCACATGCACACCTGCACAATCACCCAAACACACAGACACGAGCAGCACAGACACACCCAAAAGAAAGGCAAGATGTGCACACAAGCATCCTCAGGGGACAGATACCACACACACAGGGGATGGGGAACAGACACACACACAGGCATCCACAGTCACTCCGCAGTCCTCCAAATCATCTCCCTCCAAGACCCCTTCCCTTGCCTCACCTGCAACCCCACCGACACAGCAGCTCTTCCTCTGTGACCTCGGCCTCTTCCCCTCCGATCCTGCAGATCCGGCATACCGGGGGAAGAGGAAGTCCACCCACACAGAGGGGAGTGCCCCTCACCCCCGGATACCCTCCCCCAGGCGCAGGCAGACTGAGGACCCCATTCGGAAGTCCCCCCGGACCAAGAAGGGCAAGATCCCACCACCACCACCACGCAGCTCCACCACCCAGTCTCTCTCCTCCATCCCCCAGGCCACCACTCCACAGGTTCCACTGCCACACCCTGCCCCAGGTTCCCCCACACACCGATACCGCATCCCCAAACTGCTTAGGCCCTCCCCCCCTGCCACTTGCTCTTCCACCCCCAACCCAGACGCTCTGTCTGTTTGTGCCACTGGTGTGGAGACCGGGTCCCCCCTCTGTCCTGCCCACCTCATCTGCCCCCCTTCCACTCCCTTGGAGGCATGCACTGCAGTGGAGTCCACAACCACCCCATCTGACTCGGGCACTGCAGTGGGGACCCAGTCCACTCCATCAGACCAGCCCACTGCAGTGGTTGCAGCACCAACACCATCTGACTTGTGCCCTACAGTGGTGCCGGCCCCCCCTGAGTCAGACACCTCCACTGCAGTTGCCGGTGACACTCCTGCACCCACCACCCCTTCACTGCCTCACTCTGGCATCCCCTGATCCTGTCCCTGAGGTGCCTGGCCTGCCCCTTGTATGCCCCTCCAAGGGGGATGTCCCCTGTCCGTACCAGTGCAGGCAAGCAATGGGTGACAAGTTGTCACATATCACCCTGTTGGGACTGTGTATTTGGACTGGCCATTGGCCTTAGTTTAATTTGGACTTCTGATTTTTGATTGACATTTGCTGAATAAAGCCTCTTTTTGTTTATTTGTGGTTTTTCTTTTGATGTACATGATGTAGATGAGTATCATCATGCATTTGCAGTTGTAATAGTGTTCAGATCAGGAAAATGAAGTGTTGCTGTGATGGACTCCATGTGGTCCATGGGATATGTGCCCTGTTGTAGTCTGGATCTATAGCATCCTCTGCTGCAGTCTGAGGGTGTGATGTTCAGCATATGACACAGGGATGTACGTTTTGCATTTGTAAATTAACATCTTTGTCTTACAGTGATGCACATCTGGTGGGCTTACCACTGTTCAATGTTTCTATTTCCTGACTGTGTGCCCATCTCCACTGGACATGCAGTTTAGCACACCAATGTTGAAGGACTCATCAGTGTATACAGTGCACCTTGCTTGACACGTGTTTTGGGTGTATGCAGATGACTGACGTGACACTCCCGTACCCAGGCTGATGTGAGCAGAGCCTTCAGTGTGTTGTAGTTGTTGACTCACTGACCGAGTGTTCTGCTGACATGTTTGAGTCGTGCACAGACAAGGTTTGGCACAGCGGACCTTCCACAGGAGTGGAGTGCCCTCATGGCAGTGTGTAATCCCGTGACATTGCCTGGGCCCGTGTTGTGTGTTGTGTAAGCATGTCTGTGCGTGTTCCCTTCCCTTTCCCTACACAGGCTGTGTCCCTACGGATGTTCCTGTTTCTGATGCTTGCTGAGTTGTTCTGTGTTCATCCAGCATCTTGGACCTTGTTTCTCCGGGATGTGGGTGCATGGCAAACTAATGTTCATCAGGTTGTCATCCCAGGTTGTCTTTGTTGTCAGGGCTGGGGATGTGGGCAAACGCAGATGGGACACATTCAGGATTCCCCTTGGCACTTGTTGGTTACACAAGTCATGTAATTTACAGTTTGTGGTAGCTTTCAGTGATTGTGACACGTTGTGTGTGTGACTGCTGCCACTCCTCAGGGTCAGAGATGCAATGTTGGAAGTTGTGTACGTGTGTTCTTTGTGTGTCACCTTGGCTTCTTCATTGGTGTGTGACTATGGCCGGGATCCCATTGATTGTGGTGGATTTCACGTCATGCCCATGTACCACGTAGTGTGCAGTGTGTCAGACATTCATGAGTCTTGTTGACTGGCCATGTGTGATGGGTTTCTGCACCTTAGTTCCCACCACCACCCCTGGGATTGTCATGGGTGCATGTGCAATGTCACCAGTCCATGTGAGCTTCACTGCTGCACATTGGTGGAGATCAAGGTGTGTGGTGTTGAGTGTGTGCAAATGTGAGTTGTTGCACGGCTAGACCCCTACCTCCATATTGGCCTTGGCTGGCAGGCCGTGCTGATTGATTTGTGCTTGTGTAGGTGTGATGGTAGTTTGTTGCTCAGGACACATGGCTGTGGTTCACAGTGTGAATGACATCTACCTTTGTCATCACAGTGGGATTATCATGCAGGCTAGTGTCACCACAATGTGGGGTCCCTGGGGGTAGTGCTGTGGTGGGTCTGTCTCTTGCTGTGTTAGTTGCTGTTCCTACAAGCTTGTGTGACATGTGTAATTTGGGCTCCCTCTCATCTAACAATGCCTGTTTGCCCACATAGGGGAATCCGATCCATGAGTTACTTTTGTATGGCACTGTATACACATCTGTGTAATTGGAATTCAGGCCTTCTCATGTGTTGTGTGGTTGCCTGGGGACACTGGCACACACCCCCATCACCTGTTGTGTTTGATATGCAGTGTGAGTCTGCCTGTTTGTGTTTGTGCATTTGCACCACTGCATTGGCATATCTTGAGTGTGCCATTGGCTGTATGTTGTTTGGTGGCTTTCCCCTGCTGTCCCTGGGACTCCTAGGTCATCAGTCAGCACAATAATCATGGTTTGTATGTCCCATTGCTGCCATGGTATGGTATTTGTTCACCTGACATCTACAGTCTCCACAGGATATCTACATTTGTGTGTCCATTGGTGCAGATATGTGGGTTTGCATTATGATGGTCACTTCTGTCATTGTGTTATTTGTGAATGTTGACAATGTGAGCCCCCATGGGTGATGTTTGTATGCACATGGCCAAAACGATGTTTTATTGCCACTGCACTGTTTGCCTCACCCAATCTATGTTGCTATGGGACACAAGCACTACTATGCCACTGATGTGTTTGTTGTTGTGTGACCAGGAATCATCCATGCAGTTTGGCTTTGGCAGCTTTTACCATGACTACACTTACCTTTTGATCACTGTGGTGATGGGGCTTTGGGCCCCATTGCCACACTGTTCAAAATGTGCATCAGCAATGGCCCCACACTCACCTTTTGGTCACTGTGGTGATGGGGCTTTGGGCCCCATTGCCACACTGTTCAACATGTGCATCAGCTATGGACCCCACACTTACCTTTTGGTCACTGTGCTGATGGGGCTTTGGGCCCCATTGCCACACTGTTCAAAATGTGCATCAGCTATGGACCCCACACCTACCTTTTGGTCACTGTGGTGATGGGGCTTTGGGCCCCATTGCCACACTGTTCAAAAGGTGCATCAGCTATGGACCCCACACTTACCTTTTGGTCACTGTGGTGATGGGGCTTTGGGCCCCATTGCCACACTGTTCAAAATGTGCATCAGCTATGGACCCCACACTCACCTTTTGGTCACTGTGGTGATGGGGCTTTGGGCCCCATTGCCACACTGTTCAACATGTGCATCAGCTATGGACCCCACACTCACCTTTTGGTCACTGTGGTGATGGGGCTTTAGGCCCCATTGCCACACTGTTCAAAATGTGCATCAGCTATGGACCCCACACTTACCTTTTGGTCGCTGTGGTGATGGGGTGTTCGACCCCATTGCCACAGTGGCCATGGTCGGCTTGCATTGTGGAGGCCACACACATTTATGTGTGACACATGTGCTAGGGGGTCACATTGTATGTTCAATGTCATGTTCAGTGCTGTAGGCATTTGACACAGACTACACACGCTTGTCATGGTGTTCGGGGGGATGTAATTTTCAGACATTCCTTATGTGGGATTATGCTGGTTGTGTCATGCATTACCCATCCTATGAGTAGGGCTGGAGGTAGTGTTAGGCATCCATCCCCCTAAGGGTGGGGATGGTAGTAGTGACAGGCATCCAGGCCCTCCTGAGTAGGGGTGGTGGTAGTGGCAGGCATCCAGCCCCCCCTGAGTAGGGGTGGTGGTAGTGGCAGGCATCCAGCCCCCCCTGAGTAGGGGTGGTGGTAGTGGCAGGCATCCAGCCCCCCTGAGTAGGGGTGGTGGTAGTGGCAGGCATCCAGCCCCCCCTGAGTAGGGGTGGTGGTAGTGGCAGGCATCCAGCCCCCCATGAGTAGGGGTGTTGGTAGTGGCAGGCATCCAGGCCCCCTGAGTAGGGGTGGTGGTAGTGGCAGGCATCCAGCCCCCTGAGTAGGGGTGGTGGTAGTGGCAGGCATCCAGGCCCCCTGAGTAGGGGTGGTGGTAGTGGTAGGCATCCAGGCCCCCTGAGTAGGGGTGGTGGTAGTGGTAGGCATCCATCCCCTAAGGGTGGGGATGGTAGTAGTGACAGGCATCCAGGCCCCCATGAGTAGGGGTGGTGGTAGTGGTAGGCATCCATCCCCCTAAGGGTGGGGATGGTAGTAGTGACAGGCATCCAGGCCCCCATGAGTAGGGGTGGTGGTAGTGGTAGGCATCCAGGCCCCCCTGAGTAGGGGTGGTGGTAGTGGCAGGCATCCAGCCCCCCCTGAGTAGGGGTGGTGGTTGTGGCAGGCATCCAGCCCCCCCTGAGTAGGGGTGGTGGTAGGGTGGTGTTAGTGGTAGGCATCCATCCCCCTATGGGTGTGTATGGCATTGGTGATGGCCATCCCACCCCTATGGTTCTGCTGTTGCTAGTGTACGTCATTTGTGCATCCCTATGTGTGTGTGACATATTTCGGGTACGTGTCGTTTGTTTGTGTTGTTGGTGTTGGACTTACTGTCTGCGCCGTACGCGTCCGTGCCGGTCCCGGTAATAGATGTAGAGTATAGGTAGGACCTGCGCAATGGGATTCATGCTTGGGTCGTCTCGTTCGTGTTTCTCGTGTCTTCGACTCGTACTCGTAGCAGGCTTGTTCGTCTCGTAGCCGTGGATCGTCTTGTGGCGCGAAACGGAGCTTATGTACGGCTCGCCCGGATGCTCAAACGTCCCGGGCGTAGCGACGGGTTCGGCGCGTATGGAGTACGCATCGTACTCGTCCAGCCGGAAGGTGCTGTGTATTTGCTTCCGTACGACTCGATTCGGCGTTTACGGATCTGGCTCGGACGGGGAACAGGAGCTGGATTGGGTAAGTACGGCTCGCTCGGAATCTGGGTTGTTATGCGCATCATACTTGTTCGTACGGACGAGTGTTCGAATCGGTCGGGAAACACGCACTCGGCTGGTTTTTTTCCCGGACGAATACTGTTAGGTGCGCTTCCGGCCGAGATCGGAATCGACCCCCCAGTCATCCATAAAGTCCCTCACAGATGCACTCACAAACCCATATAGCCACTCACTCACTCCCTCACTCATTCATGCAGGCAGTCACATACCCCCTCACCCACCCACATAAACATTCATACACCCATATAGGTACTCAGACAACCAATCAATCACCCAAACAGCCATTCATGTACCCACTCAGCTACTTAGACACCAACAGACAGACAGATACAGACATTCACACAACCTAGTCACTCACCCATACATTTACTGAGACACCTAATCACTGAGTAATACAGTCAGTCACGCACCCACTGAATCATCCATAAAGGCACTCATACACCCAATGATTCATCAATACACCTTGGTACATATATTTAACATTTATAAACATTTTAAAAACACTCACAGTCACTGGATGCTATCATTGGTGATATCATCAGTGATATCTTTTGAGATGTCATCAGTGATGTCATCAGTGATGTCACTGACCATGTCATGAGTGATGTAATATGTGAGGTCATAAGCAGTGCATTGCGGGGGGCGAGTTATATTTCTCTGGTTTTGTAGGAGTGAAATAGCCTAACTATAATGTCCCTGTAACCTCTGTTTTTTCAGTGAATATTATCTACTGGCGGTCGCCAGTAGATAGTTATAGTTACAACCTATTATCCATAGGAAATCCGCGACATTCTATTTGAAATAACTCTCTTGCCGGTTGACGTATCTTCGCGAAATTTTCAAACTTCGTGGGGCGCTCCGGTCCGCTCCTACCCTGAAAGTCTCGGGGTGATACGTCAAGCGGGGGCCGAGAAAAAAGGGGGTCCCAAAACGCGTTTTCCCATGCATTTTCCCATAGGAAACTTTAGACACGGCTACAGCCCGAACTGCTGAACGGAATTACACCAAATTTGGCAAAGAGGTAGTTCTTGGTTCAGAAAGAACCCTTTTGTTAAATGGTGTAAATCCGTTCAGTAGTTGCTGAGAAAATGAAAAGTAAAAAGTTAGTGATATCTAGGGACGAGTAGGGTCCGCGTACCCTCCCGATCACGAGCTGCATGTTAATTGGCTGTCAGCTGGCTGTCAACATTCCGATTCAGGAAATGTTGGCAGCCATTTTATCCTCGGTAGAACCGAGGGACAGAAGCTAAGTGCGCAAAGCGCACAAAGGGGGCAGGGTAGAAACACCCTGACCCCTAGGTTTGCTCAGGGGGTCCCACAAGGACCCCCTGGGCAAAAAAAAAAATTTTTTTAAATCGGCAGGATGCGTTCAGGGTGCGCGAATCCTGCCAAAAAAAAAAAATCGAAGCGCGGTCTCCGCGCTTCGATGCAATTGGCCCCGGGTGGCCCAAGTCCCGGGGGCATGGTGGGGATAATTTAATGTGTGGGGGCCTCAAAGGGCCCCCAAGCCCGAGGACCGCCACCCCCCGGGGCTTTTTTAAAAAATGGTGCGGGAGGGCTCTGAGCCCTCCCGCAGCCCCGAGGACCACCACCTCCCCGGGGCTTTTTAAAAATAATTTAATAACCTGTGTGGGGGGCTCCAGCCCCCACACGCCCCGAGGACCGCCACCTCCCCGGGGCACTAACAAATTAAAATGGGGGTCCGTTTTGGACCCCGAAGCCCGGGGACCACCACCTCCCGGGGCTGTGCTGATGTAGGGAGGGGGCCGCGCGGCCTCCACTCCTGGAAGCCCTTGATGGCCCTGGGGACCACCACCCCCCAGGGCCGGCTCCTGCAGTGTCCCGGGGTGCCTACCCCCGGGACACTGTAGTTTGCTATGGCAGGACGGGAGCCTCGCGGCTCCCGTCCTGCCATAGCAAACTGCTTGGATATTGGAAGAGAGAGCAGGGAAACCTGCTCTCTCTTCCAATATCCAAAGCACATTGCTTTTCCACATGGGGAGCAGCATGTCAGCTGCTCCCCATGTGGAACAGCAATGCCGGCTCCCAAGGGACGTGGGGAGCCGGCGGGACTGTGGGGGATTGGGGACCCCCCACAGTCCCCCAACGGAGAGGGCCAGCCCCGGGGGATGGGGTCCCCGGGGCAAGTAGTGGCCCGGGAGGGGAGCCACGCAGCCCCCTCCCCAAAAAAGAGAAAAATTAAAAAAAAAAAATGGAAAGGCCGGCCCCGGGAGATGGGGTCCCCGGGGCCTTAAAATGGCCAGAGGAGGGGGCCACGCTGCCCCCCTCAAAAAAATAAATATAGAGGCCATGCCCCGGGGATGGGGTCCCCGGGGCCAATACAGGCCCAGGGAAGGGGGCCACGCGGCCCCCTTCCCGTTTTTTTTTTTTTTAAAGGTAATTTAAAAAGGTGTAAGGCCCTGGGGGATGGGGTCCCCAGGGCCCAAAAAAAGAAAAAGGAAGGGGGCCACACAGCCCCCTTCAGGGAGAAAAAAAAAAAAATGATCGGGCCCACAGGCCCCGCCCCTTCCTTCACCACTCTGCAAACGCGCCCCTGGCGCGTTTGCAGAGAGGAACGAATTCCCCTTGAATACTGGGGGTCCCTGGGGGCCAACTAGCCCACCAGGTACCTCCAGTATGCGCCAGGGGCTGCCTTGCAGAGAGGTGTACAGAGGCCACACCCCTTTTACACCTCTCTGCAACGCAGCTCTGTGGCGCTTTTGGAGGTATATGGTGGGCTAGTTGGACTCCGGGGACCCTCAGGATTCAAGGGGACTTAATCCCCCAACTTAAAACGCGCCACGGGGCGCGTTTGCACAGTGGTGAAGGGAGGGGCGGGGCTTCAGGTGACATGTGTGCAAACAGGCCCCGTGGCGCGTTTTAAGATGGGGAATTAAATCCACTTCAATCCTGAGGGTCCCTGAGGGCCAACTAGCCCAACAGGTACATCCAGAATGCGCCACAGAGCTGCGTTGCAGAGAGGTGTAAAAAGGGGTGTGGCCTCTCTACACGTCTCTGCAACGCAGCCCCTGGCGCATATTGGAGGTTCCTGGTGGTCTAGTTGGCCCCTAGGGACCCTCAGGATTCAAGGGGACTTAATCCCCCAACTTAAAACGCGCCACGGGGCGCGTTTGCAAAGATGTCACCTCAGGCCCCGCCCCTCCCTTCACCATTGTGCAAATATTCCTCTAAAATCAGCCGAAATAGGAATTCCGATTTACTCACCTGTTATCAGGAGAGACCTCAGTGCTGCATCTTTCAGCCCAGTACTGATCCTGAAAAGTAATTTTAACCATACTTACCGGTAACTTGAATTTCCTTCATAGGCTAACATTGACTGGTTTCACTTGGAAATTCTTCTAAGTGTGGAGTTTTGGAACTTTAAAATATTCCTCTAAAATCAGCCGAAATACGAATTCCGATTTACTCACCTGTTATCAGGAGAGACCTCAGTGCTGCATCTTTCAGCCCAGTACTGATCCTGAAAAGTAATTTTAACCGTACTTACCGGTAACTTGAATTTCCTTCATAGGCTAACATTGACTGGTTTCACTTGGAAATTCTTCCAAGTGTTGATTTTTGAAACATACAAATATTCCTCTAAAATCAGCCGAAATCCGAATTCTGATTTACTCACCTGTTATCAGGAGAGACCTCAGTGCTGCATCTTTCAGCCCAGTACTGGTCCTGAAAAGTAATTTTAACCGTACTTACCAGTAACTTATATTTTCTTCCATAGGAATCCATTGTCTGGTTTTCAGCAGAAAACTTTCAAAGTGTCGATTTTCACAAACTACAAATATTCCTTAAAAATCGCCTGTATGACTTAAACGCATTCATTCAACTGTTTACAGGAGATGCACCAGTGCTGGATCCAGGATCCAACACTGAGTAAGAAAAAGTAACGATAACAGTTTTTACCTGCTAAGTGAATTTCCTTCCATAGGATAACATTGGTGATTCTATGAGAGAAAAGTTTCCAAGTGTCAACTTTTAAAATACAATAATATTCCTTAAAAATCACGACTGTAACCAAAACGCTTTTACTCAACTGTTTACAGGAGATGTACCAGGACTGAATCTAGGATCCAGTCCTGTGGTTAGAAAAGTAATCCATAAAGTAACTAATTGCATTTAACTAGAAATTCACATTGAGCTGAATGTTGCATTGTGTTTGAAAATGTGTTGCCCATTGCAACAACTGTAACTACTGTACTTAAAAGTCTATTGCCTATCTGCAAAGTATTTAAACTAAAGTAATTCATTAAGAGAAAGTATTTTTGTAATGTAATGTATAATGTAATTACAATGTAATTTAAAAAATAAAATATGTAAAAAAAATTGTTTCTAAAAATGTACTAAATCAGTATGAAAAAATTAATATAACAATACATTTAAAAATTGTCATTTACAAAACCTTTGAAATTCACTAAAAAAACGTAGGTTTCAGGCACGTTATAGTTAGAAATTAGCATTTAAAAAACCTTTGAAATTCACTGAAAAAACCATAGGTTTCAGACACGTTATAGTTACAAGTTAGCATTTAAAAAACCTTTGAAATTCACTGAAAAAACCATAGGTTTCAGACACGTTATAGTTACAAATTAGCATTTAAAAAACCTTTGAAATTCACTGAAAAAACCATAGGTTTTAGGGACAGTTATAGTTACTTGGACATTGCACTCGTACAAAACCCGTGAAATTCCCCGTTATAGTTAGTTCAGCTAACTATAACTCGCGCCCCGCAATGCACTGCTGATGACGTCACATATTACATCACTCATGACATGGTCAGTGACATCACTGATGACATCACTGATGACATCTCAAATGACATCACTGATGACATCATCCACGTGATAATCTGATGCACCTCCTCACACCCTAATATAACCTTTGATACACCCACTCTAAATTACAGACTGCCATTCGCAAAACCATAGACACTCCAACACCAATAACTACATACCCACTCACTGATTCTTAGGTCTACACACACACATCCACTCACTCACCCGTACAGTCACTCATACTTACGGTCACTCAGTACAGGACTATCATATGCACTCTTACTCCTATATAGACACTCAAACAACGCCACTCATCCATAGAGATACTCACACACCTAGTCAGTCATGCAAATAATTAAACACACTGCCATTTACTCACCTATACAGTTATACACACACCAGCTCACTTACTCATACAAATAGTAGCACATTGTTACGCTCTTATACAATCACTGATACAAGCACACAATCATCCATACAGCCACTATCACAATCACTCACTCTTGCTTATAGCTATTTATATACTCCAACACACATATATACTGCCTTTCACATATGTAGTTACTCACACATGTACCACTGGGACATACATTCACTCACTAACACACTCTTACACACACTTACCCACCCATACAGTCTATCACAGATGCACTCTTGAAACCATCCACCCAGTGAATCACCCACTCACACATCTATGCACAGAGTTGCACACACCCCTCCCACACAAACACTCAGGCACCCATACAGATACTCAGACAAGCATTCAATAACTCATATAGACACTCATTTAGCTATTCACAAACACATGCAGCCACTTACACAGCAACAGACAGACGGATACAGACATACAGCCAGTTTAGTCACTAACCCATGCATTCAGTAAGATACGTTAAATCACTCACTTATAGAGTCAGTCACGCACCTACTAAATCATCCATAAAGACACTTACACACCCACTCATTCTTCAATACGTCTTTTCCTATATAATTTAAAAATATTTAAACTTTACAGAAACACACAGTCACTGGATGATGTCATCAGTGATGTCATTTGAGATGTCATCAGTGATGTCACTGACCATGTCATGAGTGATGTAATATGTGACGTCATCAGCAGTGCATTGCGGGGCGCGAGTTATAGTTAGCTGAACTAACTATAACGGGGGAATTTCACGGGTTTTGTACGAGTGCAATGTCCAAGTAACTATAACTGTCCCTAAAACCTATGGTTTTTTCAGTGAATATATATATATATATATATTAACTACTGGCGGTCGCCAGTAGATAGTTATAGTTAGGACCTATTATCCATAGGAAATTCGTAACATTCTTTTCCCAATAACTTTGGCGCCGGTTGACGAATCTTCACAAAATGTTCAAAACTTATGGCCCGCTCCGGTCCGCTCCTATCTTGAAAGTTTTGGGATGATTCGGCAAGCGGGGGCCGAGAAAAAAGGGGGGTCCCAAAACGTGTTTTCTCCATGTTAATTCCCATAGGAAACTTTAGACACAGCTACAGCCCGAACTGCTGAACGGAATTACACCAAATTTGGCAAAAGGGTCGTGCTTGGTTCAGAAAGCGCCCTTTTTTTAAATGGTGTAGATCCGAGTCACAAGAAATCAGAATAAAAAACGTGAAAAAAAAGAAAAGGGGGCAGAGTAGAAACACCCTGACCCTCTAGGCCTGCTCAGGGGGTCCCACAAGGACCCCCAGGGCCCAAAAAAGCATTTTTTTTTTAAATAAATCAGCAAAATGCGCGCCGGATCCGCGGATCCGGCCACGGAAAAAAAAAATCGAAGCCCGGGCTCCCGCGCTTCATTTAATTGAAGCCCCCGGGTGGGCCAGGTCCCGGGGGCAGTGAAAAAAAAATGTGTGAGGGGGTCCCAATCCCCCCACACTGCCCTGGGGACTGCCACCCCCCGGGGCTTGTTTTTATAAAGTTGGGGGGCCTCTGAGGCCCCCCCAAGCCCCGGGGACCGCCACCCCCCGGGGCTCACTTTAATTATATTTGCGGGGGGCACACTGCCCCCCCGCAGCCCCGGGGACCGCCACCCCCGGGGCTTCTTTTTTTAAAAAATAAATGTACCTGTGTGGGGATTGCCACCTCCTTGGGGCACTAACATGTAAATTAGGGGGTCCGTTAAGGACCCCCGAGCCCCGGGGACCACCACCTCCCCGGGCTATGTACAGATTGGGAGTGGGGCCGCGCGGCCCCCCTCCTGGAGCCAGTGATGGCCCTGGGGACCGCCACCCCCCAGGGCCGGCTCCTGCAGTTTGCCCACCCCCGGGACACTGCAGTTTGCTATGGCAGGGCGGGAGCCTCGCGGCTCCCGCCCTGTCATAGCAAACTCTGCTTTGGTTTTTGGAAGAGAGAGCAGGGAAACCTGCTCTCTCTTCCAAAAACCAAAGCCGATTGCTTTTCCACACGGGGAGCTGCATCTTAGCAGCTCCCCGTGTGAAAAAGGAATGCCGGCTTCCGCAGGAGGCGGGGAGCCGGCTGGGACCATGGGGGCATTGGGGCTCCCCCCACAGTCCACAACGAGAGGCCATGCCCCGGGGGATGGGGTCCCTGGGGCCATTATTGGCCCGGGAGGGGGGCCATGCGGCCCCCCTCACCCATGATTACAAAAAAAAATTTAAAACAAAAAAAAAAAACGCAAATGCCGGCCCCGGGTTATGAGGTCCCGGGGCCATAAATGGCCTGAAGAGGGGGGCCACACAGCCACGCAGCCCCCCTCCAATAATTAAAATTAAAATAAAACACTGGCCATGCCCCGGGGGATGGGGTCCCCAGGGCCGAATATGGCCTCGGGAGGGGGGCCACGCGGCCCCCTTCCATTATTAAAAAAATATATATATAGGGGTCAGGCCCTGGGGGATGGGGTCCCCAGGGCCAATAAAATAGGAAAAGAAGGGGGGCCACACAGCTCCCCTTCTTAAAAAAAATAATTTAAAAAAATGACCGGCATCGCGCCGGAGGCCCCGCTCCCTCCCTGCAGCACTCTGCAAACGCGCCCCCTCGCACGTTGTAAGATGGGGAAGTAATTCCCCTTGAATACTGGGGGTCCCTGGGGTCCAACTAGCCCACTAGGAACCTCCAGTATGCCCCACGGAGCTGCCTTGCAGCGAGGTGTTCAGAGGCCATGCCCCTTTTTACCCCTCTCTGCAACGCAGCTCTGTGGCGCTTACTGGAGGTACCTGGTGGGCTAGTTGGACCCCAGGGACCCTCAGTATTCAAGGGGACTTAATCCCCCAACTTAAAATGCACCACGGGGCGCGTTTGCACAGTGGTGAAGGGAGGGGGCGGGGCCTGAGGTGACATGTGTGCAAACACGCCCTGTGGGGCGTTTTAAGTTGGGGGATTAAGTCCCCTTGAATACTGAGGGTCCCTGGGGTCCAACTAGCCCACCAGGTACCTCCAGTAAGCGCCACAGAGCTGCGCTGCAGAGAGGTGTAAAAAGGGGCATGGCCTCTGAACACCTCTATGCAACGCAGCTCCCTGGCACATACTGGAGGTACCTGGTGGGCTAGTTGGCCCCAGGGACCCTCAGGATTGAAGAGGAATTAATTCCCCAACTTAAAACGCGCCACAGGGTGTGTTTGCACACATGTCACCTCAGGCCCCGCCCCTTCCTTCACCACTGTGCAAACACGCCCCCTGGTGAGTTGTAAGTTGGGGAATTAATTCCCCTTGAATACTGAGGGTCCCTGGGGGCCAACTAGCCTACCAGGTACCTCCAGTATACGCCAGGGAGCTGCGTTGCAGAGAGGTGTTCAGAGGCCACGCCCCTTTTTACACCTCTCTGCAACACAGCTCTGTGGCGCTTACTGGAGGTACCTGGTGAGCTAGTTGGATCCCAGGGACCCTCAGGATTCAAGGGGACTTTATCCCCCAACTCAAAATGCGCCACGGGGTGCGTTTGCACAGTGGTGAAGGGAGGGGGCGGGGCCAGAGGTGACGTGTGCAAACACGCCCTGTGGCGCCTTTTAAGTTGGGGAATTAAGTCCCCTTTAATCCTGAGAGTCCCTGAGTCCAACTAGCCCACCATGTACCTCCAGTAAGCACCACAGAGCTGCGTTGCAGAGAGGTGGTCCGAGGCCATGCCCCATTTTACACCTCTCTGCAATGCAACTCTGTGGCACTTACTGGACATACCTGGTGGGTCAGTTGGCCCCCACGGACCCTCAGGATTCAAGGGGACTTTATCCCCCAACTTAAAACGGCCACAGGGCGTGTTTGCACACATGTCACCTCAGGCCCCCCCTCCCTTCACCAGTGTGCAAACGTGCACGTGGCGCATTTTAAGAGGTAGTTTTAATCCCCCTGCCCTATTATGTACTAGGGCCTTACAGAGGAGGTCATGCTAATCACAGGGGTACCACAACACATAGTGTTCCCTAGTGTATGTAGGTGTTTTCACTGTATTCTAAGTGTCTTTTAGCATACCACTGGCTCTAGGCCTGGTTAGTCAGAGTCCGTTACCACCAGTACCCGTCTGAAAAGTTGAGGGCAGAGGATGATTTTGTAACAAGGCTCTTTCTGCTCCTCTGTTGGTTCTTTCTGCATATGTCTTGCTTCTTCCTGCACTTTTCTTCGTCTTTGAGGACTTCTGTTGCTTCTTTCTGCATTTCTTTTGCTTCTTTCTGTGCGTTTTTGTCTTCTTTCTTCACATGTCCTACCTCTGTAGGTATAGTTAGAAACTAGCATTTAAAAAAACTTTGAAATTCACTTACAAAACCATAGGTTTCAGGCACGTTATAGTTCGAAATTAGCATTTAAAAAACCTTTGAAAATCACTGAAAAAACCATAGGTTTCAGACACGTTATAGTTAGAAATTAGCATTTAAAAACCTTTGAAATTCACTGAAAAAAACATAGGTTTCAGGCATGTTATATTTAGAAATTAGCATTTACAAAACCTTAGAAATTCACTGAAAAAACCATAGGTTTTAGAAACAGTTATAGTTAGTTGGACAGTTTACTCGTACAAAACCCGTGAAATTCCCCCGTTATAGTTAGTTCAGCTAACTATAACTCGCACCCCCGCAATGCACTGCTGATGACGTCACATATTACATCACTCATGACATGGTCAGTGACATCACTGATGACATCACTGATGACACCTCAAATGACATCACTGATGACGTCACTGATAACATCATCCATGTGATAATTTCATGCATCTTCTCACACCCTAATATAACTTTTGATACACCCACTCTAAATTACAGACTGCCATTCTCAAAACGATAGACACTCCAACACCAATAACTACATACACACTGACTGATTCTTAGGTCTACACACACATCCACTCACTCACCCATACAGTCACTCATACTTACGGTCACTCAGTACAGGACTATCATATGCACTCATACACCTATATAGACACTCACACACCGCCACTCATCCATAGAGGTACTCACACACCTAGTCACTCATGCTAATAATTAATCACACTCCCATTTACTCACCTATACAGTTATACACACACCAGCTCACTTACTCATACAAATACTAGCACATTATTACGCTCTTATACAATCACTGATACAAGTACACACTCATCCATACAGCCACTCTCACAATCACACACTCTCACTTATAGCCATTTATATACTCCAACACACATATATACTGCCTTTCACATATGTAGTTACTCACACATGTACCACTGAGATATACATTCACTCACTAATACACCCATACAGACACTCACACACCCATACAGTCTATCACAGATGCACTCTTGAAACCATGCACCCACGGAATCACCCACTCACACATCTATGCACAGAGTCACACACACCCCACCCACACAAACACTCAGGCACCCATACACATACTCAGACAACCAATCAATAACCCATGTAGACACTCATGTAGCTATTCGCAAACCCATGCAGCCGCTTACACACCAACAGACAAACGGATACAGACATTCACACAGTTTAGTCACTAACCAATGCATTCAGTAAGATACGTTTAATCACTCACTTATAGAGTCAGTCACTCACCTACTAAATCATCCATTCAGACACTTATACACCCACTCATTCTTCAATACGCCTTTCCCTATATATATTAAACATATTTAAACTTTACAGAAACACACAGTCACTGGATGATGTCATCAGTGATGTCATCAGTGATGTCATTTGAGATGTCATCAGTGATGTCACTGACCATGTCATGAGTGATGTAATATGTGACGTCATCAGCAGTGCATTGCGGGCGCGAGTTATAGTTAGCTGAACTAACTATAACGGGGAATTTCACGGGTTTTGTACGAGTGAAATGTCCAACTAACTATAACTGTTTCTAAAACCTATGGTTTTTTCAGTGAATTTCTAAGGTTTTGTAAATGCTAATTTCTAACTATAACATGCCTGAAACCTATGGTTTTTTCAGTGAATTTCAAAGGTTTTTTAAATGCTAATTTCTAACTATAACGTGTCTGAAACCTATGGTTTTTTCAGTGAATTTCAAAGGTTTTTTAAATGCTAATTTCTAACTATAACGTGTCTGAAACCCATGGTTTTTTCAGTGAATATATATATATATATATATAGTATATATATATGTATATTTTGTGCCGTATTGATCCACAAACCCTAAACCCATACCCACCCTTAACCCTAAAATTACCCTTGCCACCCAAACTCCCTTACCTACCTTAAACACACCCTTGCCACCCAAAAACCCTTACCCACCCTAAACCCTAAAAAATACCTTTACCGCCCAAAAACCCATACCCACCATAATTCCTAAAAATACCCTTCCAGCAAAAACACCTACCCACCCTAAAAATACCCATAACCCCCAAAAACCCTACCAACCATAAAATACCCTTGCCATCCAAAAACCCATACCCACCCTAAACCCTAAAAATGCCCTTACCACCCAAAAACCCACACCCACCCTATACCCTAAAAATACCCTTGCCATCCAAAATCCCTTACCCACCCTAAACCCTAAAAATACCCTTGCCACCCAAAAACCCATTCCCACCCTAAACCCTATAAATACCCTTGCCATCCAAAATCCCACATCTATCCTAAACTCTACAAATACCCTTGCCACCCAAAAACCCATACCCACCCTAAACCCTAAATATACCCTTGCCACCCAAAAACCCCTACCCATCCTAACCATAAAAATACCCTTGCCACCAAAAAGCCATACCCACCCTAAACCCTAAAAATTCTGTTGCCACCCAATTACCCTTACCCGCCATAAACAGTAATAATACCCTTGCCACCAAAAACCCATACCCACCCTAAACATACCCTTGTGACCCAAAAACCCATACCTACCCTAAACTATATAAAGTAGCCCTAGACCTCTGGTTTGGTCGCAACTCCCTCTGACCCCCATAGCGGAGCAGCACTCCCTCTGCGACTGTCCGTGCCCGGACCACACACAGTGCCAGGACCCCTGGCCCCACAGCCTGCGAAATCTGGAACCTCCAACCCAAGCTACAGGACAACAACTGCTGTGCCACCTCTCCTCACTCCACCAAAGGACCATTCACCTGCCACCACTGCCATTTTTCTTGCAACGTCAGAAACCCTGCAACCACAAACCTCCATCGAACACTCCTCCAAAAACCCCATCTACGCTGCACCCTACTCAATGTCAGATCCCTCTGTAAGCACACCATAGAGATCTGGGACACCGTAACCAGCCTCGCTCCTGACATGATGTTCATCACCAAAACCTGGATCACCCCCCCGTTCGCATCCGACATCCCCACCGTTATGCCTCCAGATACAAGATAATTCATCACGAGCGCCCCAACAGACCTGGAGGAGGCATTACCATCATCCACAAAGACTCCCTCGACTGCAACTCCCTGGACGATGACACCACACTGATCATGGTTTACCTCAACTTCCAGTTCAAACCCAACACCAAAACCACATCAGAGAAACCCTCACTTACAGACCTCCAAGCCCCCGCACCAGCTTCTGCAATGCTATCCTGGAATTCATCGCCCCACAAGCAAAAGACTCAGGCCAGTACATACTCTTGAGAGACCTCAACTTCCACCACGAAGGCCCTGTCGACTTCAACACCACCTCTCTTCTCGAAAACTTTGGCCTCGCTCAACTGGTCACCACCCCAATGCACAGCGCAGTACACACCCTGTACCTTATTTTCTCCACCAGCTACCGAGCCAAGTTCTCCCACACCAGCGAGCTGACCTGGAAAGACCACAGCATCGTTCACTTCTCCATTGACAGCCCACAAGACGCCCCATTCCTCTCCGATGCAATAGGAGCAAAGTCACTAAACCCATCTGGACCGCCACCCTGAATGAAACCAGACCACCCCAGTGGACACTCTCAAACTCGACATCCTGAACTTCTCCAACTGGATCACCTCTACCGCCGACATCGCCCCCTGGAAGAACACTCCCAGTGGTAGAAACACCAAGCAAGCCAGATGGTTCACCCCTGAACTAATGACCCTCAAACTGCACTGTAAGTAGCTGGAAAGACTCTGGCTCTCCAACACAACCCCCGCAAATCGCAATGCCTTCAAGACCGCCCTCAACAGTTACCACCACCGGCTCAAGGAAACCAAAAAAGAAGAACTCACCACCCACCTAGAAGCTAGCACCAATGACACCAAAGAGCTCATCAACATCGTTTGAGAGTTCACCTGTCCCTCCACCACTGAGAACACCATCCGCCCCTCCCAAGCCCTTTGTGACACACTAGCAGACTTCTCTCACCTCAAGATTGCCAACATTTAAAGCAACTTCGACCCACAGCCCACCAACCTCTCTCATCCCCATGGCTCCAGCAATGACATCCTCTCCCTAAACACCGAATGGAAGCAACTCTCATCGGAAGACCCCATCTCCATCATGAACTCCATCCACTCCGGATCCCCCTCGGACCCTTGCCCGCACTACATCTACAACCTAGGAAGCGAAGTCATTGGATACACTGTTGCTGGACTCCTTAACTCCTCCATCACCACAGTCGCTGTACCCAATGCCTGGGAGCATGCCAAGGTCAAACCCCTGCTTAACAAACCCTCAGCCAACCCAAACGAACTCAAGAATTACCAACCCATTTCGATCCTCCCCTTCCCCACCAAAGTCTTGGAGAAGACCTTCAACTGCCAGCTCACAAACTCTCACGAGGAGAACAACGTGTTCGACCCCTCCCAGTTAGGATTGCGACCAAACCACAGCACCAAGACTGATCTCAGCCACCGACTACATCAGAAGCCTCCTCGGCCCAGGAAGCTCGGTTGCCCTCATCCTCCTCGACCTCTCTGCAGCCTTCGACACTGTCTCCCACTACACCCTCATCACCAGACTCCACCACATTGGCATCCAAGGCAAGGATCCCGACTGGATGACCTCCTTCCTTTCCGGATGAACTCAAAGTATCCACCTTCCACCCTCCTCCTCTGCACCCAAAAACATAATCTGTGGAGTCGCCCAGGGCTCCTTCCTCAGCCCCCCCCCTTCAACACTTACATGACTCCTCTGGTCAACAGCGGCGGCACACACTGACTTGACTTTGTTTCCTACACCAATGACACCCAGCTCGTCCTATCCTTCTCAGTAGACCCAGACACCACAAGACTCAATTTCCAAACCACCATGACTAGCATCACCACCTGGATGAAAACCAATTGCCAAAACTCAACTAGGACAAGACGGAGGTTATCATCTTCTAAACAAGCCCTCCCCTTGGGACGACACCTGGTGGCCCTCCACACTCAGCTCAGCACCCACCCCGTCTGACCACGCCCACAACCTCAGAATCATTCTGGATGCCCACCTCACCATGAAACAACAGATCAACTCCGTCTCCGCCGCCTGCTTTCACACCCCGCATGCTCCACAAGATCTTCCGTTGGATCCCCATCTCAACCAGAAAGACAGTAACCCAAGCACTAATCTCCAGCCGACTCAGCTACTGCAATGCTGTCTATGCCAGTACTACCATACAACTCCTCAACTGCCTCCAAAACATCCAGAATACTTCAGCAAGACTCATCCTCGATCTTCCCAGAAGATGCAGCATCACCCCTCCCCTCAGGGCCCTCCACTGACTCACCATTGAGTAAAGATGCCTATTTAAGCTCCTCACTTATGCCTACAAAGCCCTCCATGAAACCGGACCCACCTACATCAACAACCACCTGACATTCCACTGTCTGACCAAAGAGCTCTGCTCCTCCTCCCTCGCCTTAGCCCAGGTCCCTCACATCCGTCGGAGCTGAACCGGGGGGCCGCTCCTTTTTCTTCCTCGCTGCCAAGTCCTGGATAAACCTCACCTACGCATGTCCCTCTCCCTGAGAGCTATACAAGCCTTGATGATGATATATATATATCTCTTTCTAAAAGTGGTATTTCTAAAATAGTAATGTTGAATGCAACTTTGCCAGTGAAGAGGACTTATCATTACCGTTCCAAAGATATAAAACATGATGCAGCTACGCCTCTCTGATTAGGAATTACAGTTTTAAAGTGTTTTAAGGAATTCCCAATGTTAACCTAAGAGAGGAGTATGCCTCACAGTAGTGAAAGACAAATTATGGTGTTTGTCACTACCAGTACATATAAAACTTAACAGTACATGCCCTACCTTTTACTTACACAGCACCCTGCCCTTTGGGCTACCTAGGGCCTACTTTAGGGGTGACTTATGTGTAATAAAAGGGGAGTTTGGGGCTTGGCAAAGGGTTTTAAATGCCAAGTCAAAGTGGTAGTAAACTGCACACACGGGCCCTGCAATGGCAGGCCTGAGACAGGTTTGAAAGGCTACTTGTGTTGGAGGCACAATCAGTGCTGCATGTCTATTAGTAGCATTTAGACCCTGGGTATATGGTACACCACTTTACAAGGGACTTACAAGTAAACTAAATATGTCAATTGTTTATACACCAATGTTATCATGTTTCGAGAAGAGAACACATGCACTTTAGCACTGGTTAGCCTTGGTAAAGTTCTCAGAGTCCTAAAGCCAACAAAAAAAGGTCAGAAAAAGAGGAAGAGGAAGGCAAAATGTTTGCGGTGACCCTTCAGATAGGGCCATTTTCCAGCACTACTCAACAAGGCTGCACTAATTGTGTTACTTTTCCACTGTACAAGTTTGAGCAATCTGATTTTGCTCATCACTCCGATTTACACCAAATTGAGCATAGTATTTCCTGCTTGGTATACACCAACCCAGAGCTAGTGTCAGAGAAGAGTTGAGAACAATTGTTCTTATCTACACTGAGGTTATCTGGCAACAATCATTGATTATAAGCCAGTTCACATGAAAGAAATTACAACAACAAATGCCCTAAATGTTTTGCTCATGTCCTCTGGAATTTTCTTAGTATGGTACATACGGGCAGCACTCTTCGGAACAAGCACATTAGTGGTAATGTCCTGCCAATTTCAACACCTATTGTTTTTGTCTCTGTCAGTGATGTTCAGCCTATGATATCTTATTCATGGAATGAACCTGGACCTACAATTTTTGAACAGTAGCTTTCTGAATTGAAAGCAAGATGCAACAATGGAACACATTTTTATTTTTTTAAACTTTATTTATAACTTTTCACCACAAACTGAGCGGTCATATACAGAATCCTTCGAGACAATATCCATTGACTTGTTTACGTTATACATATTAGAGCCCCGGACACATAGCACAGGTAAATACACTTTACATTTTTCATGGCTTAGTAGTAGACAGACTAAGTTTAAAGAAGTGTTGAATCGGGATGGGCGTCGCCTGAGCAGCCCCATGGAGTGAAATTGATTCCCCTGGCAGTGAGGCGCCAATTACTGACTACAGTCAAGCCGTCAGGACAACTTTGAAAAGTCTCTGCGGCAACTGGGATTTCTAACTAAAGATTTTTCGTTACATCATATGGCAAATTGAACCGTCAGGCAAGAGGTTTCAATTATTCCTCTACACACAGGGCGGACGCACATTGCGCCGCTTTTAAGATTTCAACCTTGTCCAAGTCCTGAGGAGAATCCGTGAATTGGGTGGATTCGAAACGCCTTGGCTCTTGTGAGCTCGGGGGATTGTGTATATATTGTGCCTTAAGGAATGTAGTAATAATTTTTTCCTCTTGTGTAGGCAACATTGGTTTGAAGACATAACCCCCGGCCTCTTGGCCTAGGCAGGACAATTAACAACGTCTAGTTAAGAATCTAACGTCCGCTTGGTGCCTTATGTAAAAACTAGGTCTGGTGTTGTACTTTCAATATAAATGTTATTTCACACGATTGTCTAAGTTTGTTTCACCTGTCATTTTTGTCTTTGAATTTTTTCGTTTTTAAGTAGAATATAACACTGTGTATAAATGTGTTTTTGTAAGTGTGGTGTTCTGTAAATGGAAGGTTTCTTTTCTGAGACATGAAAAAATATTTATTTACTTTGTTATTCTAAATAATTTAAAATAAGCTAAATAAAGCAATAAGAACCCTAGAATTGATGGTCTAGGGCATTCTTTTAAAGTATGCAAACTAGTCCTTCTGGACATACTCTTTTCTCTTGTATTTACAGTGGTCCAGTCCACGAGGTTTTAGGACCCGAGCCTTCTTTGTTCTCAATATTAGTAGTAGACACAGCATCACATACAGCTAGGGAGACACGCGCACCTGCGCTTACATACTATCGTCACCATCTGTCTCAGCAGTCTGATCACTTTCTGTCCTTGTTGAGTTCAACAATACTCTGCATAATTCTCTCCAAGTTGCTATATCCTCATCCAGCCTTTCGTCGCTGTGGCAAGCTTTCATGTGTAGTTCCTCCGCCAGGGACCACTCCCCCACGTCTCTCAACCAGTTTGCAAAAGAGGGAGCCCGCTCCCCCATCCAGCAAATGGCAACCCTCCGTTTAGCTAATACCAGCGCCAGCTGCAATAACTTGTTGGCCATTTTCCTCTTCTTACGGTGTGGCACCAGCCCTAGAAGGCACTGCTCAGGCTTCGCCTCCAACACTATTCCCACCTTTCCACGTAGCCGTGCCACTACCTCAAGCCAATACTGATGCACTTCCGGACATTCCCCCGCCAAATGCATAAACCCAGCATGAGATCCATGACATCTAAGACATTCATGCGAACGGGAGGCATCAATACGATGGAGTCTCACCGGGGTCATATACACCCGTTGCAAGAAATTATAATGCATTAACTTGAACCGGGCGTTGCAGGACACCTTGCGTGTTAGTGTACATACTCTGGCCCACTCCCTCTCCAGCAACGGTGCCTGCAAGTCTGCATTCCAAACATCCCATGCCCTACACGCCAAACACCCCGAGTCCACCCTCATAGCTTTATATAACAAGGACACCAGACTGCGCCCTCCTCCACACGGTAACAAAATTTCCAAGGTCTCAGTGGTCCGGGGCATATCCGGATATGTGGGCCATGTCATCTTGGCCACTTCCATTAGACCAGCATATTGTAGATATTGTCCCTGACCCAAACCGAATCCTTCACATGCCTGCTCAAATGTAAGGTAGGTATCATTGATATATAAATCAGCCAACACCCTGCATCCACCCTCAGTCCATGCCTAAAAAGACATGTTGTCCGCCATCCTGCGCACAGGGACCAACTGCCAAACCGATAATTCCAGGTGAAAGATAGCCCGCCCCAGCACTCGTTCCACGATTTTCTGCCATATACAGGCCGTTTGTCTCACAATATATGGCACCTCCGCGCTCACCCCGCACCCTCCATCAAGAGCATAGGTAGATCCTCTGGCCGCACTCGCCCAGCTAACAAACGCTTTTCCCAATGGTCACCCTCATCCAGCCACTGCACCGCATACTGTAGGTATGCCGCATAGTAATAAAAATCAAATCTGGGTACTCCCAGACCACCCTCCTCATACCGTTCCTGGAGCACCTGCAGTGCAACTCTACAACGCTTCCCTGCCCAAAGCAGGGTCACCAGAAGCGAATTCAGTTGTCGAAACACTTTAATAGGAATCGGGCACAGTGCGTTCTGCAAGGCATGTAAGCATCTCGGCAGCATCACCATCTTTGCCACCGCCAGTCTTCCCATTAAGGACAGCAGCAGTGTATTCCAGAACTCTGCAGAGTGCCTAAGCGACTCCACCACCCTGCTCATGTTCAGCTGGAGCAGCCGAGCATCACCATGAGCCACCTGCACCCCTAGATATCTAAAGTGATCCCTCTCCCACCTCAATCCCAGACAAGGCAGATCCTCCGCTTCCCTATCTCGCAGTCCTGCTAGAGGGAACGACAAGGATTTACGTCTATTTATTCGCAGTCCTGAGTAAGTCGCGAACCTATCCATCATCCTCAGCAGGTGTGGTATTGCTTCACGTGGGGATGTAACATAAAACTATGCATCGTCCGCATAGAGTGAGATAAGATGCGTACTCTCCCCAATTTGTATGCCCCAGTGGCCCAGTTCCTGTTTTGCCCATATTGTCATAGGCTCATTGGCCAGAGCAAACAGCAACGGCGACAGTGGGCACCCCTGTCACATGCCCCGCCCCAACAACCACTCCGCCGATCTGGTTTGACCTATTCGCACATATACAGACTGGTTTGAATATAGTATTTTAACACACCTGTGAAAACGCTGGCCAATCCCCAACTTCCCAAGTATTTTGAGCAAGTACCCCCAATCCACCGTTTCAAATGCCTTTTCAAGGTCGATGGACACCAACGTCATCTCCCCAGGGGCTCCCTGCGTCTCATGCAAGACATGCGCCAGCCTCCTTATATTCATTGACGTACTACGGCCCGGGATAAAGCCGCACTGGTCCTCGTGGACCAGATGGGACATATGTGGACCCAACCGCTTGGCTAGCACTTTACATAACATTTTTACATCGGAATTGATCATCGTCAGAAGTCGGTATGCCGCCGGGTCCTGTATATCGCCACCTAACTTTGGAATCAGACAAATTTCACCCTCACGCATCGTAGGGGGTGACATTCCACTCTCAAAGGACTCATTAAAAGTTTGCAAGAGCGGCCGGGTCAGTATTGCTGAATATGCTTGGTAATACTCAATGGGTAACCCATCCCCTCCCAGAGCTTTGGCACTGGGTATGTCGGCTATCGCCTCCCTGAGCTCCTTCTCAGTAAGCTGCGCATCCAGTTCCGCCTTGACCTCATCAGATATCTGCCTCATCTGCAGACCCTCTAAAAAGGGGACGTAATGTTCGGCACCCACCAGGGAGTCAGCCCTATACACAGTCTGCAGGTGCTGCCGGAATACCTCTAGCATAGCTGCCCGAGAATAAACCAGCTCGCCCGACTGTTCTCGAAGGCTAGTGATCATGGGGGGGATGGAACACATTTTAACTTAATCTACAGAGGACTTCTTTAATCAGACACTGGCAGCAGGTTAAAGAATTGATACTAACAAAAACACATGCGGAGGTGTGGTTGTGATCCTACCTCTTATTTTGTTTTACTTTTTCACATGTATTCATCAAATGATATTGTGTCTTCTATATTTCTCACATTGGTTTCTGCTGTATAGAGAATATAACTGACCATAATTATATTTTACTTTTGTGATTGCTTTCTAATCTCAAATGTAAGGAAGCTGAAATCTTCCAAAAGAGGAAAGATTTGCATCTGTGGGTCAACAGTCAAACAAATGGATTCTATATTGTTGCCTAGAAATAGAGAGGTTGATATTAGGTAGGGAAAGTCTCCATTTCCATCTGAGCTAACACTAAACTAAATATAAATTCAGGATAAAAATGTGTAAAGTGATGTGACCTGTAACACATTAGAACTTGTTTGATGGGATGAAAGGAGGATAAGTAGTTAAATGCACTGGAGGTAGTAAAAGGTGAAGAATAGGAGGTGATGTTTAAATCAAAAGGAGAGAAATGACAAAGGTATAAAGATATATGAAGAGGAAGGCTTGTAAAATTTTGAAATGGAAAATTGTGGTGTCTGTTCTGTGAATGAAAATAAAATCTTATTGGTTTTATAAAAATTAAATTCATGTCAAATAGTGGTACTAGTATCCTGGGATGATCTAAAATGAAAAAATGCTGTTATGTCCATTCCAGAATGGCCCAGCATGAAAGTGTGTTTATGCAGGAGACCTTTGCACAAAGTATGTTGTTCTGAAGATAGAATAGTATATCTAAATCCACAACCCTGAAATATATGCACTTTCCAGAAATAAAAGTGAATTGGTATTATAATATTTAATCTGACCCCAACAATTGTATGCTCTTTCAGCAATGTTAATTTTACTGGGCCTAGAATAGTAATTCTCATCCCCCTAATTATAGGCATTTTCCCCAATGTTTGTGGAACTCAAGATAATCTGACTCCTCTCCCCAAATTATACACATTTTCCCCAATGTTAGTTGACCTGGGGGTTAGAATAGAAATTCTGACCACCCCCCCTCAAAAGACTTACTTTCCCGATTCGTAGTTGAAAAGGAGTCAAAATAGTAACACTGGCCACCCCCATTTATGTGCACTTTTCCCAATTTTTCTGTGACTGGAGTTAGAATAGTAAATGTGCACTCAACCTCCTTCTATCTATATTCACTTTCCCTAGGTGTTTGTAGAATTGCAGTTGGAATAGCGAAGCCTTCTCCGCGCTCCTAAACATATGCACTTTCCCCAGTTTTTGTAGGGAGTTTGTTAGGATTGTAAATCTGCCCCGCAAATATATGCTCTTTCTTTAATGATAGTGGGACTAGATATACAATATTAAATGTGCCCCTCCCAATTATATACAATTCCCCAATGTAAAATGTACTGGAATTTGGATAGTCATTCTGACCCCAGCTACAATTATAAGTACTTTCCCCAATAGTCATGTGATTAGAGTTAGAATAGTAAATCTGATCCCCCCCAATTATTTTTATTTTCCTCAATGTTTTTAGGACATGAGCTATAAAAGTAAATCTTGCCCCCTCCTAAGAGCACATGCGCTTTCCCAAATATTTTTTGGACTTGAGTTAGAATAGTAAATCTGGCCCCCAACAACACATGCATTTTCTACAATGTTTGTAGGATTACAGATAGAATAGTAAATATAACCCCCAAAATAGCTGCACTTTGAAGAATAGAAAATATCATCCCCATTTTAAATTCTACATATTTTTATAATGTTGGGAGGATTGTAATAGACATTTTTTATTTTTCGGATTATTAACTTTTATAATTATTTTGTAGACTTTTATATAATTTAATTCATAATTTAGAAAATGATATTTATTTAAATAATATTTATATTGTTTACAAAGTTTGAATTCATTTGGAGTATGTGTTTTGAGATATATATATTTAATTTAAAATGTAACTTTTATTTATTATTCAATATTTCAAATTGCTCCTTTTTTTAAATAAAAAAATGTATCTTCATGTTGTAACTTTTAAAAACATGTTTTAAGTGTGTTTTGTACTTTTAAATTAGTTAATGGCATTTATGAGGTATGACCAAAGAAAGTTGAGTGTAATTTAAAAATACTCTTAACTAAATATTAATCAAAAGAATAATTTTGCAATAAATATGAAACATAAATTGTATTTTATTTTTATTTCAAATACTGTTAATTTGTTTAGCTTTGTTTTAGAATATAGGTATAAATATATACATTTTTGAAATAATTAAAAATTTTGTGACTATAATTATCAATTAAATATATGTATTTGTTTTAAATATTTTAACAATACTTTGAAGCACTATAGTTTTGAAGCTGATATTAATTGTATTCTAATGTTATTTTACAAATACTATATTACTGTAGTAGATATTTTGGTACTAGATATTTCTTTCCTTTCAATGTAGTTTAAATTTGGTATTTGATAGTAGGATAATTTTAAAAAAAATGTTACTTTATTAATTCGATGTTTTGGTAGTGAATATGTTGACCTTGAGCTTTTGGTACATAGATATTTGTGTAGTACATATTTATGGCTGCAACCTGCCACAAGGTGTAATATTTTGTGCTGCCACAAATATGAAAATGCATCTCTTTGTTATGACAATATATGGTTGGTTGTTTTGGCAGCCTATTGGCTGTATAGTTCTTTGGCCTAAAATCATATGCAAAACTGGTAATGCTTTCAGTGAACGTGTATCTTCAAAAGCATTGCACATAGAATGAAACAAAACTTACCATAATAACAGGATGTCATGAGTATGCGCACAGCAGGCATAGTAGGTGTGGTTCTAGTGCAAAAGATTCACAATCTCATTTATCTGGAGTTAAAGTGAAGAAGAAATGATGCAATCTGCGAAGCTACCATTAATGAATTTCTTAGCAGGACACATAGATGCAGGACGGGCTTTCAATGACTTTGCAGGACTATTTTACCTGAAAATTGTTAGAATGGACTAGAGGTATTTGCAAACATTTAAAGGTGAACCCTGATGAATATGGTAACTATTGAATCAGAGGAGTGGCATTTGATAGTCTTGCCTACTAAAGAGCAAAGGCTGGGATATAAAAAAGAGGGGTTGAATCTCATTTCTGTTCCTTTCAGAGAATGGTGACAAAGAGGAACAAACCAAAACTCCCTTTGAGGAAAAGAAGCAGCTATTTAACTGGAAATATATAGTGTAAAGAGTTGGAGACTGAAATTCTGGCTAACAGTCAATCACAATAATTACTGTACTTTTCAACTATACCATTTAAACCACCAATAGAAAGAAGTGATTGATTTTTAATGCATTTATGTATTTACGGTTCATTGCAAATTTTTAGACCCACAGAATGGTCTGAAAATGTTTATCCATAATCCATGTGAGGAAATCATTTATCATACATTAGTTGTTTGCAGCTAGACCCTTTTGTATTGCATCATGCCTTTGGCTCATATCACCTCAACTCAATGTCAATTAAGCCCTTGTCACATACATAGTTATTTTTTTTTATCATTATTTTTATTAAACAACAAATCAATTCCAGCCAGATACTCCTCAAAAACATCAGACAGTCATGTGTTGTACATTTTCCGTCAGGTATTGGTGCATCAGTACAATTTGTGGCAGATATCTTGAGCAAATGTACATATCACAAATAAGTTTCCTGCACGCCCGGATCACGTTGCCACATCCCTCCCCCCCCTCTAGGCTCTAAATTTCCCCCAAGGGCTCCATATCTTTTCCCATTTCTTGGGGCACCCTCTACTCTTATATACCACTTTCTCTGCTAGTTGGCACCAGTCCATATCTGAGGTCCAGCCAGATCATTTTGGAGGGTCCCGGGACCCCCAGAGTTGTGCAATATTATGTTTCGCTGCCCCAGCAGCTAACATTAACCATGTTTTTGTGTGTGCAGGCCAACAGTCCTCCCCCGTAATGCCCAGCAGGAGCCAGCATGCCTCCTGCTGGATAGGTATCGCCAGGAACTTCGACATCACCCCCGCCACCATCGTCCAGTACCGTTGTATTAGTGGGCAGTCCCAGAGTATGTGAAAAAAGGAGCCTGCTGCCCCGCAGCCGCGCACACACTACTCCGAGGAAGCCTTCCCAATCTTGTATTGGAGTGTGCGGGAGTAGTATGCTCTGTGTAGGATCCGTAGCTGTATCAGTCGGAATCTGGCCCTTATAGCTATATCTCTGGGGCTCTGCATTGCCTCCTGCCAATCGTCATCCTCCAAAATACCCAAGTCCAGTTACCAAGTCGCCCGCAATGGTCCGAGCGGGTCAGGAAGGTTGTTCATTAGTTTCTTATAGGTAAGGGAAATTGCTTTATCAGGGATTGGATCTAAGAGCAGTCGGTCCTCTGACGGGGCGTACTCAGGTATCGATTCCCCATCCTTAATATGGCACCTCAGCGCATGTTTCAATTGAAGGTACCTATATTGTTCCTTATCCGCCAGTTGGTACTTCAATCATAGCTCACTGAAGGTAAGCAACCTATGTTTACACCAAACATCCCCGAGGGTATCTATGCCTATGCAGCTCAACTGCGGAATCCCTTGAGTCGTCCCACCTCACTCAGTGCATCACTGTGCCACAATGGGGTTTGTTGGGTCAGCCTGTCCTTCCATCCCAGCGCCTTGGTGGCAGAGCGCCATGCCCGTACCACCACCTGGGTGTGCGCAGGGAGTAGCCCCCCACCCCGATACAGCGCAGCAGGGTACCCTGCCGCTCCCATAGCCTGACGGTCCACTCTATATGCGGGATCAGACTGTGTTGCATAGACCCAGCCATTAACATTTATGAGTTGGGACGCCAGATAGTAGTTCCTTATATCTGGGATAGCCAGCCGACCCTCGTATACCCCCGTTGGAGTTTGGGGAGCGCAATTCGTGGCACCCCGCTACCCCATAGCAAGGTACGCTGTTCCCCTTCGATGGTGCGGAAGAAAGAGTCCGGGAGTGTATGTGGCATGTTTTGTACCATATAGAGTAGCCGCGGGAGGGCCATCATTTTAAATAGAACTGCCCTTCCCATAAGGGTAAGAGAAAGTCGCCACCAGTGAGCAATGTCTTCGCAGAGCCTGACCAATTGCTTGTGGACATTCAGACAGAGGCGAGTGTGTGATCCAAAGCCCCAGGTATTTAAATTTGTCCTGCCGCGCAATCAGAGGTGAGTGGGGGAAGCGCCCCCGCAAGATTAAAAATTAGGGATTTGTCCCAGTTTATTTGATAACCCGAGTATGTGCCAAAAAGGCGGATTATGTTGATGAGCCTATGGAATGTCTGTCGAGGTCTGCTTGCGTAAAGCAAAATATCATCTGCATACAACGATATACGTTCCTCCCAGACCCCCCCATGTCGATGCCCGTCACCATGGGGTCCCCTCTGATCCATGCCGCTAATGGTTCGAGCGCTAAGGTAAAAAGCATGGGGGACAGGGGGCAGCCCTGATGTGTACCTCTATGAAGCGAGAAGGCTCTGGAGACCACCCCATTCACTCGGATCCGGGCAGTGGGATCTCTATAGAGAAGGCGCACCCAGGCAATGAAACCTGGACCATAACCAAACCTGGCCAGGACCGCCCAGAGGTATGGCCACTCAATGCTGTCAAATGCCATGCGGGCGTCCAGAGACAGCAGCGCCGCAGACTCACTGGGGTCAGCTGCCACAGCCTGCATCACCCCGTACCAGGCATCTAAGATTTAGTCTAGTGTTGCGCTGGGGCATAAACCCAGTTTGGTCCAGATGAACCATAGTGGAGATTACAGGGGCAAGCCAGTTCGTCAGTACCTTTGCTTACACTTTTGTTTCGAAGTTGAGCAGGGATGTAGGCCGATAGGAGTCACAAAGTTCCGCGGGTTTGCTCTTTTTGGGGATGACCGCTACCGCGGCGCTGCGCAGGTCAGTGGTCAGATGGCCCACTTGTTGGGCGGCGACGAAAATCTCCAGCATGGGCTTCGCCACTACAGATGCCACGTATTTAAAGAGTTCGGCAGGGAGCCTGTTTGGGCCTGCCGCCTTACCTGAATGGAGGTCCTTAATTGCCCCGTCTACTTCCTCCACTGTCAAATCTCGGTCAATATCCTCCCTGTCCTCATTGGATAAAGAATGTAGGGATAGCCCCGTTAGCAGGTCCGCGGAGTCAGCAAGCAATCTAGAGGACGCTGGTTGATAGACATTCTCATAATACGTCGCAACCGCCTCTGCGATATCTGCCCCGGCGCTAAGTGTCTCCCCAGTGTCTGTCGTAATCTCCGTGACCCAGTCACGATCACGATCCTGCCTCTCTAACTATGCAATGAGCTTGTTAGCCTTTTCACCAACGTCGTATAGACGTCTCTGTGTGGCCAGCGCATGCTGGCGTGCCGCTCCCTCCGCCAAGTCCCTAAGTTCCTTCTGTTTAAGGTGGAGTCGCATGAGTAGCTCCGGGGAGCCTGGCGCTGCCCGTGATACCGCCTGCTCCAGAGCCACAATCTCGCACTCCAAGTTTTCACACTTGGAACGGCTTTGCTTCTGCTGTATGCCCACCTCTGCCTGAATGAAGCCCCTAATCACCACTATATGCCTCCCAAAGTGTACAATGCGAGTCAACTGACCCCGAGTTCTCAGCAAAGTATTGTTGGGTGCGCTCTCTGATCTTGTCCTGGAAGTCCCTGTCTTTAAGGTGCCACGGGGCTATTCGCGGGGGAAGAGTGAAGTCCCTAGTTGGGCCGTGAAGCCAGACCTCCACCGGAGAGTGGTCCGAAATACCCCTGGCCATGTGTCGGGCACCCCGGCAGTGTCCCGCTTGTGTGTACTGGGTAAATATATAATATAGACGGGACCGACTACCATGTGCAGCGGATATGTGCGTAAACTGCTTGTCCAAGGGATTATACAGTCTCCATAAGTCAGACAAGCCCATAGCAGAGACAAAGGTCTGTAGTGGTCCTGCCTCGTCAATCCTAGTTTGTTGCGTCGTCCTATCCCATTCCTGTGACATCACGTCATTCATGTCCCCACCCAATATCAACAGCCCCGGCGGCATGTCCAGAAGTGTCACACTTAACTCCGGTAGAGTGCTTGCATGAAGTCTCGGAGGGATATATGTAGAGCATAGATTCAGGTGTCGACCTTCCCACGTCCCGGTCAGGGCCACAAACCTCCCAAAGCAGGTCTCGCCAGACGCGGCCCGGGATGAACAGTACTGAATTCCTGACCAGGATCGCCACCCCCTTGAACCTGATGTAAAGCCTGCGTGTGCCCGGAGGGTGTAACCGAAACTATTGAGTGCCAGATAGTGGTGCCCACGCAGGTGCGTCTCCTGGAGCAGAACCAAGTCGGGGGCATGTCTGCGTAAATAATGAAGGACCGCAGTCCGCTTGATCTTATCCCCCAACCCGTCAATGTTCCATGAGAGGATTTTCAACGATGCTGCAAGTAGATTGGCCATATCTGTGGTTGGTTGCATATGTACTGCCCATTCTCGCTTGAAGCCCACCCGGGCTCACCCGCCCCATGTGACTGTCCCCCTGTGCCTACCCACGGATGAGTATCTCTAGCTGAGTCATGACAAACATCAAACATTGTGCATAACATGTAGAGACTAGAACATAAGTCCCTTTCAAACACCCCCCTCCCTGCTGCCCTGCACAGTAGGTTTGAAACTACCCACCACCCCAATTTGCAGAGCGCCTGTCGCCCAAGTTGTCCTGTTAACCTAAATGTGGTGCGTGATCCAACCCCCTCACACCCGGCACTGATTAACACTAGAGCCTAATTAAACATTATCAACCTTCACAATACTTGCGCAATATTCTTCGGATGGTCTCAGGAGTCCGATAGTGTTCTTGTCAGCCTCAATCCAGTTCCTGAAAAGCAAGAGAGTTCTGTATTGCGTCCATATTGGGGCGTTCCCCCGATGTCCATCACTGCTGCAGTGTAAACTGTATCCCACTAGTCACTGTTGCCCCCCTCCTGAGAGTCTCGATCCGTGCCGGCGTTAGACTTATTTGCTGTTCCAGGCCCTGGCTTGGTCCTATTTTGTTGCCCACGTTGGTCCCGGTGCTGCCGCTTCTCGACCGTGCGCCAGCCATCGAGCCAGTCCCATGTTTCCTCCGGGCTGCTGAAAAACCACACCTTTCCTTCTGACTCGACCCTTAATTTGGCAGGGAACATCATCGTGTATTTGATCTCCTTGTCCCGCAACGCACTCTTAACTTCCAGAAAACTACTACGTTGCTTTTGTACTTTCAGTGTGAAGTGTGGAAAAAATGTTACGCTGCTGTTTTCAAAGTGGACCGGGGGTACACAGCGCGCTGTTTGTAGTATTGTGTCTCTGTCCCGGAAGTTGAATATGCGAGCCAAGATAGGCCTGGGCGGTGCTCCAGGTTTTGGCCTCCCACCTGGGACTCTGTGCGCCCGCTCGACGGAGAAGGATTGGGACAGACCTTTGGGCTGCAGCTGTTTTGTTATGAGGTCCTCAACGAACAGGTCCACTGCCTGCCCCTCTGCTTGCTCAGGCACACCAAGAATTCGCACATTGTTACAACGAGCCCTCCCCTCGTAATCATCCAGCTGGGCTTCCATCCTGTCATTGCTGGCCTGAAGCTCTTTGACCTGAGTTTTGAGCGTTGCGTTTTCGATAGTTAATACATTTGATGTGGCTTCCACCTCCTTGATTCTGGCGTTCATATTATGAATGTCCGCCCTGATCAGAGAAACTTCGGAGGACATGCTGTCCATCTGGGCCTCCAGAGAAGTTCTAACTGTGGTGATGGCTAGCATGATATCGTTCAGAGTTAAATGGGACTGCTCCGCAGCCGGTGGCGCTGTGTCGTGGGCGTTCTCCGGATCCTTATACCATCACGTCCGTTCCTTTCTGCCATGCGTATGTGTCGAGTTTAGCTTACATTGTTGTATGGCCGCCTTTCCTTCCAGCCATTTCTTCTCCGAGTGTGGGTGAGGTGAGGGCTAGTACCCTCATGCCCAACAGCTGCCCGCCTCTGCCTTTTCTGGGACCAAGGCCGTGTCTGGCCTGTCAAGTGTCACCAGGCAAGCCCTAAGACATATCCGGCGTTCACCCTTTTCCACCTGCCTTCCGTCCCAGGGGTGTCTCCACTTTCGTGGTGCTTTGATGTCTGGGGTAGTTCCCCAGCCCAGGAGTGGCCCAGAGACTCCGCACACAAGTCTACTCCATCACACCCGCGAGGGCGGTACTCCTTAAGTTAGTCCCCAGCGCGGCGGGGCTCACCAGGGCCAGTTGTCCGTGCACCCTCCTCGTGTCGTGTTGCTCCTTCCAGGTGGGTGGTGCGCTATCCCAGGATCAGTGCCTCAAGGTTGCTAGGCCGGTCCCTATGCCCCTGGAAAGGTGAATGTATGATAGTCCCTGGCCCACCTTCACCACATAGCCAGGCACTGGTTCATGGGTGTTAGCCGTGCTCTCGCCAGCTAGGATGCACCTTTCCAATTACAGGGAGCCACCACAGTCACTACTGGGTCTGCGGAGATAGGCCCCACGTGTGCCCCAGGCCGATGCTCCTACCTTGCACGCAGCCACCCAATGTCCTGAGGAGCCGCCAACAAGGCGGGCCCCGGGCGGGCCCCACCGGGCCCCACCCGCAGCTCCCCACTGGCTATGAGTATGTCGGTGTCTCCAGAAAACTCAGGCTGCAACCGGCGAGGGCCGTCTCGTCCATGTAGACACTGCAGCTGCTTGGCGCGCGGCCTAATCGTCGCCTCTTCTAGCCCCCAGCTCCGCTCCGGTCGGACCAAGCAGGGCCGCTTCTCTATACAGCTTAAAAGGCAACCGAAGCACAGTTTCTTCCCTTCGCCGCCCACTGCCTCCGCTGCGGGTGCCCCCTCACCTCTGCAGTGTCTCCACAGGCCGCCTCAGCGCCATTATTTTCACTGCTGCCTTCCGGGCCTGGAGCGTATCTTCAACCCGCGGCGTCCAACTCACATGGCGCAAACTGCGAGGGCGTTCCCAGTACTCACGGGCACTAGTGGTAATACTTAGGGCTCATTTCAGTGCGGATAAATGACTGGATTTTCCACTTGCCGGGTGTGCTGTGCCGGAGCCGCGCTAGTGTGCGGCCATCGTCCTCGGCAGTTGGTCACGCCCCCACATACTTAGTTATTAGGCAAGCCTCTGCACTTTAGCAGCAATCTCTAAGTAAAACAACTAGATTTGCAAAGAGCATTCAGGAAATCATACTTATTTACTTATCCTATAATCTATAAATATTGATCACAATTCTGAACCCATTCATTATGTCAGAATTTTATTTTAGTGTTACAAAACGTCATCAAGGACGGGTGGTCCCAGATTCAGGAGAGCATAGGTTTTATGCTATTGCAGTGAAGTTCTTCTTTAGATATTGTGACGTGCTGGAACAGATCCAATTAAGTTGTAATAAAGCAGTGCCACACTCCTCTTTAGCTGCCAGTCAAACCTCAAGTCAGCCAACTCCAACCAATAGCTTTTATGAATTTTCTTGATTTGCCATTGCTTGGGTGGTCTGTCCATCAAGCCCAAGGCAACTCATCAAAAGTTACATTGAGCTATTGACTTTACCTTTAGGTTTGGTGATGAGGCATGAAGTAGTTCTTCGTGAAGACACTAGATGGTTGCTGTGATTGAGATGGGGTTTGAAATGCAAAATTTCAATGATTTCATCTGACACAACAAATCGGCAGCGCAGCGAAAACAAGGCTTGACTGTTGCCATTCCAGTTGCATCATATTTTCAACATCCTTCCATGTGTGCCAGTAGCTCTCCTGCAACCGGTTTCTTGGTTGGAGCAGCCTTCATGTCTTCATGTAAACAATAGCTCTCCTTCTGCTCACACACATAGCATAGCTCATACGTCCAGCTTCTCTGACTCTCCCTTCCCCAAGAATGCAGATTACCCTACCAGGTTGCTGGTCTTATGCTACTCCCTGCCGCCTCTGGAAAACAGAAAACACAAAGTGGTAAACAGTTGTTGCCATACAAGCAGACCTTAATAGCACAAACAGGTGTATTTCAGGGTACAGCTAGACTGCTAGAGTATGAAAACTCTCAGCGGTCTATGCTCTTCAGATGGGATATTACGGGACTGTGATTGTATGTCAGAATATTGCTAACAAAAATATTGTCTGTCAGAAAGATTGAGTTCTTAAATATCGTGTTCAAAAACATCACCCCATTGGGTGTAGATTTTCTATTATTAATTTCAATGGGCTGATATTGTTGTAAATAATATTTTGTACATGATATTTTTGTCAGGGGATATATTTTGATTATGATATTCTGGTATAATAACAGGGTGTTTAAAATGCACATTACTTCACTCAAAAATATAGCCCTAAGTCACAGATTTTCATTTTTCATAATTTCACACAATATTCCCAAAATTGTGTGTGATTACACAAAAGCAAATCACACCCATTTCACACGTTATGATCCATCAGGTAAAAAAAATGGTTCCAACGAATATTTTGACATAGTATTTAAATAGTAAAAGGTAAGCAAAAGGTATGTCTGGCACTGGAGCATATAAGGAATCAGCTTTCTATGTATATTCAATGGATCATTCTAAAATCACAGAAAATGACTGTAACAAAACGTTGCAAAACTTATGTGAAGAAAGTTGTATTATTAAATCACAAATGAATGTAAAAATTGTTGTTGGTGCTACAAAGGTTTTACAGTTGACAATTCAATGTTCAGGCGGTTTAACATGAAGTACAGTCAACACGTTTAAAAATACTTTAGTTAGATTTTACATTATTTTCCTTTTGAGCAGCATTTTATGTAGTGCAAAATGTTCAAACCAAGGAAAACATATTTTTAGAAACTCAAAAGGGCCAGTTAGTCAATGTCCCACTCGTAGAGCTTTGCATAATGGGATTTTTACCCAGACAGAAAGTTGTATGACAATAGTGTTTCAAGCCTCAAATAAGTTTAATGCTAGATGTATGCCTGTGGCTGCCTATTATCAAGTCAAAACAGCATGGCTGAAAAGATTCTGTCAGCATAAGATCACGAAATGAATTGCATAGGAGAAATTCTGTTCCAGTGTGAACAACAATCTGACCACAATTTATTAGCAAAATCAGTCGAGTTCACTTTGGGTCCGATTACAAGTTGCACAGTGTTGGGGAAATTGTTAAATCTCATACAGGTTTACTGTTAAGTATGGTAAATCCACAACAATACTGTGCAATTATGAGTAAATCTCCATAGAATGGGAAGTACCATTTTGGGGGGACATTGCATGCTTCCCGCTGTCAGAACGATGAGATTTTGCTGCTGCTGCAATAAATCCTCGTGCAATTATTCTTGCTGGAATTACTGGCCAGTAAGCAGATGTGGAACAACCTACCCATTTTGAATCAGGCAGAGTGAAATTCCATGTGGTAATTTCACTCTGCCTGACTCAGAATCAGGGCTTATTTAATTTCAGAAGCACTAGAAGAGTAAGCAGGAGATTAAGGGCCCAATTAGGATAGAGGTCGGTTGGACCGCCAACCACTTTCATGGCAGTCAGGAGACTGCCCGTCAAGCAGTCGGCAGTCCAACTGTCGCATTTCGATGCCACCATCGGGCTGGAGATCCGAAAGTGCTCATTTACACAGTTGATTGTGCTGCGGACCAGGAAAAAGGCTGCATTACAAGCCACAGTGTAAATGGGCACTTTGCGCACATCCATGCATTGTGTGCCATGCACCATGTAGTCAGCATGGAGTTGTGTGAGGGCACTACATGTGCCCCCGGGCCAGTTTACAGTAGCCCATGATGGACGGGGGCCCTGTATGGGGTCCCCAAAGTCCCTTTCTGATAGTCTTTTCATGGCAGTCTAACCGACATGAAAGGGCTGTTGGAAAGGGCAATCGTAATCTCAATGGCGGTGCCTGCCTCAGCACCGCCGCCATTTAAGGGATACGATTCCGACCGCCTCCCCGAAGGGATCTCCGATCCTGTTAGAGGCAGCTGTCTTCCCCCTGACCACTGAGGGTGCAACCACCTACATCATAATGCGGCGGTCGGACCGAAGGTCTGTCAGTCGGACGGACTGCCAACTACAGCCTGTCGGTGGCGGTCTGACCTACATCATAATCAGATCTTATGTATCGTTAAAGGTAATTTCAACACAAAGGTAATTTCAACACATCAGTTGTTCACACAGAAAGCATATGTGCTTTTCTTACCCTCTAAAAGCAAGTGATCTTAAGGAATTAGCTGAGGCCTATAAAGAAAAAGGCGTCTAAGAAGACAAAAAAGTGAATTAAAACCCACAGTCAAATTGCACTGGGGTAGCACAAGAAACCTAGTGAAAAGGGACGCACTTGGCATGAATGCCTTTAGACCGTAGCCAAGACCAAAGAAAGGGGTAGTTTAGATAAATAAGAGGAATTTAGTGTACCAAGAAATTCAATCTTCTAAATTAGGACCAAAAATAATGTTTCTATAGTACAATAGTTGTCATCTCCATTACTACACATCAGAATGTGCTTTACTTCAAAATTCTCACTTAACTGGGCAAGTCTTCATCTACATACAGGGCTCATAAACCATTGCTCACACCTAGAAATGGGAGTTCTCAGGAACAGAATAAATAGCAACACATTCTGACCGACTTTAATACCTTTTCCAGTAAATCCTGACCACAAAGCATTTGAAAATGGAAATACAAGTACTCCTCACTTAAAAACGTATACATGAGAGCTGATATCCAAAGCCGGGTCTGGTGGTTTAGTGGACCAATGCGCCTCCTTTAGGGGCCTGTGTTTGACTTCATGGAAACAGGTTCACATTCCAATGGTTCCACACAGCCTTTTATCATTCTGAGATCGATAAAATGAGTACCATTGAGTTGGTTAACAATAACCATCTATTATTCAGCATGTAGATACCCTTGAATGAACCTGCGCTTTACAAATATTTCTGTTACATAATGTTATTTAACATTAGGCGATTGAAGTCGGAGCAGGCACACTTACACTGGCATTTTACTTACTGGATCAATTTGACCCATTTGAAACAATTTGGAGAAGATCTCCGAGGTTTATGAAGTGTACTTATAAAAAAACAGAGAGCACATGAACATTTTATAAATGCATCAGAAGGAGGATCTAAGTTGAAGAATGAAAGACGGAAACACTAGATTACTGTTGAATTTACTCAAAACTGCAACTTGCGCAAGCAGTAGTGTAAAGCAAAATGATTGGGTCTACCTACAGAATTTGGAAATGAGCCCTGAAATTGATAGGCGTTAGTTAGCAGGGGGCCCACTGAAGGGTGGAGGCAGCCGTGAGCCACATGGTCTGCAGTGGCCTATGTTATGCCCCTGTGCACAAGCAATGGAAATATCAGAAGACTGTAAAAGTCAAAATGGCCGCAATAACAAATAATGGGGTTGATTCACAAAGGTAAACTTACACTTTTGAGTACGTTTCTCATATTTTTTGGTATTCACAAACTACGGGGCCGATTCACAGAACTAATCTGAGATAAAATCCTAGGCTTACTACTTTTGGTATTCACAGAAGGCATTTAGTAGTAGTAAAGTTAGGACTCCTAACTTTACTACTACTAAACTGAGACAAAATCCTAACTTTACGATTTTCGGTATTCACAAAAGGCATTTAGTAGTAGTAAAGTTAGGAGTCCTAACTACTACTAAATGCCTTCTGTGAATACCAAAAGTAGTAAGTTTAGGATTTTATCTCAGATTAGTTCTGTGAATCGGCCCCTACGAGTTTAATTTTACTAAAGGTAATTTTAAGACTGCGGAGGACAGGCCTAAAATTACTATTAGTAAAATTAAACTCATAGGGCCTGATTCACAAAGGTAAACTTACACTTTTGTGTAAGTTTACGATTTTTTGCAATTCACAAAGCAATTTTGAGAGTAGTATATTTATGACTGCGGAGTCTCCGCCCTCGTTGCAAAAGTTTAACCCTGGGCGAGATTCGCGTAGCCGCTCTACGCGAGGCTACGCGAAGTAGCACAAAATCTCCGCAACGCTACGCGAGCATGCGGAGTTGCTTGTTTCCGCATGCTCGCGTGTGCTCGCGAGATGTTTTTGACGTTTGGCAACGCGGATGACGTTTTCGGGGGAAATATCACGCAAACTTCACCACGCGGTCGCCGATGGGCGCGGCCATCTTGTTTTCCTATCTTTTGCATGGTGCTGGGGCCTGTTTTTCAATCCCTCTCCAATCTTTTCAATACTTTGTATTTTACACTGTTTTTCTGATCTTTTTTATTTATTATATATCCCTCTCTGTCCCTAAGTGTATATTTTGCGTTTTATTTCTACTTTTACTGCATTTTGTTTACTTTTCTACTGTTTTATATTACTTCCTTCTTTACTCTCCTACTTCTTCCCCTAACTTTATTTTTTACTGCTAAATTTTCTTTTCCGCCCCCGCCCACCCCAGAACCATGGCTAAGGGAAAGGGTACCGGCTCCAAGGGCAAGGCGCCTGCGCCCAAGAGCCGCTGCCTGCCTTGTGGCAGACTGCGCCCGCCAGGGGTGCAGGCCCGGTCCCTTTTCAGCGAGGCAGAGGTGGCCGCCCTTGTTTTTTTTGTGCAGCGCCACCTTCCCTTGACCTTGGCAGCAGGCGGCAGGCCTGGCTCCGGGTACACTACCCAGGAGCGTCACTGCTGGTGGGCGAGGGTGCGCCGGGCAGTGTTTCGCTGCTCTGGGGTCCGGCGCACCCATAACCAGCTGACCCACCGGTGGTCAGACATCTTGGACCGGGAGCAGGACCTGCTAGGTGTCGAGGTCATGGGATTGGTGAGCAGCTAATACTAGTAGTATTGTGTGTTCTCTAGACTGTGTTACTGTTATTGCGAATATAATTTTTTTCCGAATAGCAAGAATGCTGCTGCTTACATTGCAGGTAAATTAAGTTTAAAAATCTTCTGTGATTGTTATTCTTCTAGACACAGGTGCTCGGCGCTACTAATCTTACTTGTTGTTTGCAACTTTGCGCTCGCTTGGGCTGATTATGTAAGAGTTTACTTTAGAAAACTTAAGTTAGGTAATGCTAGAGAGACTCTAGTCCTTCCTTTGTCCTCCTGTCACTAAGATAGTGGTGGATGGGTAGTTTAGTTACTTAGTTACTTAGTATTAGTTGGTAATTTCTAAGCGGTCTGCGTGACGCATCCTCTGTCACGTCACTTGCTGCTGAGTGCTGCTTACTCCAGTCCTTAGTAGAACCTTTTGTAGTTTGTTAGTGAGTGAGTAATCGGCTTAGCAGGACGTCAGCAGCAACCAACCAACAATTTGGTGTATGCAAAAATGTATACATGCGCCCTCCATCCATGCATTTTGAGGACTAAAATAAATGGAAATGCAGACTTAGTACACAATTGGCCTGTCTGGAATAGGTGGGCTAGGTCAGGTGGTAATTAGGCTTAGGATTCTGGAATCAGAACAGAATGGAACACTGGATTAGTGTTAATAAATAATAACTAGACGGTCCGCGAATCCCGCAATACTACTAGTCGATGAGATTAGACAGGTCAATTTTACTGCAATTGTTGTTTCCAAAAATGTTTTTTTGAGCGTTCTCTAAAATATTTTTTGTTTCACACCAATCATCAATGTTTGTCTCTTTCTTTATTATATCTTACATGATTAGCACCCAGGGGCAAGAAGACGGGGTTGTAGTTGGCGGGAGCTGGACAACAAGACTCCTCCCAGGGCCAGGACCACTCCTCTACCGAGGGCTCTGCTGCTGGCCCCAGTAAGTCCTCTCCTCCTGTTGTTAATATTAATAATTATATTTCCCTAACTTTTACTGCACCTTATTTTTTCCGAACTATTATTTCCGTTTCCTAATTCTATTTTACCAAATCTTCTTCGATCTAGACTATCTGTTTCTAAATTCTTGTTATCCCTGCCTCTTACTGCCTCTGCTCTGACTCTCTGTACTACTACTATATTAGTCTGTCTGTAGCTAAGCTTGCCCAGTTGGCCACTCTTTATTTTTATATAAAAGGTTTTAAAACTCAGATTCACCAATAGCTCTAGCCACTGAGTCCAGCCCTTTGGGTTGTCCTCTTCTAGTCTTCTTAATCTTGATAGGCTTTGACAATTCCCACCAACAAAATGTCCAACCAGATATTTTACTATTTTTGATAGGATAGGACATACTCCTACTAGTGTCTACTCTACTCTAGTACCCGATTTGTACTAGTGATGTATGTGGAATATATATAACTATTTTTTCAATCTTGCTAGTGAAAAAGAATAAATTGGGGGAGGCGTATATGGCATCTGAAAAATGTGTAATGTTTTTTCTAGGCATACCGACCACCAGCGGCGGGGCAGGCGACGCCAGCCAGGAGGGAGCAGCGGATAAGGCAGCTGCCACAGGGGTGGGTGAGGCAGCAGCAGTGGCGGGCGGTGGTAAGTTATACTTATGTTCCTTACTTATTGACAATAGTTACACATTTGCTGCAAGGGTGTACAGTGTATGTTGAGACTGAGAGACTAAGTTGTTGTGAACAACGGTTAAAGACACCCTTTACTTAGCATTAGAGCAATAGCATTAGCGGTGGGAGTAGTAGTTGAGTAACTAATGGCCTCTTCTATCTGACTTCAACTCAGCTGGGAAAGTTTTAATGGAGAAAACTAAGAGTCAGATGACCTTGATGGATGGGTTGAATGAAAAGGGAAAGAAGGATGGAAGGAGGAAGGACGGGCGAGATGTAATATATATGACTGGCAGAGAAGGATACGTGCCACGTGGGATGCATGCGTAGGTGGCCGATAGGACGGAATCAGATGCATGGGTGGTTGAAGGATGGGTGGATGGTGAAAGAAAAGATGCCTGCCTGGGTGGATGAAACTGTATGGGTGATAGCAAGAATCCTCCGGGGTGTTTCATGGGTCAAACTCAAAGGCAAGCAAGGAAGGAAGGACGCATGGGCGGTGGTTTAAAAAAAAATGTTTGTTGTTGAAACAAACTAAGGTTTGTTGAGAGGTTAAGAAGAATGATAGACATGTTTACTTTGAATGGATGGATGGCTGGATGGTATTCATCATAGCATAGGTGGAGACTGTCACTGGATGAAGAGTCTTTGAAGAGAATATAAAAGGAAATAAACTGCGCCAGAGTAGCAAAGCCAAGGAGAATAGAAGTTGTATGTTCAGAATACTCCCTTGACTCACAGTAGTTTGCAAGCACAGCATATATTTTGTGTATGTATGTTATCAAGCGCCTCCCACCGACTCCGAGGCCCACTCACTACATATGTTAATTTATTTTCGACTGTTTCAGCCTGCCACGGGTGGCCTATCGGCTGCATGGTTACACAATCAATCAAAACAAAGTACCTCATGTCGTCCCATACATATATATAAGCAATGATCATTTGGAGAAGATATCATCTGCCTTGTTGTAGTAGTAGTCAGGGCAGGGTGAAAGTGAAATTGAGCAGTTGCTCTGGCCTTGATGTAACAGAATACGGCCAGTGCCACCCATATTAGAAAAAATAAGATGATTGTGTAGTCAGCTTCCCCACCTGCAGACAGTAGTAAATAAAAATAACGTGAGTCTGTGTCACGAGTATGTTTGTCTTGGGCGCAAGCTGACTGAGCTGGCATGCCGGTGGCAACAAGGTTACTTAATTTAGCTAAACAAGAGAGAAGAAGAAAACTGGTGTACTCGAGTCCATAGATACCACAAATGTTATGTCATGTGCTTGCTAGTGCTACTGTGCCACTATGTGTAGAATTAATTTTGTGTTACTGTTTTGCTAACAGTATTGGTTACAATAGTCTTTTTTCTTTTTTGATATAGCTACTCCTTCCTAACCAAAAGCAGCAAACAAACCAGACAGGAAGGAGTTGGTAGCCATGGCCCGGCGCCGGAAGCTTGAGGCCACCCGAAATGAATATCAGCAGCTGGTGGCTCTGGCGGAGGAGGAGGAGGAGGCGGCAGCAGCTGCAGCCTCCTCCAATGCCCTGGGCCCCAGCCAGGCCCCTCGAGTGGTACGGCGCCACGGTCTGGCAGCCGCCCGCCGCACTTCATCCAGCACTGCTGCCCCCCCTGTGGATGCAATTGCCGAGCATTTAAGCGCTGCATGCTCCTCCGAAAGGCGCGCCTAGAGGAGCAGGTAAAGGAGGTCCTTAAGAGACAGCGAGCCCGCCGATAGACTGAGATCCCGTTGGATTGCCCCTTTTTTATTCTTTTCTTTGGTGGGTGGGCATTGGGCTACGTTGGGGAAAAGTTGGGGCTTATATTATTTATGGACAATTTTATTTTTGTATTTTATTTAACGCCACGCACATTGTTTGGACTCTATCTTTTTGGACATTGGTTGGGGTTAGGGAGAGGGGTGGGTCAGGTGTTGTGGGATTTTTACAATAGCTTATTTTTGTTAGGGGATTAAATTATTTATACTTAAACTTTACATACGATGTAAATGTTTTGTGGGGGGGTTACTCTTTTACGTCACACGGTTTCCTTCCTTTGCTGCTGCAGGGCCCCAGCCAGTTTTTGATTTAAATAATCTGCCAATTTTGTAACACACAAACAGATAGATGCGGTACCCTCACTGAGTGACTTGTCCTACCAATACTGTCAGTCTCTCCTCCTAGTCTATGCAGTCAGCAACTGGACTCAAGGGTGTGGGTGTGTTAATTAATGAATTAATTTCCATTATTAATTATGCCTCCCCCAAACTTCTTATTTTACCTGTGATTGATGTTTAAAGTAAACTTAGGCACAGCGATGGCTGCATGGTGATGATGGTTTGGTTTCCCAAGATGCCATGGTTGCGGTTGTGGTAGTACAGAGTACACTGGCAGTAGCATTTGCAAAAAAAGAAAATGAGACAGTCAGTCGCCTGAGAGAGAGACTAACGAAGGAGTAGTAGAACGAAGTACAGTACACAAGAAGACTGCCAAACAAGAAAGCTTAATAATGATGATTAGCAATGCTAAAGTAAAATAAAAAATAATGGTGCCGGGAACAGCCTAGTACAACAAGTTACAAACTGTAGTTGACTCGAGTCACTCGGCACAAGCATAAACTTTAGTGCTGTAACTTAGGAGGGGGATGATGAATCCAATCGATGCCGGCAATTAATTATGATGGATTATGTTCCTTTGGAAAAAAAATTGACTTGAAATATCTTGAGCATGGGGGGGCATTGGCAAGCAGAAGAAGATCCTTGCCCTGCCTTGATTGAAATTGAATTAGTGTTGCTTTCACCACATCCGCCCTAGCAAGTGTGTGATCAATTAGTGGTGTAAATTTAATTTAGTCACACCTCAATATAAATCACACAGACCGGGGGAAGAGGGTTAGGGTTTGATGAATGGTTGGGAAGGGGTATTTGAGGGAAAGGTTTGACAAAGACAAACACTACACATGGACAAAAGAAAACACAATCTTGGCAGACGACCATCATATTCATAAATCTGTTAAGGGAGAAAAAGGAAATGCATGCATGATGATGACTTGATAGTTAATGATAAGTAGTACTAGACTAGTAGACAGTACAGGGCAGCAGTATATTATTAATTATTATTATTATGCAATTGCCTTGCCTGTCTGCCCTCAGAGAGACCCAAATTACATACAGTTTATGTTCTGTTGTACCGGGCTTCCCTTTAAACCTAGCAAATAAAATAAAAAAATAGCTGTAGGGATCAATTATAAGCAAAGAGCAAACATAACATAAACAACAACACACAGTCATAATGATTGCAGAGAATTTTTTTTATCAAATTAATTAAAAGATGATGAATGATACTGTCTAGGTTACTGTTATCCTGGTCAAATTGGGGAGTTGCATTCGGCATTCCTCTTGGTCCTCCCTTCCATGGACGCTCCGTCCATCAATCTTGGGTGCCACTGCCTGCCTGGCGGACGGGTAAGGAAAGTGTGAGTTGTTTTTCCCAGTATAGCACAAGGTAAAGGCTGGCCTGTAAGTGTAGATGGAAAAACAAAAGATATATTGAAAAACCGAGAAAAGAAATGCATAAATTACGGAGGAGTGCAACACAAGAACACTTTCAGAGGCGGCATGGCTAAATCATGTCTACTCTGTTTCCAGCATTAACCTACAACAACAGCAGGAAGAGCAGGCCCACGGCGCCCACCCAACCTCCACTTTGCTTAGATTTTTTTTGACTGAGCCAGACAGAGCACACATTACAGCAACATAGCATTTTCCAAATTGAGTAACTAAATCATTCAAAGCACCACTGTCAGTCATGTTAACCACTTAACTACACTCGACTCGACTGAGTCGACTCCACCACTACACAGACATGTAGGTCTGCTGTGGTTGTTGTTGACTTGTTTACCTTTTATGCCACTTCATGAAATGCAGCCCGAGTTATTCCATCAATCATCTCCGATCCGACTGACTGACTGCGAAGAGTACTGGTCATCAGCATCATGGTGTAGTGTACCGAGTGAGTCCATCCATATTCCATATTCAGAAATGCAATGGATCGGCCTGCAGTAGAAGTACAATTTTGTTATTAAACAAGAAGGGAAACATTGACTTGAGTCACTTTTAGTGTGTAGATTAAATACTAGTACACTTCGACTTCATTCATGCACAACAACAACACAAACACCAATCACTCAGAGTCAGGGTCCAATGCATGCCATCATTACCTGTTCCTTCTCTTCTTAAGTTAAGGGGCAGTACCTCTCGGCTCAAAAGGAGGATAGCTATAGTCATCATGTACCACTTCTTTTGGAGGGACTCGACTAGGCAACATTTCTTGTACTATTCTCCATCCAGTGTCTGGCTTGAGGGGAATGGATTTAGGGCAAGTCAGGAGGATGGAGCAGGACTCGGAGGAGTGGACTTAAATGCACACAGCTGCAACTCCAATATGTCAATAAAAAGAGAAGACGGTGGTGATGGATTTGTTGTGATTCGAACCAGAAAGACAGAGACACACACAATAATAAAAATAAATAAGGAAGAAAGAAAGTAACAAGTTGAAAGCCCAGTTGTCAGGGAAGTATAGCTCGTCCTCAAACTCTGGTGGTTCAACCAGAAGTAGGTAACCATCTAACACACTACTTCCGCCACCTAAGTCGCTGTCCTCATCTTCCTGCTGTGATTCACGTATTTTCTAATTCGGTGGTATAAAGTGCTGATTCATTTTGATCATGGTTAACCTCTCCACGTTTTTGGGCGAGAGACTGATCCTTTTCACTGTTACAATGGCACCAGCAGCACTGAAAACATGCTCAGAAGAGACACTTGCGATAGGGCAAGACAGATAGTTTATCGCCAGCCTGCTGAGCACTGGCCAGTGGCACATTTTCCCATACAAATACACTAATGGGTTTTGATCAATGAAGACCTCTGTTGGGTCATCCAGATAGGCCTGGACAATCCACTCAATGCTCAAGGGTGCTCCGCTTTGCCGGGCCTCTTTTGCCTTTGCATCAGCACTGGACCTAACAAGCCTTTGCTGTAGATACCAATCCTGTGCCGATTTTACTGGGGCTGATGATCCTGTTCTTGATAGTGTTGGTGACTGCTGTGAGCCAAACGCACTGCCCTCAGGCTCTGAAGTTGAACTTGACGCCAGATGCCCTGCTGCAGTACTTGTGGGTTGGAGTAGCGGGCCTTTAATTAACAGCCGTTCATTTTCCAAGTCACTGGCTGCCTTAGCTATCCAAGTTTTGTACTGGGCAACATCCACTTCTGAAAAAGGATTTAATGTCTTAGTGTTCAGTGCTGATTTGTACCGTGGATCCAGAATTGTGGCACAAATGTAATGTTTGTCTGACACAATGCTAGTTTGCATCCTTGTATTTTCAGCTAAGCGAACGGCTAAGCTCTCCACCAACTCATATGCTTCTTTTTTTTCCTCCACACCTGTGTACGTTTTAGACACCACCTTCAGCTGTTGCTCTAGCATGTGCAACAATGGGATAGCTTGGCCCATAGTACAGTCCTCCTTGCTGACTTCACGTGTGAAGAGCTCGAAAGGAAGTAGCATCTCTGTCAGGCATTTAGCTAGGCCCCATTGGTTCATCTCAACGGTCATGCCTTTCACAGTAGCATCCACTAGTCTTTGCATGACATAGTCATTGATTGGTCTGTACTGATCAAACAGATGATCAAGCATGTAATAAGTTGAGTTCCAACGTGTTGGCACCTCCTGGATGAGTGCTTTGACTGGCATTCTATGCTCACGTTGAATGATCCTCAGCTGCTTCCGGGCTTTAAAAGAATGGCTGAAATGTGTGCATATTCTGCTGCAGGTGGTCAGTAAGTTGCTGACTTTTTCAGAAAGACTTGAACAATGATGTTAATGCAGTGCGCCAAACACAGGACCCTGAAATAGCCACCAGTGCGCATGTCCTTAACTATATTACTGCCATTGTCCATGGCAACAAAACTAATGTTAAGCCCTCTTGGGTGCAGCCATTCAAAGACCTTGCTGTTAAACTCTTCCAAAATGTTTGCAGCAGTATGAGATTTCTCCATGGCGAACATGGCTACAGTTGCATGTTTCCGAGTGGCTTTAAAAATCTCAGCAGTGTCAAAACCTGCAGATATCTTTTCTCTAACCACCACAAAAGAGATCCAGTGTGCAGTGATGCACATGTAATCAGTGGCTTGGCAACTGGTCCACATGTCGGTTGTCAGGTGGATATTGTGAACAGCACTCTGCTGCAAAGCTTGTCCAAGCAATTCAAGCACGTCGTGATGTAGTGCTGGAACAGCAACTCTGGCGAAATAGGACCGGCTGGAAACCTTCCATTTTGGGCAGATGGCTGTCACAAATTCCAGAAAACCCACCCCTTCCACAAAAGAAAAAGGGAGAAGGTCCAACGCTAACATTTTCTCCAGCTTCGCATTGTACAAACGTGCCGTTGGGTGGTTGCGTTCGTACTGGCCTTCCGACCTAAAGATGCTGACAATGGTAGGCTGGATTTTTTTCCTTTCTGGTGCCGCTGATGCAGGTGACTTCTTGAACCCAGTTAGGCTCAACAACGCACTTTTTTTCATTGCGGTACTCTGTTGCCTTGGTGTCTCAGCCTGACTCTTACTACGGTGCCACTGAGATGTTGCTGAGGCTGATGAGGATGTGGGCGGTATCACTGCACTGCTGGGATCAGGGCTACTTTGTGTACCAGAGAAAATGTCTCCCTCTTGTTCACCTTCCACCGCGATTATATCTTCTTCTACTTCTTCATCCCCACCAACAGCAATGGGTGCAGTATTACTTTTTTGGCCGCTAAGGTGCGCCTCCCACTGGATCAAGTGGTGTTTTTTCAGATGGGTTGTTTGGCCTCCGGTACCATAGTTTGTACCAAGCTTACCCCGACTAACACCTTGTCGACAAATTGAGCATATAGCAACGTTCTCCTTCTTACTGCTAACCGAAAAGAAGTCCCAAACTGTGGAGGTGAACTTTCTTGCGCTGCTGGTGGTGCCACCTGCAATGCCGGATGAACTGGAGGGTGTGCCTGGAATTGCCAGTAGCACTACTTACTGAGGTGGTGGTTGTGCTGGATGTAGGTCCCTGCCGGGTCTTTGCAAATGCAAATATGGAAGCTGGAGGTCGTGTTGGTGTTACCTGTGTTGGTGGTATCCGTGCCACATCCCTCACAGCAACTTGGGATGGGGTAATAATGTCGGTCTCCTTCTCCACTGGGGCGGGAGTGATGTTCATGATGACTGGCTCGTCATCATCCTCCTCTTCTACATCTACTTCCATAACTCTAAGGCTTTCTTGAACCTTCCTTTTCCCTAGCCTTGTCGCGTGGCGTGCCTCAGTCTCAGACTGAGCTGGTGGCTTCTAAGTGGCATCTAGATCATCAGAAGGGGGGCTTGAAGAAGAAGTTGATGGAATAACCCTCCTTTTCCTTGCTGGGGATCTGGAAGACAATGGATCTTCTGAAAGAGTGGCTTGCTCTTCTTCTTCCTCTGCAGGAAGCTCGATTTCCTGAACTGCCCCTACTTCAGGAGGAACAACTACTATTGTGGGCGGTGGTTGCGGCTGTTGTTGTGTCACGATTCACTCCCTGTGCTCTTGTTCCCACCACCAGGGGGCCGAATTGTGGGGCTTTCCAGTATTCTAATATGCTTCCAGACACTCTCCTGTATGCATATCCTGACTTCCAGGCATTTGGACATGATTTAGGAATTGTCATCCATTCCCAATCCATGCCGGGTTTTGTGGAAGCCAGTCTGCTCATGCTGGAAACTCCATTACCTATAATCCCCTGCTCACTGCTTTGTCTCCACCCCTGCAGGCCAAGGATGGGTGGAGGAATTCAGTTCACCTGTGGCTGGCTGCTGCTAGCCTGCTCACACCTGATGCATGTGAATACTGTGAGCTCTTTTAAGCCCCAGCTCCCTTCAGCCCAGTGTTGGTCATTGTAGCTGTATACCGGTGAGGCCGATCCTTGTTTCCAGTGTTTCCTGAGCTTTTGATACCCTTGTTTCCAGTGTTTCCTGACCTTTTGATATTCCTTGATTCCTGAGCTATAGTTAATCCTTGTTCCTTGATTCCTGAGCTATAGGTATTCCTTGTGCCTGAATTAGCACTGCCTGCAGTGCTACCTTGTTTCCTGAGTTCCTGAACTATAGTTATTCTTTGTTCCTGTTCCTGGGCTTCAGCTATTTCTTGTTCCTGATTTGCAGTGCTCTTTTGACTCCTTGTTTCCTGAGCTGTAGCTATTTCCTGTTTCCTTGAACCAGTACTGCCTGCAATGCTACCTTGACTCCTGAGCCTTAGCATTCCTTGTCCTGAACTGTAGCAGTTTCCCTTGTTCCTGAACTAGCACTGCCTGCAGTGCTACCTTGACTCCTGAGCCTTAGCATTTCTTGTTCCTGACCTGCAGCAGTTTCCCTTCTCCTGAACTAGCACTGCCTGCAGTGCTACCTTGACTCCTGAGCCTTAGCATTCCTTGTTCCTGACCTGCAGCAGTTTCCCTTCTCCTGAACTAGCACTACCTGCAGTGCTACTTTGACTCCTGAGCTTTTGCTCAATTCTTGTTCCTGCCCCAGCACTGCCTTCTATGCTACTTTGTTTTCTTGATTCCTGAACCTGCACTATTCTAGCATACCCTTGTAGCCTCCCCTTCTGTATATCCTTTTCCAGTCCCTGCCTTTCTTCCCATTTCCTTGGTTCCAGTTCTAGTTTGCTGTCTTTCTATTTCTGCTGTCTTGTTCTGTTACCTTGTATGTTTGTTACCTGCTTTCTGCCAAGTGTGCCCTGTGATTTCCTTCCTTTCCTGTTAAGCACTCCTCCTTGCTAGCTCCTTGTCTATTGTGCTTGTGTTTAGTTCTACCCCTTTGCTGTTACTGCCTTGCGTGTTCCTGTTTGATTGCCAGGATCCGTGGGCACAGCTGACTACCTAGATGGTGTTTCTTGTTCACTGTGAGTATTGGCTTTGAGTTACTGTTATAACATCACCATAGGTATAAGCTCCACAGACCCTGCCTTTGCATACATATCCTATATGTGGGTATTTTCAGTCAGTATCTGTAACAGCAATTGTGGGTGAGAAACTTACTGAGCTTCAGTCTTACCGTGTGGAGCTCCTGAGTGCTTTACCCCACATTCCCTTTATTGTTAATGTTGTATTATATATATGTCTTGCACGTCCGTCCTGGGTGTAGTTAGTCTGAATGCTAAATAGCCTTGTGAATGCCCTTCCTTTCTGAGTCTTAGCCATCTTGTTCCTTTGTACAGGCTTCCCCTTTGGATCCCTTTTCCCCTCTGACTTCCTGTGCGATCCTGGGCAGCGCTGTACTCCTCTTTCTGTGTACGTTTTCTACCCCGTTCCCAGTCCTTGCCCAAGTCCCTGGCTGTGTTCCTGACATAGTCCCGGACAGTCCCTGACATGTTGTGGCTGTTGTTGCCCACTTATCTGCTGAGTTTCCTCCTGCGTTGATTGGGTACTACTTTGCGATAACGATAAGTCAATTTCAACATCACTGCTCGTTGGCGTTTGCGCAATTAGACTGGCTGCCTCTGCGACACTCAAGGACTTGGGCCTAGGTTGGTGGAGTGGGCCCACTGATGCGGAGGTGCTGCTCCCAGCTTGGTCCCCGGACACCGCTGCTGCAGGCGTAATTTTTTATTTCCCAAAAAACATCTTGGGCGGCACACCAGTCTTGGTAAGTGCCACTTCCTTCTTCTGTTCCTTCTTCTCACTAGCAACTTTCTTGGTACTGGAGGACCTGGTACCTTTCTTTGGGGCCATCTTCTTCAGATGTCAGCAGGACGCAGTTGCACAAGTTGCAGAGATGTCTGTGGTCACACGTCATGTGACATCGTGCGCAGCAGGACTTCTGTCTGGCAGTGCAACGGACGATGATGACACCTCCTCCTCAGTCTTTTGTGCACCTAAAAGCAAAGAAGCCAGAAGAACATCAGTGAAATGTTGTATTTGTTGTTGTGGTTCAATTTCTACTAGTACAAACAAACAAATATAATATATAACTTAGTGTGTGGTGGTCACACTTGTTAGTGTTATATTATTAAATTTTATTAACTCAGTTATTTAAAAAAAAACAACAACAGTGTAGCCATTTGTGAGACTTTGACAACAAGGGCTTTCATGGTATACTGTGCACACTCAGGAAGGATAGGAAAGAAGAAGAGCAAAAGCAAAAATACAAATGTAATGGAAGTGGAACCTGTTTGGCATTAATTTGCACATCACGTCATTCAGGGAGCTGCAGCTGGCAAAGGGGATGGAAGCAGTAAGCCAAGAGGAACAAAGGAAAGACATGCAGGCCTATATGGCAAAAGCAGCACACTACTAAACTACCACCACAAAATGGCCACCAGCCACATAGTCACTCACAGTCACAACAAGCAGGAGGCCTGGAAAACAATTAACTCAAGCAGGCCTGTAATAATGGCCAGGCAAAGGAGGACAGCTTTAATGCAAAAATGCAAAACCGAAAATCCACAGGGCTAAACAAGGTTTGCAAGTTACACAACAACCACACCACACACATACATCCAACAAAGGCATTTATTTAACACACACCAAAAAAGTGAAATACCCCCAAAAAAACACATTTTGCAATTCAATCCAATGCCATCCATGCCCTAAATGATGTTGAAATTCAACAGACACCACAGAGACAGTTGTTCATGCACCCATGAGTAGCTCTGGGCCTACTGGCTGAAAAGCCTATATTGGCAGACTAGGCCACAAGCTTGCAGGCCTATGGCAAAAGCACACTGGCTGGCTCCACAAAATAGCCACCAGCCACATGGCCAGGCCACCCACAGCAACAAGAAAGGGAAGACAGACAATGCAGGCCTATGGCAAAAGTACACTGCCTGGCTTCACAAAATGGCCGCCAGCCACATGGCCATGCCACAACAACAAGAAGCATAGGCCAAGAGGAACAAAGGAAAGACATGCAGGCCTATATGGCAAAAGCAGCACACTACTAAACTACCACCACAAAATGGCCACCAGCCACCTGGTCACTCACAGTCACAACAAGCAGGAGGCCTGGAAAACAATGAACTCAAGCAGGACTATAATAATGGCCATGCAAAGGAGGACAGCTTTAATGCAAAAATGCAAAAACGAAAATCCACAGGGCTAAACAAGGTTTGCAAGTTACACAACAGCCACACCACACCACACACATCCAACAAAGGCATTTATTTAACACACACCAAAAAAGTGAAATACCCCCAAAAAAACACATTTTGCAATTCAATCCAATGCCATCCATGCCCTAAATGATGTTGAAATTCAACAGACACCACAGAGACAGTTGTTTCATGCACCCATGAATAGCTCTGGGCCTACTGGCTGAAAGGCCTATATTGGCAGACTAGGCCACAAGCTTGCAGGCCCATGGCAAAAGCACACTGGCTGGCTCCACAAAATGGCCACCAGCCACATGGCCAGGCCACCCACAGCAACAAGAAAGGGAAGACAGACAATGCAGGCCTATGGCAAAAGCACACTGCCTGGCTTCACAAAATGGCTGCCAGCCACATGGCCAGGCCACAACAACAAGAAGTAAGGCCAGGAGGAACAAAGGAAAGACATGCAGGCCTATATGGCAAAAGCAGCACACTAATAAACTACCACCACAAAATGGCCACCAGCCACATGGTCACTCACAGTCACAACAAGCAGGAGGCCTGGAAAACAATGAACTCAAGCAGGCCTATAATAATGGCCAGGCAAAGGAGGACAGCTTTAATGCAAAAATACAAAAACGAAAATCCACAGGGCTAAACAAGGTTTGCAAGTTACACAACAACCACACCACACACACACATCCAACAAAGGCATTTATTTAACACACACCAAAAAAGTGAAATACCCCCCAAAAAAACCATTTTGCAATTCAATCCAATGCCATCCATGCCCTAAATGATGTTTAAATTCAACAGACACCACAGAGACAGTGGTTTCATGCACCCATGAGTAGCTCTGGGCAAACTGGCTGAAAGGTCTATATTGGCAGACTAGGCCACAAGCTTGCAGGCCTATGGCAAATGCACACTGGCTGGCTCCACAAAATGGCCGCCAGCCACATGGCCAGGCCACCCACAGCAACAAGAAAGGGAAGACAGACAATGCAGGTCTATGGCAAAAGTACACTGCCTGGCTTCACAAAATAGCCACCAGCCACATGGCCAGGCAACAACAACAAGAAGCATAGGCCAAGAGGAACAAAGGAAAGACATGCAGGCCTATATGGCAAAAGCAGCACACTACTAAACAACCACCACAAAATGGCCACCAGCCACATGGTCACTCACAGTCACAACAAGCAGGAGGCCTGGAAAACAATGAACTCAAGCAGGCCTAGAATAATGGCCAATGCAAAAAGAACAATTGATGGACAGAATGCAGAACAATGTCATACATTCACCCCAGTACAGAGATCTGGGCCTAAATCCATCGCTTTTTTGCTCACCATGCCATTCCAGTTTGGACCCAGCCATATGCAAATCAGTCTTGACCATGCGCCCCAATGGGAACAGTCCAGCCCGAACTGCCAGGCCAGGTCCTCCCTGGACTGGAAACAAGCATCCTAGGACCGGTTTCGGGCTTTCAGCCCTCATCAGCCAGGCTAGCTTGACTCCAGTGGCATGGAGAGCACGGGACCCACGTCTGGGCATACCCGTCCCACTCGGGGTGACAAATGCAAAAAGAACAATTGATGGACAGAATGCAGAACAATGTCATACATTCACCCCAGTACAGAGATCTGGGCCTAAATCCATCGTTTTTTTGCTCACCATGCCATTCCAGTTTGGACCCAGCCATATGCAAATCAGTCTTGACCCTGCGCCAAAATGGGAACAGTCCAGCCCGAACTGCCAGGCCAGGTCCTCCCTGGACTGGATACAAGCATCCTAGGACCGCTTTCGGGCTTTCAGCCCTCATCAGCCAGGATAGCTTGACTCCAGTGGCATGGAGAGCACGGGACCCACGTCTGGGCATACCCGTCCCACTCGGGGTGACAAATGCAAAAAGAACAATTGATGGACAGAATGCAAAACAATGTCATACATTCACCCCAGTACAGGGATCTGGGCCTAAATCCATCGTTTTTTTGCTCACCATGCCATTCCAGTTTGGACCCAGCCATATGCAAATCAGTCTTGACCCTGCGCCCCAATGGGAACAGTCCAGCCCGAACTGCCAGGCCAGGTCCTCCCTGGACTGGAAATAAGCATCCTAGGACCGGTTTCGGGCTTTCAGCCCTCATCAGCCAGGATAGCTTGACTCCAGTGGCATGGAGAGCACGGGACCCACGTCTGGGCATATCCGTCCCACTCGGGGTGACAAATGCAAAAAGAACAATTGATGGACAGAATGCAGAACAATGTCATACATTCACCCCAGTACAGAGATCTGGGCCTAAATCCATCGTTTTTTTGCTCACCATGCCATTCCAGTTTGGACCCAGCCATATGCAAATCAGTCTTGACCCTGCGCCCCAATGGGAACAGTCCAGCCCGAACTGCCAGGCCAGGTCCTCCCTGGACTGGAAACAAGCATCCTAGGACCGGTTTCAGGCTTTCAGCCCTCATCAGCCAGGATAGCTTGACTCCAGTGGCATGGAGAGCACGGGACCCACGTCTGGGCATACCCGTCCCACTCGGGGTGACAAAGGCAAAAAGAACAATTGATGGACAGAATGCAGAACAATGTCATACATTCACCCCAGTACAGAGATCTGGGCCTAAATCCATCGTTTTTTTGCTCACCATGCCATTCCAGTTTGGACCCAGCCATATGCAAATTAGTCTTGACCATGCGCCCCAATGGGAACAGTCCAGCCCGAACTGCCAGGCCAGGTCCTCCCTGGACTGGAAACAAGCATCCTAGGACCGGTTTCAGGCTTTCTGCCGTCATCAGCCAGGATAGCTTGACTCCAGTGGCATGGAGAGCACGGGACCCACGTCTGGGCATACCCGTCCCACTCGGGGTGACAAATGCAAAAAGAACAATTGATGGACAGAATGCAGAACAATGTCATACATTCACCCCAGTACAGAGATCTGGGCCTAAATCCATCGTTTTTTTGCTCACCATGCCATTCCAGTTTGGACCCAGCCATACGCAAATCAGTCTTGACCCTGCGCCCCAATTGGAACAGTCCAGCCCGAACTGCCAGGCCAGGTCCTCCCTGGACTGGAAACAAGCATCCTAGGACCGGTTTTGGGCTTTCAGCCCTCATCAGCCAGGATAGCTTGACTCCAGTGGCATGGAGAGCACGGGACCAACGTCTGGGCATACCCGTCCCACTCGGGGTGACAAATGCAAAAAGAACAATTGATGGACAGAATGCAGAACAATGTCATACATTCACCCCAGTACAGATATCTGGGCCTAAATCCATCGTTTTTTTGCTCACCATGCCATTCCAGTTTGGACCCAGCCATATGCAAATCAGTCTTGACCCTGCGCCCCAATGGGAACAGTCCAGCCCGAACTGCCAGGCCAGGTCCTCCCTGGACTGGAAACAAGCATCCTAGGACCGGTTTCGGGCTTTCAGCCCTCATCAGCCAGGATAGCTTGACTCCAGTGGCATGGAGAGCAGGGGACCCACATCTGGGCATACCCGTCCCACTCGGGGTGACAAATGCAAAAAGAACAATTGATGGACAGAATGCAGAACAATGTCATACATTCACCCCAGTACAGAGATCTGGGCCTAAATCCATCGTTTATTTTCTCACCATGCCATTCCAGTTTGGACCCAGCCATATGCAAATCAGTCTTGACCCTGCGCCCCAATGGGAACAGTCCAGCCCGAACTGCCAGGCCAGGTCCTCCCTGGACTGGAAACAAGCATCCTAGGACCGGTTTCGGGCTTTCAGCCCTCATCAGCCAGGATAGCTTGACTCCAGTGGCATGGAGAGCACGGGACCCACGTCTGGGCATACCCGTCCCACTCGGGGTGACAAATGCAAAAAGAACAATTGATGGACAGAATGCAGAACAATGTCATACATTCACCCCAGTACAGAGATCTGGGCCTAAATCCATCGTTTTTTTGCTCACCATGCCATTCCAGTTTGGACCCAGCCATATGCAAATCAGTCTTGACCCTGCGCCCCAATGGGAACAGTCCAGCCCGAACTGCCAGGCCAGGTCTTCCCTAGACTGGAAACAAGCATCCTAGGACCGGTTTCGGGCTTTCAGCCCTCATCAGCCAGGATAGCTTGACTCCAGTGGCATGGAGAGCACGGGACCCACGTCTGGGCATACCCGTCCCACTCGGGGTGACAAATGCAAAAAGAACAATTGATGGACAGAATGCAGAACAATGTCATACATTCACCCCAGTACAGATATCTGGGCCTAAATCCATTGTTTTTTTGCTCACCATGCCATTCCAGTTTGGACCCAGCCATATGCAAATCAGTCTTGATCCTGCGCCCCAATGGGAACAGTCCAGCCCGAACTGCCAGGCCAGGTCCTCCCTGGACTGGATACAAGCATCCTAGGACCGGTTTAGGGATTTCAGCCAGGATAGCTTGACTCCAGTGGCATGGAGAGCATGGGACCCAAGTCTGGGCATACCCGTCCCACTCGGGGTGACAAATGCAAAAAGAACAATTGATGGACAGAATGCAAAACAATGTCATACATTCACCCCAGTACAGAGATCTGGGCCTAAATCCATCGTTTTTTTGCTCACCATGCCATTCCAGTTTGGACCCAGCCATATGCAAATCAGTCTTGACCCTGCGCCCCAATGGGAACAGTCCAGCCCGAACTGCCAGGCCAGGTCCTCCCTGGACTGGAAATAAGCATCCTAGGACCGGTTTCGGGCTTTCAGCCCTCATCAGCCAGGATAGCTTGACTCCAGTGGCATGAAGAGCACGGGACCCACGTCTGGGCATACCCGTCCCACTCGGGGTGACAAATGCAAAAAGAACAATTGATGGACAGAATGCAGAACAATGTCATACATTCACCCCAGTACAGATATCTGGGCCTAAATCCATTGTTTTTTTGCTCACCATGCCATTCCAGTTTGGACCCAGCCATATGCAAATCAGTCTTGACCCTGCACCCCAATGGGAACAGTCCAGCCCGAACTGCCAGGCCAGGTCCTCTCTGGACTGGAAACAAGCATCCTAGGACCGGTTTCGGGCTTTCAGCCCTCATCAGCCAGGATAGCTTGACTCCAGTGGCATGGAGAGCAGGGGACCCACGTCTGGGCATACCCGTCCCACTCGGGGTGACAAATGCAAAAAGAACAATTGATGGACAGAATGCAGAACAATGTCATACATTCACCCCAGTACAGAGATCTGGGCCTAAATCCATCGTTTTTTTGCTCACCATGCCATTCCAGTTTGGACCCAGCCATATGCAAATCAGTCTTGACCCTGCGCCCCAATGGGAACAGTCCAGCCCGAACTGCCAGGCCAGGTCCTCCCTGGACTGGAAACAAGCATCCTAGGACCGGTTTTGGGCTTTCAGCCCTCATCAGCCAGGATAGCTTGACTCCAGTGGCATGGAGAGCACGGGACCCACGTCTGAGCATACCCGTCCCACTCGGAGTGACAAATGCAAAAAGAACAATTGATGGACAGAATGCAGAACAATGTCATACATTCACCCCAGTACAGAGATCTGGGCCTAAATCCATCGTTTTTTGCTCACCATGCCATTCCAGTTTGGACCCAGCCATATGCAAATCAGTCTTGACCCTGCGCCCCAATGGGAACAGTCCAGCCCGAACTGCCAGGCCAGGTCCTCCCTGGACTGGAAACAAGCATCCTAGGACCGGTTTCGGGCTTTCAGCCCTCATCAGCCAGGATAGCTTGACTCCAGTGGCATGGAGAGCACGGGACCCACGTCTGGGCATACCCGTCCCACTCGGGGTGACAAATGCAAAAAGAACAATTGAAGGACAGAATGCAGAACAATGTCATACATTCACCCCAGTACAGATATCTGGGCCTAAATCCATTGTTTTTTTGCTCACCATGCCATTCCAGTTTGGACCCAGCCATATGCAAATCAGTCTTGATCCTGCGCCCCAATGGGAACAGTCCAGCCTGAACTGCCAGGCCAGGTCCTCCCTGGACTGGATACAAGCATCCTAGGACCGGTTTAGGGCTTTCAGCCCTCATCATCCAGGATAGCTTGACTCCAGTGGCATGGAGAGCACGGGACCCAAGTCTGGGCATACCCGTCCCACTCGGGGTGACAAATGCAAAAAGAACAATTGATGGACAGAATGCAAAACAATGTCATACATTCACCCCAGTACAGAGATCGGGGCCTAAATCCATTGTTTTTTTGCTCACCGTGCCATTCCAGTTTGGACCCAGCCATATGCAAATCAGTCTTGACCCTGCGCCCCAATAGGAACAGTCCAGCCCGAACTGCCAGGCCAGGTCCTCCCTGGACTGGAAATAAGCATCCTAGGACCGGTTTCGGGCTTTCAGCCCTCATCAGCCAGGATAGCTTGACTCCAGTGGCATGAAGAGCACGGGACCCACGTCTGGGCATACCCGTCCCACTCGGGGTGACAAATGCAAAAAGAACAATTGATGGACAGAATGCAGAACAATGTCATACATTCACCCCAGGACAGAGATCTGGGCCTAAATCCATCGTTTTTTTGCTCACCATGCCATTCCAGTTTGGACCCAGCCATATGCATATCAGTCTTGACCCTGCGCCCCAATGGGAACAGTCCAGCCCGAACTGCCAGGCCAGGTCCTCCCTGGACTGGAAACAAGCATCCTAGGACCGGTTTCGGGCTTTCAGCCCTCATCAGCCAGGATAGCTTGACTCCAGTGGCATGGAGAGCAGGGGACCCACGTCTGGGCATACCCGTCCCACTCGGGGTGACAAATGCAAAAAGAACAATTGATGGACAGAATGCAGAACAATGTCATACATTCACCCCAGTACAGAGATCTGGGCCTAAATCCATCGTTTTTTTGCTCACCATGCCATTCCAGTTTGGACCCAGCCATATGCAAATCAGTCTTGACCCTGCGCCCCAATGGGAACAGTCCAGCCCGAACTGCCAGGCCAGGTCTTCCCTAGACTGGAAACAAGCATCCTAGGACCGGTTTCGGGCTTTCAGCCCTCATCAGCCAGGATAGCTTGACTCCAGTGGCATGGAGAGCACGGGACCCACGTCTGGGCATACCCGTCCCACTCGGGTGAGAAATGCAAAAAGAACAATTGATGGACAGAATGCAGAACAATGTCATACATTCACCCCAGTACAGATATCTGGGCCTAAATCCATTGTTTTTTTGCTCACCATGCCATTCCAGTTTGGACCCAGCCATATGCAAATCAGTCTTGACCCTGCGCCCCAATGGGAACAGTCCAGCCCGAACTGCCAGGCCAGGTCCTCTCTGGACTGGAAACAAGCATCCTAGGACCGGTTTCGGGCTTTCAGCCCTCATCAGCCAGGATAGCTTGACTCCAGTGGCATGGAGAGCACGGGACCCACGTCTGGGCATACCCGTCCCACTCGGGGTGACAAATGCAAAAAGAACAATTGATGGACAGAATGCAGAACAATGTCATACATTCACCCCAGTACAGAGATCTGGGCCTAAATCCATCGTTTTTTGCTCACCATGCCATTCCAGTTTGGACCCAGCCATATGCAAATCAGTCTTGACCCTGCGCCCCAATGGGAACAGTCCAGCCCGAACTGCCAGGCCAGGTTCTCCCTGGACTGGAAACAAGCATCCTAGGACCGGTTTCGGGCTTTCAGCCCTCATCAGCCAGGATAGCTTGACTCCAGTGGCATGGAGAGCACGGGACCCACGTCTGAGCATACCCGTCCCACTCGGAGTGACAAATGCAAAAAGAACAATTGATGGACAGAATGCAGAACAATGTCATACATTCACCCCAGTACAGAGATCTGGGCCTAAATCCATCGTTTTTGGCTCACCATGCCATTCCAGTTTGGACCCAGCCATATGCAAATCAGTCTTGACCCTGCGCCCCAATGGGAACAGTCCAGCCCGAACTGCCAGGCCAGGTCCTCCCTGGACTGGAAACAAGCATCCTAGGACCGGTTTCGGGCTTTCAGCCCTCATCAGCCAGGATAGCTTGACTCCAGTGGCATGGAGAGCACGGGACCCACGTCTGGGCATACCCGTCCCACTCGGGGTGACAAATGCAAAAAGAACAATTGATGGACAGAATGCAGAACAATGTCATACATTCACCCCAGTACAGATATCTGGGCCTAAATCCATTGTTTTTTGCTCACCATGCCATTCCAGTTTGGACCCAGCCATATGCAAATCAGTCTTGATCCTGCTCCCCAATGGGAACAGTCCAGCCTGAACTGCCAGGCCAGGTCCTCCCTGGACTGGATACAAGCATCCTAGGACCGGTTTAGGGCTTTCAGCCCTCATCAGCCAGGATAGCTTGACTCCAGTGGCATGGAGAGCACGGGACCCAAGTCTGGGCATACCCGTCCCACTCGGGGTGACAAATGCAAAAAGAACAATTGATGGACAGAATGCAAAACAATGTCATACATTCACCCCAGTACAGAGATCTGGGCCTAAATCCATTGTTTTTTTGCTCACCATGCCATTCCAGTTTGGACCCAGCCATATGCAAATCAGTCTTGACCCTGCGCCCCAATGGGAACAGTCCAGCCCGAACTGCCAGGCCAGGTCCTCCCTGGACTGGAAATAAGCATCCTAGGACCGGTTTCGGGCTTTCAGCCCTCATCAGCCAGGATAGCTTGACTCCAGTGGCATGAAGAGCACGGGACCCACGTCTGGGCATACCCGTCCCACTCGGGGTGACAAATGCAAAAAGAACAATTGATGGACAGAATGCAGAACAATGTCATACATTCACCCCAGGACAGAGATCTGGGCCTAAATCCATCGTTTTTGCTCACCATGCCATTCCAGTTTGGACCCAGCCATATGCATATCAGTCTTGACCCTGCGCCCCAATGGGAACAGTCCAGCCCGAACTGCCAGGCCAGGTCCTCCCTGGACTGGAAACAAGCATCCTAGGACCGGTTTCGGGCTTTCAGCCCTCATCAGCCAGGATAGCTTGACTCCAGTGGCATGGAGAGCACGGGACCCACGTCTGGGCATACCCGTCCCACTCGGGGTGACAAATGCAAAAAGAACAATTGATGGACAGAATGCAGAACAATGTCATACATTCACCCCAGTACAGATATCTGGGCCTAAATCCATTGTTTTTTTGCTCACCATGCCATTCCAGTTTGGACCCAGCCATATGCAAATCAGTCTTGATCCTGCGCCCCAATGGGAACAGTCCAGCCCGAACTGCCAGGCCAGGTCCTCCCTGGACTGGATACAAGCATCCTAGGACCGGTTTCGGGATTTCAGCCCTCATCAGCCAGGATAGCTTGACTCCAGTGGCATGGAGAGCACGGGACCCAAGTCTGGGCATACCCGTCCCACTCGGGGTGACAAATGCAAAAAGAACAATTGATGGACAGAATGCAAAACAATGTCATACATTCACCCCAGTACAGAGATCTGGGCCTAAATCCATCGTTTTTTGCTCACCATGCCATTCCAGTTTGGACCCAGCCATATGCAAATCAGTCTTGACCCTGCGCCCCAATGGGAACAGTCCAGCCCGAACTGCCAGGCCAGGTCCTCCCTGGACTGGAAATAAGCATCCTAGGACCGGTTTCGGGCTTTCAGCCCTCATCAGCCAGGATAGCTTGACTCCAGTGGCATGAAGAGCACGGGACCCACGTCTGGGCATATCCGTCCCACTCGGGGTGACAAATGCAAAAAGAACAATTGATGGACAGAATGCAGAACAATGTCATACATTCACCCCAGTACAGATATCTGGGCCTAAATCCATCGTTTTTTTGCTCACCATGCCATTCCAGTTTGGACCCAGCCATATGCAAATCAGTCTTGACCCTGCGCCCCAATGGGAACAGTCCAGCCCGAACTGCCAGGCCAGGTCCTCTCTGGACTGGAAACAAGCATCCTAGGACCGGTTTCGGGCTTTCAGCCCTCATCAGCCAGGATAGCTTGACTCCAGTGGCATGGAGAGCAGGGGACCCACGTCTGGGCATACCCGTCCCACTCGGGGTGACAAATGCAAAAAGAACAATTGATGGACAGAATGCAGAACAATGTCATACATTCACCCCAGTACAGAGATCTGGGCCTAAATCCATCGTTTTTTGCTCACCATGCCATTCCAGTTTGGACCCAGCCATATGCAAATCAGTCTTGACCCTGCGCCCCAATGGGAACAGTCCAGCCCGAACTGCCAGGCCAGGTCCTCCCTGGACTGGAAACAAGCATCCTAGGACCGGTTTCGGGCTTTCAGCCCTCATCAGCCAGGATAGCTTGACTCCAGTGGCATGGAGAGCACGGGACCCACGTCTGGGCATACCCGTCCCACTCGGGGTGACAAATGCAAAAAGAACAATTGATGGACAGAATGCAGAACAATGTCATACATTCACCCCAGTACAGAGATCTGGGCCTAAATCCATCGTTTTTTTGCTCACCATGCCATTCCAGTTTGGACCCAGCCATATGCAAATCAGTCTTGACCCTGCGCCCCAATGGGAACAGTCCAGCCCGAACTGCCAGGCCAGGTCCTCCCTGGACTGGAAACAAGCATCCTAGGACCGGTTTCGGGCTTTCAGCCCTCATCAGCCAGGATAGCTTGACTCCAGTGGCATGGAGAGCACGGGACCCACGTCTGGGCATACCCGTCCCACTCGGGGTGACAAATGCAAAAAGAACAATTGATGGACAGAATGCAGAACAATGTCATACATTCACCCCAGTACAGATATCTGGGCCTAAATCCATTGTTTTTTTGCTCACCATGCCATTCCAGTTTGGACCCAGCCATATGCAAATCAGTCTTGATCCTGCACCCCAATGGGAACAGTGAGGCCTGAACTGCCAGGCCAGGTCCTCCCTGGACTGGATACAAGCATCCTAGGACCGGTTTAGGGCTTTCAGCCCTCATCAGCCAGGATAGCTTGACTCCAGTGGCATGGAGAGCACGGGACCCAAGTCTGGGCATACCCGTCCCACTCGGGGTGACAAATGCAAAAAGAACAATTGATGGACAGAATGCAAAACAATGTCATACATTCACCCCAGTACAGAGATCTGGGCCTAAATCCATCGTTTTTTTGCTCACCATGCCATTCCAGTTTGGACCCAGCCATATGCAAATCAGTCTTGACCCTGCGCCCCAATGGGAACAGTCCAGCCCGAACTGCCAGGCCAGGTCCTCCCTGGACTGGAAACAAGCATCCTAGGACCGGTTTCGGGCTTTCAGCCCTCATCAGCCAGGATAGCTTGACTCCAGTGGCATGGAGAGCACGGGACCCACGTCTGGGCATACCCGTCCCACTCGGGGTGACAAATGCAAAAAGAACAATTGATGGACAGAATGCAGAACAATGTCATACATTCACCCCAGTACAGATATCTGGGCCTAAATCCATTGTTTTTTGCTCACCATGCCATTCCAGTTTGGACCCAGCCATATGCAAATCAGTCTTGATCCTGCGCCCCAATGGGAACAGTCCAGCCTGAACTGCCAGGCCAGGTCCTCCCTGGACTGGATACAAGCATCCTAGGACCGGTTTAGGGCTTTCAGCCCTCATCAGCCAGGATAGCTTGACTCCAGTGGCATGGAGAGCACGGGACCCAAGTCTGGGCATACCCGTCCCACTCGGGGTGACAAATGCAAAAAGAACAATTGATGGACAGAATGCAAAACAATGTCATACATTCACCCCAGTACAGAGATCTGGGCCTAAATCCATCGTTTTTTTGCTCACCATGCCATTCCAGTTTGGACCCAGCCATATGAAAATCAGTCTTGACCCTGCGCCCCAATGGGAACAGTCCAGCCCGAACTGCCAGGCCAGGTCCTCCCTGGACTAGAAACAAGCATCCTAGGACCGGTTTCGGGCTTTCAGCCCTCATCAGCCAGGATAGCTTGACTCCAGTGGCATGAAGAGCACGGGACCCACGTCTGGGCATACCCGTCACACTCGGGGTGACAAATGCAAAAAGAACAATTGATGGACAGAATGCAGAACAATGTCATACATTCACCCCAGGACAGAGATCTGGGCCTAAATCCATCGTTTTTTTGCTCACCATGCCATTCCAGTTTGGACCCAGCCATATGCATATCAGTCTTGACCCTGCGCCCCAATGGGAACAGTTCAGCCCGAACTGCCAGGCCAGGTCCTCCCTGGACTGGAAACAAGCATCCTAGGACCGGTTTCGGGCTTTCAGCCCTCATCAGCCAGGATAGCTTGACTCCAGTGGCATGGAGAGCACGGGACCCACGTCTGGGCATACCCGTCCCACTCGGGGTGACAAATGCAAAAAGAACAATTGATGGACAGAATGCAGAACAATGTCATACATTCACCCCAGTACAGATATCTGGGCCTAAATCCATTGTTTTTTTGCTCACCATGCCATTCCAGTTTGGACCAAGCCATATGCAAATCAGTCTTGATCCTGCGCCCCAATGGGAACAGTCCAGCCCGAACTGCCAGGCCAGGTCCTCCCTGGACTGGATACAAGCATCCTAGGACCGGTTTAGGGATTTCAGCCCTCATCAGCCAGGATAGCTTGACTCCAGTGGCATGGAGAGCACGGGACCCAAGTCTGGGCATACCCGTCCCACTCAGGGTGACAAATGCAAAAAGAACAATTGATGGACAGAATGCAAAACAATGTCATACATTCACCCCAGTACAGAGATCTGGGCCTAAATCCATCGTTTTTTTGCTCACCATGCCATTCCAGTTTGGACCCAGCCATATGCAAATCAGTCTTGACCCTGCGCCCCAATGGGAACAGTCCAGCCCGAACTGCCAGGCCAGGTCCTCCCTGGACTGGAAATAAGCATCCTAGGACCGGTTTCGGGCTTTCAGCCCTCATCAGCCAGGATAGCTTGACTCCAGTGGCATGAAGAGCACGGGACCCACGTCTGGGCATACCCGTCCCACTCGGGGTGACAAATGCAAAAAGAACAATTGATGGACAGAATGCAGAACAATGTCATACATTCACCCCAGTACAGATATCTGGGCCTAAATCCATTGTTTTTTGCTCACCATGCCATTCCAGTTTGGACCCAGCCATATGCAAATCAGTCTTGACCCTGCGCCCCAATGGGAACAGTCCAGCCCGAACTGCCAGGCCAGGTCCTCTCTGGACTGGAAACAAGCATCCTAGGACCGGTTTCGGGCTTTCAGCCCTCATCAGCCAGGATAGCTTGACTCCAGTGGCATGGAGATCACGGGACCCACGTCTGGGCATACCCGTCCCACTCGGGGTGACAAATGCAAATAGAACAATTGATGGACAGAATGCAGAACAATGTCATACATTCACCCCAGTACAGAGATCTGGGCCTAAATCCATCGTTTTTTGGTCACCATGCCATTCCAGTTTGGACCCAGCCATATGCAAATCAGTCTTGACCCTGCGCCCCAATGGGAACAGTCCAGCCCGAACTGCCAGGCCAGGTCCTCCCTGGACTGGAAACAAGCATCCTAGGACCGGTTTCGGGCTTTCAGCCCTCATCAGCCAGGATAGCTTGACTCCAGTGGCATGGAGATCACGGGACCCACTTCTGGGCATACCCGTCCCACTCGGGGTGACAAATGCAAAAAGAACAATTGATGGACAGAATGCAGAACAATGTCATACATTCACCCCAGTACAGAGATCTGGGCCTAAATCCATCGTTTTTGCTCACAATGCCATTCCAGTTTGGACCCAGCCATATGCAAATCAGTCTTGACCCTGCGCCCCAATGGGAACAGTCCAGCCCGAACTGCCAGGCCAGGTCCTCTCTGGACTGGAAACAAGCATCCTAGGACCGGTTTCGGGCTTTCAGCCCTCATCAGCCAGGATAGCTTGACTCCAGTGGCATGGAGAGCACGGGACCCACGTCTGAGCATACCCGTCCCACTCGGGGTGACAAATGCAAAAAGAACAATTGATGGACAGAATGCAGAACAATGTCATACATTCACCCCAGTACAGAGATCTGGGCCTAAATCCATTGTTTTTTTGCTCACCATGCCATTCCAGTTTGGACCCAGCCATATGCAAATCAGTCTTGACCCTGCGCCCCAATGGGAACAGTCCAGCCCGAACTGCCAGGCCAGGTCCTCCCTGGACTGGAAACAAGCATCCTAGGACCGGTTTCGGGCTTTCAGCCCTCATCAGCCAGGATAGCTTGACTCCAGTGGCATGGAGAGCACGGGACCCACGTCTGGGCATACCCGTCCCACTCGGGGTGACAAATGCAAAAGAACAATTGATGGACAGAATGCAGAACAATGTCATACATTCACCCCAGTACAGAGATCTGGGCCTAAATCCATCGTTTTTTTGCTCACAATGCCATTCCAGTTTGGACCCAGCCATATGCAAATCAGTCTTGACCCTGCGCCCCAATGGGAACAGTCCAGCCCGAACTGCCAGGCCAGGTCCTCTCTGGACTGGAAACAAGCATCCTAGGACCGGTTTCGGGCTTTCAGCCCTCATCAGCCAGGATAGCTTGACTCCAGTGGCATGGAGAGCACGGGACCCACGTCTGAGCATACCCGTCCCACTCGGGGTGACAAATGCAAAAAGAACAATTGATGGACAGAATGCAGAACAATGTCATACATTCACCCCAGTACAGATATCTGGGCCTAAATCCATTGTTTTTTTGCTCACCATGCCATTCCAGTTTGGACCCAGCCATATGCAAATCAGTCTTGATCCTGCGCCCCAATGGGAACAGTCCAGCCTGAACTGCCAGGCCAGGTCCTCCCTGGACTGGATACAAGCATCCTAGGACCGGTTTAGGGCTTTCAGCCCTCATCAGCCAGGATAGCTTGACTCCAGTGGCATGGAGAGCACGGGACCCAAGTCTGGGCATACCCGTCCCACTCGGGGTGACAAATGCAAAAAGAACAATTGATGGACAGAATGCAAAACAATGTCATACATTCACCCCAGTACAGAGATCTGGGCCTAAATCCATCGTTTTTTTGCTCACCATGCCATTCCAGTTTGGACCCAGCCATATGCAAATCAGTCTTGACCCTGCGCCCCAATGGGAACAGTCCAGCCCGAACTGCCAGGCCAGGTCCTCCCTGGACTGGAAATAAGCATCCTAGGACCGGTTTCGGGCTTTCAGCCCTCATCAGCCAGGATAGCTTGACTCCAGTGGCATGAAGAGCACGGGACCCACGTCTGGGGATACCCGTCCCACTCGGGGTGACAAATGCAAAAAGAACAATTGATGGACAGAATGAAGAACAATGTCATACATTCACCCCAGGACAGAGATCTGGGCCTAAATCCATCGTTTTTTTGCTCACCATGCCATTCCAGTTTGGACCCAGCCATATGCATATCAGTCTTGACCCTGCGCCCCAATGGGAACAGTCCAGCCTGAACTGCCAGGCCAGGTCCTCCCTGGACTGGAAACAAGCATCCTAGGACCGGTTTCGGGCTTTCAGCCCTCATCAGCCAGGATAGCTTGACTCCAGTGGCATGGAGAGCACGGGACCCACGTCTGGGCATACCCGTCCCACTCGGGGTGACAAATGCAAAAAGAACAATTGATGGATAGAATGCAGAACAATGTCATACATTCACCCCAGTACAGATATCTGGGCCTAAATCCATTGTTTTTTGCTCACCATGCCATTCCAGTTTGGACCAAGCCATATGCAAATCAGTCTTGATCCTGCGCCCCAATGGGAACAGTCCAGCCCGAACTGCCAGGCCAGGTCCTCCCTGGACTGGATACAAGCATCCTAAGACCGGTTTAGGGATTTCAGCCCTCATCAGCCAGGATAGCTTGACTCCAGTGGCATGGAGAGCACGGGACCCAAGTCTGGGCATACCCGTCCCACTCGGGGTGACAAATGCAAAAAGAACAATTGATGGACAGAATGCAAAACAATGTCATACATTCACCCCAGTACAGAGATCTGGGCCTAAATCCATCGTTTTTTGCTCACCATGCCATTCCAGTTTGGACCCAGCCATATGCAAATCAGTCTTGACCCTGCGCCCCAATGGGAACAGTCCAGCCCGAACTGCCAGGCCAGGTCCTCCCTGGACTGGAAACAAGCATCCTAGGACCGGTTTCGGGCTTTCAGCCCTCATCAGCCAGGATAGCTTGACTCCAGTGGCATGAAGAGCACGGGACCCACGTCTGGGCATACCCGTCCCACTCGGGGTGACAAATGCAAAAAGAACAATTGATGGACAGAATGCAGAACAATGTCATACATTCACCCCAGTACAGATATCTGGGCCTAAATCCATTGTTTTTTTGCTCACCATGCCATTCCAGTTTGGACCCAGCCATATGCAAATCAGTCTTGACCCTGCGCCCCAATGGGAACAGTCCAGCCCGAACTGCCATGCCAGGTCCTCTCTGGACTGGAAACAAGCATCCTAGGACCGGTTTCGGGCTTTCAGCCCTCATCAGCCAGGATAGCTTGACTCCAGTGGCATGGAGAGCAGGGGACCCACGTCTGGGCATACCCGTCCCACTCGGGGTGACAAATGCAAAAAGAACAATTGATGGACAGAATGCAGAACAATGTCATACATTCACCCCAGTACAGAGATCTGGGCCTAAATCCATCGTTTTTTTGCTCACCATGCCATTCCAGTTTGGACCCAGCCATATGCAAATCAGTCTTGACCCTGCGCCCCAATGGGAACAGTCCAGCCCGAACTGCCAGGCCAGGTCCTCCCTGGACTGGAAACAAGCATCCTAGGACCGGTTTCGGGCTTTCAGCCCTCATCAGCCAGGATAGCTTGACTCCAGTGGCATGGAGAGCACGGGACCCACGTCTGGGCATACCCGTCCCACTCGGGGTGACAAATGCAAAAAGAACAATTGATGGACAGAATGCAGAACAATGTCATACATTCACCCCAGTACAGAGATATGGGCCTAAATCCATCGTTTTTTTGCTCACCATGCCATTCCAGTTTGGACCCAGCCATATGCAAATCAGTCTTGACCCTGCGCCCCAATGGGAACAGTCCAGCCCGAACTGCCAGGCCAGGTCCTCCCTGGACTGGAAACAAGCATCCTAGGACCGGTTTCGGGCTTTCAGCCCTCATCAGCCAGGATAGCTTGACTCCAGTGGCATGGAGAGCACGGGACCCACGTCTGGGCATACCCGTCCCACTCGGGGTGACAAATGCAAAAAGAACAATTGATGGACAGAATGCAGAACAATGTCATACATTCACCCCAGTACAGATATCTGGGCCTAAATCCATTGTTTTTTTGCTCACCATGCCATTCCAGTTTGGACCCAGCCATATGCAAATCAGTCTTGATCCTGCACCCCAATGGGAACAGTGAGGCCTGAACTGCCAGGCCAGGTCCTCCCTGGACTGGATACAAGCATCCTAGGACCGGTTTAGGGCTTTCAGCCCTCATCAGCCAGGATAGCTTGACTCCAGTGGCATGGAGAGCACGGGACCCAAGTCTGGGCATACCCGTCCCACTCGGGGTGACAAATGCAAAAAGAACAATTGATGGACAGAATGCAAAACAATGTCATACATTCACCCCAGTACAGAGATCTGGGCCTAAATCCATCGTTTTTTTGCTCAACATGCCATTCCAGTTTGGACCCAGCCATATGCAAATCAGTCTTGACCCTGCGCCCCAATGGGAACAGTCCAGCCCGAACTGCCAGGCCAGGTCCTCCCTGGACTGGAAATAAGCATCCTAGGACCGGTTTCGGGCTTTCAGCCCTCATCAGCCAGGATAGCTTGACTCCAGTGGCATGAAGAGCACGGGACCCACGTCTGGGCATACCCGTCCCACTCGGGGTGACAAATGCAAAAAGAACAATTGATGGACAGAATGCAGAACAATGTCATACATTCACCCCAGGACAGAGATCTGGGCCTAAATCCATCGTTTTTTTGCTCACCATGCCATTCCAGTTTGGACCCAGCCATATGCATATCAGTCTTGACCCTGCGCCCCAATGGGAACAGTCCAGCCCGAACTGCCAGGCCAGGTCCTCCCTGGACTGGAAACAAGCATCCTAGGACCGGTTTCGGGCTTTCAGCCCTCATCAGCCAGGATAGCTTGACTCCAGTGGCATGGAGATCATGGGACCCACGTCTGGGCATACCCGTCCCACTCGGGGTGACAAATGCAAAAAGAACAATTGATGGACAGATTGCAGAACAATGTCATACATTCACCCCAGTACAGAGATCTGGGCCTAAATCCATCGTTTTTTGCTCACCATGCCATTCCAGTTTGGACCCAGCCATATGCAAATCAGTCTTGACCCTGCGCCCCAATGGGAACAGTCCAGCCCGAACTGCCAGTCCAGGTCCTCCCTGGACTGGAAACAAGCATCCTAGGACCGGTTTCGGGCTTTCAGCCCTCATCAGCCAGGATAGCTTGACTCCAGTGGCATGGAGATCACGGGACCCACTTCTGGGCATACCCGTCCCACTCGGGGTGACAAATGCAAAAAGAACAATTGATGGACAGAATGCAGAACAATGTCATACATTCACCCCAGTACAGAGATCTGGGCCTAAATCCATCGTTTTTTTGCTCACAATGCCATTCCAGTTTGGACCCAGCCATATGCAAATCAGTCTTGACCCTGCGCCCCAATGAGAACAGTCCAGCCCGAACTGCCAGGTCAGGTCCTCCCTGGACTGGAAACAAGCATCCTATGACTGGTTTCGGGCTTTCAGCCCTCATCAGCCAGGATAGCTTTACTCCAGTGGCATGGAGAGCACGGGACCCACGTCTGGGCATACCCGTCCCACTGGGGGTGACAAATGCATATGGCTGGGTCCAAACTGGGGTGGCGTAGTGGGCAAAAGAATGATGGATTTAACCCAGATCTTTTGACTGGGGGAGAATGTTTGCATTATCAGCATTCCGTCCATCATTTGTTTGCTGTAACGCTTTTCGCCCTAAGTGGGATGGGTTTGCCCAGACGTGGGTCCTTTGCTCACTGTGCCACTGGATTCAAGCTAGCCTGGCTGAAGAAGGGTGACATACCCTGAAACCGGTCCCAGGATGCTTGTTTCCGGTCCAGGGAGGACCTGGCCTGGCAGTTCGGTCTGGACTGTTCCCATGGGGCACAGGGTCAAGACTGATTTGCATATGGCTGGGTCCAAACTGGGGTGGCGTAGTGGGCAAAAGAACGATGGATTTAACCCAGATCTTTTGACTGGGGGAGAATGTTTGCATTGTCAGCATTCCGTCCATCATTTGTTTGCTGTAACACTTTTCGCCCTAAGTTGGATGGGTATGCCCAGACGTGGGTCCCTTGCTCACTGTGCCACTGGATTCAAGCTAGCCTGTCTGAAGAAGGGTGACATACCCTGAAACCGGTCCCAGGATGCTTGTTTCCGGTCCAGGGAGGACCTGGCCTGGCAGTTCGGTCTGGACTGTTCCCATGGGGCACAGGGTAAAGACTGATTTGCATATGGCTGGGTCCAAACTGGGGTGGCGTAGTGGGCAAAAGAACGATGGATTTAACCCAGATCTTTTGACTGGGGGAGAATGTTTGCATTGTCAGCATTCCGTCCATCATTTGTTTGCTGTAACACTTTTCGCCCTAAGTGGGATGGGTATGCCCAGACGTGGGTCCCTTGCTCACTGTGCCACTGGATTCAAGCTAGCCTGGCTGAAGAAGGGTGACATACCCTGAAACCGGTCCCAGGATGCTTGTTTCCGGTCCAGGGAGGACCTGGCCTGGCAGTTCGGTCTGGACTGTTCCCATGGAGCACAGGGTCAAGACTGATTTGCATATGGCTTGGTCCAAACTGGGGTGGCGTAGTGGGCAAAAGAACGATGGATTTAACCCAGATCTTTTGACTGGGGGAGAATGTTTGCATTGTCAGCATTCCGTCCATCATTTTTTTGCTGTAACACTTTTCGCCCTAAGTGGGATGAGTATGCCCAGACGTGGGTCCCTTGCTCACTGTGCCACTGGATTCAAGCTAGCCTGGCTGAAGAAGGGTGACATACCCTGAAACCGGTACCAGGATGCTTGTTTCCGGTCCAGGGAGGACCTAACCTGGCAGTTCTGTCTGGACTGTTCCCATGGGGCACAGGGTCAAGACTGATTTGCATATGGCTGGGTCCAAACTGGGGTGGCGTAGTGGGCAAAAGAACGATGGATTTAACCCAGATCTTTTGACTGGGGGAGAATGTTTGCATTGTCAGCATTCCGTCCATCATTTGTTTGCTGTAACACTTTTCGCCCTAAGTGGGATGGGTATGCCCAGACGTGGGTCCCTTGCTCACTGTGCCACTGGATTCAAGCTAGCCTGGCTGAAGAAGGGTGACATACCCTGAAACCGGTCCCAGGATGCTTGTTTCCGGTCCAGGGAGGACCTGGCCTGGCAGTTCGGTCTGGACAGTTCCCATGGGGCACAGGGTCAAGACTGATTTGCATATGGCTGGGTCCAAACTGGGGTGGCGTAGTGGGCAAAAGAACGATGGATTTAACCCAGATCTTTTGACTGGGGGAGAATGTTTGCATTGTCAGCATTCCGTCCATCATTTGTTTGCTGTAGAATAATGGCCAGGCAAAAGAGGCATGCTAAACAACACAGCTTTAATGCAAAAATGCAAAAACGAAAATCCACAGGGCTAAACAAGGTTTGCAAGTTATACAACAAACACACCACACACACACACACACCCAACAAAGGCATTTAATTAACACACACCAAAAAAGTGAAATACCCCAAAAAAAACACATTTTGCACTTCAATCCAATGCCATCCATGCCCTAAATGATGTTTAAATTCAACAGACACCACAGAGACAGTTGTTTCATGCACCCATGAGTAGCTCTGGGCCTACTGGCTACCCACTATAAATTTAAAAAAACTGATGAAAAGTACAAAAAATTGTAGTTGCAACTTGCAATGCCCCAATCAAACAAACAACACCAATTCTCCAACTTACTTGTAAAATCTCAAATCCAAAAGTCCTCAAATTCAATGATATATGATGCATTAGACACAAAGAGTGATCCTTCCAGCTCCAAATCCAAATGAAAAGTTAACAGGACATGGACAAAGCACTGGGAGGAGCCTGCTAGACAGGAACAGGAAGTTGGAGACTCTGGGGCACTTCCTTCCCCTTAAAAAAATGAATAAAAAAACAAAAAAGACTCCTTGCACAAAAAGGTACAGACAAATGTCAATCTGAGGAGTTTTTTTAATCCAAATCATCATTTTCGAGAAGGTTTTATGCTGCTCAAGAGATATTCTTCTCCAGATTGCAATTTCTGCATGTTCGGCATCGCGAGCTTCACCGAACTTCCGCCGGATGTCCGATGGCGCGTCCGAATGACGTGTTCACGATCACACACTCTCGCGGGATTGCGCGGCCGGCTACCAAAATCTCGTGGCGCATGCGAACGGATAGTAAATCTCGTCGGCGAACGCAGGGATCCCGGTAAGTCGCTACAGCGGGCGCGAAAACGCATTTTGAAAGCGCGAACAAGGAAAAAACTCAGCTACGCCGCAGATTGCAGAGTTTTCGGTAACTCCGTGTTCTAACTGGACCGCGGAGTTGCCGAAAATCCGCAAACTCCGCAAGCGGAGCGGATTTTAATGCCCAGGGTTAGGCAAAACACGTAAAATTGCTTTGTGGATTGCAAACTCCGTAAACTTACACAAAAGTGTAAGTTTACCTTTGTGAATCAGGCCCAATCAGTGCAGCCATCGTGAGCTCAGCTTATCAAGGACATTTGCCCAAGGACCAAGAATCCCAGTCTGGATGTCACCTACCGTAGATTCTTAGCACTACAAAACACTCCAAAATGAAATCTTGGTGCCAGTAGAGAACTTTGGCATAAAATATGTAAACGATATGTAAACGCAAGTCACAAAAATTGAGGAAGTCATGGATACGGATTTAGCAAGACATTATCGATTCTGTTTTAATCATTTATTTTTCGTTTAAAAAATAATCATGGAGATACAATTAGATAACCCATGTTGAAATTTGCTATTCAAACAACTAAAACCAATACCTGCTACGTATATTTCTTAAAGTACCGTCATTGAAATATTGGAACTCAAAGTTAACCCAATAACTGCAACACAGTTAAATTTTGATTACTAATGACTGTTAAAGCTATCAATATCTGTGGCAAGGGATTGCAGTGTAATTGCACATATGTTTATTCTACTAAATCAACATGAACATCTGCTCCAAGTGATTGGAATTCTTTCCCAGCTGACGTTATAATATGCAGTTTGTGCCTGTTAATAAATTGCATTTCGTGATTTCACTGACATTGCAAGTTATTTATTTATTCATTTTAGGGGTGTTTTATGTGGTGTTATTCACGCAACCGAAACTGGTATTTTGGAACTTTAGAGCAAATTGTGAGTACAAGAAAAATCCAGTAACGTGTCTTAGATGTTTCATAACAAAATGAAACTTTTAGGATGAACAGGGTGTGATTGCACATAACAACGACATCTAAGCAGGGGTGTAGCTACAACAGGTGAAGCAGGTGCAGTGGTACCATGGCCCAAAGCCCTGAAAGGCCAATTTAAGCCTGATAATTGCTGTATTTTACTACCACAGCAGTCACAAGGGTTATGTTCCTTGCTTGCACCAGGGCCCATTTTATCTTTGCTACCCTCCTACCTCAGAGCTCAACTCGTCCATATCAATATTTTGGGGTCGATTCACGAAGCATTTTATGAATATCTGAAATAGTATTCTTAATGCCTAACAGAGCAACAGAGTCTGGAGGAAATGATGGGACACATTGCCGGCCTACCTTTTAAGGCCAATTTACAAAACTCACATGAAAAAAGAATTGGCATTTTGAATGAATGCTTCTATCTTTTCTGAGTTCACGTTGTTCACATACATTCCATCCTGTTCATGGAGACTTGTGCATTCTTGCTGAACCCTGTGTGTCATATTCTACGGCCTGAGTACAATACACATACCAAGGGTTAGATGATTGTTGACTCCTGTTTTCCTTTAAAAATTGTACTGTTATGTTTTCACACAGGGAAAACTGCTGTTAAGGCACTGAGTGAGAGATGTGGTCAGAAGATATTAGCCACTTTACATTCTTTTGACTTGAAATTGTGCTTTTCCTTGTCGGCGGCCATTAGCATGTAAGAAACGTCGAAAACACATCAAACAAAGTGTGAACAAATCTATGTTTGTCTTATTTTTAGGTTTGACATTAACCAACACCTTTTAATTTTACTAAAATTATATGTATAAAATTCTCACTTACATAGTCTTGCAGCCAGTCCTGTACATCCATTGGTCAGGTATTGTGTCATTCACATTTTTCTTCCACCCACTACAGCATCAGTACCAGGATCTACTATGGCAATGTGTGCTTTTGAGACCTAAATAATATATTTTTGTTTTTAGCCAATGTTCTTTTTTCAGATTAGCAAGGGCCCGGAAGCTCCCAAAATAATTACATTTTGCAAAAGCCATGAAAAAAAGCAATTGCAAAGCAATAAATCTAGCAGCCAACGCCATACTTATTGGCTTTGTCAATACCTGTTATAAATAGCAATTGGTTTGACAAGGGTCAAACCGGTGCTAGGCCATTGAGCATAATGTTTAACTCACATACAGAGACAGCCTTCCCACCTTTGTACTTCTTCTACCTGGGCTCTTATGGTTCTGTGTGTGTGAAAGAAGCTTGCACTGTTATTCCACAGGCTGTACACACTGTGTGTGTGAAGGAAGCTTGCACTGCTGCTGCCTATGCTGTACTTATTCTGTGCATGTAAGGCAAGCTTGCAATGATAGTGCACATGCTGTGCATGCTCTGTGTAAGGGAAACTTACACTCATGCTTGTGCTTACATGTGCTTTCTGAGGCTAGCTTTCACTGCTGCTGCCATTTCTGTACCTCTTCTGTAGGAGGGCTGAATGCACAGGAAATACCTGTGTTCAGGAAATACCTGTGTTCTGATTGTTCTGCATGTGTACAGGAAGCTTGCATCCACCCTGTGTATATTAGTGACGTTTAAGACTAATATTTCAATCTATAAAGCCCATAAAATTGGCATTGTGAATGCTCTATTTAAATGTTAGTAACTTTTTTTACAGTAAATGTTCCCTTCCTGCATGCCTTGTGATAACTGCTCACCCTTGGGCACTTTCTCATATTTTATACACCATTTTTTCAAGGAGGATTCTAGTTTGAGAACGATGTGCAGGAAACTGTGGGGAATATTCTGAAACATGTTTGTGAATTCCCACAAAGTTATGAGAGAGTTGGTGTTCCCATCATTTGCACTGGAATCCACTGGTCACTTCTGTGACATTTTTCTAAAAAAAAGGTCTATAGTTTAATCTAAATTGAGCATAGAATTGTGATGAATAAAATGTACTTTGTTTTGTTGTTCTCCAAACTGTCATTGATTTGGAAAACACAAGGTGTTTATAAAAGAACCCTAACTCACCTACCTAGTAGGTGACAAGCTTCATCATTGGGTTAGCACCCTGGCTGGCAAGTACTTCCAGGGTGTGCTGCAATGCCTGATGACAGCGGAGCTGATTTTTGTGACAGAGTGATCTTGTGGCTATGTGTCAGTGTGAGGTGAAAATAAAATTGGCTCAAGACTCCTTTCCACAAAATGTGATTTTAAGTATTGACTGCACAACACCACACACTTGCATGCTTTAGTATGCATGCAAGTTTAACATATTCTTTGGTCCTGAAGAAAGCCAATCTGACCCTGAGAGGCAAAGAAATATGGCTGAAACATGTCAAACACATCGAGGATAAGTGGGAGCAATTAATTTTCCCACAGCTATCTGCCACTATTTTTTAATATTGACCGAGAGACCTAAAAATAAAATCACAACTTGTGGAAAGGAGTCTTGAGCCAATTTTATTTTCACCTCTTGCTGACACACTAGCGAGTACAAGACACTCGTGAAAATATACGCAGGTGTATAAAAGTAAATGAGGCAAAATGGAAGCTCTCCCCTGCTCAGGCCTTTGAAAGGAGATCACATTACTACAGAAAAGACACTCTGTGAGATGCATGTCGAATATGATAAGATGTTAATGGTTACATTTTTTTACGAACTTCTTTAAGAGCAAGGCACTCCTGAAGGTAATAGATGGGGCAGTGTCATAAAGTTGTGTCCAAATTTTAAAATTAGTTTGTGAGCTCCAGTTCACATTCCCATTTGGGAGTGCATCAAACTTCTGCAACATTCATATAACTCTCCCCACAAGTACAAAACATGCGATACAATGAAAAATAATTCAGCCACTAACAAACTTCATGCTTAGTACGCATTTTGTAACTAGAGTTCACCTGGTGATGTGCAACGTCCGAAAATCTGAAAAAGCATTAAACTAAATCCTAGCAGCTTCTTAAAAAATATTCTTTCTCTTCTGCCTTTCCCACTCTGCTAATATCAGGTCTATTCTACTTCTACTAGACTTCAGTGTTGCACAGGTACATGCATCTCACTAGGCAGCAGCATGCCTTATAAAGGCACACAGCCAATGATTACAAAGCATAGGTTGAGGCTAAGCTGATGATACCTCTATGGCTGGTCATAGTCCTACAAACATGTGAAGAAAGGAAACCATATTTCAACTGTGTAGATAAAGCAGGGGAATCTAATGGTTTGAAGGAACATGTACTTTCTTAAATACAGAAACAACATTGAAAATCCTAGTTTAGGAGGATAGTGGAATATCTTTGCTTCCAAAAGTTGAGGGGCAATGGCCAATCAAAGAAGTTTTCATTTTCAAGAAAAATCAGAAGCAGATACTGATTTCACCATACAACAATGCTGCCAATGTGCTTGGGTTATGATAGTCATTGCTGATGTAAGTGGATCACTGTGTTGTAGTTATATTTTTCTTTGGAGGTTCACTCTGTATCAAAGGAATTTTAATGTCATGTGGGGTGAAAGGTATGCCTGGGATACCACCCTTGACCAACTACCATTCTCATTGCAGACCACAGTCTTGAGATAAAAGGCTACTGCATTTAGCAAGCAGACTTGTCAGAATGTATCAACCATTCAATCCAGATCCAGCAGGGGTGATGTTGAGCTTCTACATTACTCCAAACTCATTGTCCTGCCACAATACACTCATTGTCCTGCCACAATACACTGACAATATGTTGGTTGGAAGCAGAACTGTCGATAGAGGAATTGAATAGGAGAAACAGAGACACTGGATACCATCACTCTGGTTTCTTTCATAGCGGGGCACAGTCTGTACTGCAGAAGCTTTTATACGTGAAAACAAGATTAGGCTTTTAGTGATATTATTGATCTAACATCTAGTACCTAATTCCTGCTATTTTATATGATATACCTTTAAAGAATCGCTGCATTTCCAGTTCTATGCAGTCTGGTGTGCTTTCAGAGAGCTGAAACAGAATTAGAAGCTAAGCAACAAATGTAAAAGTATTCTGCATTTTCAAATATAGACATCTACCTTCAGTACTTTACAAGTACATCCATGGTTTAAATTGTTTTCAGAGTGACAGGCTCATAGGCTGCAACATATTAGTTGCACATTATTATTACAGAGTTCACTTTACAGCAATTAATCGCATGTACTCCTAAGATAATACCTCAAAACTGCACATCTCAACAAACGTTTATTAAGATCTGTGCAATGGTGAGGATCCTATTTGCTCATTGTGCAAGAAACAGAAAAGTTAATATATGAGGATTCATATCCTTGAAGGGATAACTCATGAAAATAGTGTTCAATAAATTCTAACCTTTTAAACATTAGAATTGTCCTAAAATACTTCTGTGCATCCCATTCAGTCTTATGCTAACTTTCAAAGAATAAAATTCTGCAAAGTTTGAAAAACTCTGACACAGAGTGCCGACTGCAGAATCTATGTAGCTTGATTGCCTGGCAAAAATGCTTTGGAACAAAAGGGACTTATATTCTAAGAGATCCAGAAGGCTGTCTCCATTTGCAAGCATCATGACATTCCTGTGGCTCCAGATGACAGGTAGTCTTATTTGGCTTACTTATGGGCCTTGATTATTGTATCTATTGAAGATGCAAAGCCTCTTTCGAAGAAGAAAAACGTGCCTCCATACAGGATCAGCATAAGAAGGTGAGCAAGGGTCATGAAATATGCCAACTGAACACACAGAATATGGGAATGCCACACCATCAACCTAATGTCCTCCAGGTAGTAGACACTGAGCAAAGAAGCAACATCCAACTCCATGGAGCTCCTCACATCCCATTTCCCACTTCCTGCATGGCAGTCAAACAACTTGTATCTCATCTACAGGTCACACAGTCAGAAGAAGGAACTCATAGATCTCTTTACAATCTCCAACATTCAACACACAGATTGTATCCTCAAAGTGTTCACCTGCATGGCAATCCAAGTATAAATTTAAAAAAGATACCCTCTTCAACTTCATCAACATCATCTATCTGATACAGCATGGCACTGAACCAATACACTCAAACTGACAAATCCTCAACCTGGCTCTCAAAAGCTCATCAAGGACCCACTGTAGTCCATCAATGCTTAATATATTAGCCAACCTTCAAGACTTCTGTATTGACAACTTACAACAACAACTTACCAATGGCCTATAAGTATCACTCAAACACTTCTCAACTACGTCTACATGTTCCTTGAAAGTCATGCAACTATCCATGTCTCAATGAAAAAACAAAAGTGGAAATTGAAACAATCAACACTACTTTGACATTACAAAGGCCTCAAATGATGATAGGTACATCATTTTCAAACAAGGAAGAGTTTCTCCCCAAAAGAGACTCAAGGGCTGTGATTCAATCCCTCATGTCCCCACATCTGATTAGAGGCAACACCCAGATCCACGGTCTTAAAGATAGCACATTGCATCAACCTGAAAAACCTTCTAGATGTAGTGGTATGCTTCATAAGCACTTAAGAGAAATCCAAACACTGCATCTCTGTTTTAATGGAACTTCACTGGCTTCTGTCGACTGTCAGCATCATCTATGAGGTCACACTGCCCAGCACACATGGCTGATAAATTAACCATCTCCAGTGGTTCTTAAGAAACCTATAGCCAGGACATCACCTAACTGGAGAAAACAAAATGTGCAAAAGAAAAAACAGGAAACAGGCCTTCTCCATCTGTACACACAGAATCTGGAACAACATTCCTATAACCATCATGAATACTGCTCCAACTATCCTCCTATTCAGGAAAAAGATAAATATTCACCTTTTCAAAGACAATTACGTTTCAATGCCCTATAACGTTCCTGCCCCTTAATTGACTAAAGCAGTTCCCTCTTCCTACTCTATTTAAACAATTATAGATCATGATCTTGCCTAATGTACTTGACTATGTTAATACAGTTAAAACGCCCACATAGATATTTCATACATATTGGATTGGTGATTGTTAAGGAGAATATTCTTGCTGAACATGATTTAGGTGTGAATGGGAACTGCCTTCTCAATGATTTTTCTGATGAATGAAAGGTGGGTGATAGAAAGAAGTTGGCAAGAGAACTCAGTGGCTTTTTCGGGAAAGGGAGGAAAAGTCTTAATTCAAGGCCATCTGTGAATTTTCCTTGAGTGGTGGAGGCCTTGACAATGTTGACAAGGGGTGAGAAAGCACTTTAATGAAAACATGTAAAGATGAATCAATATAGGATGCCCCCTTCATAGGTTGTGGCCTCGAGGGAGTTGATATGAGAGAAGGAGTTGTAGGCTGTCTATATCGGGATAGTTTGAAGGGGATAATCTACCTTTCTTTTTGGTGCCATTGATATTAGCTATGTTATTGTTTATCCTCTCATTAAAATGTATTTGATGGTGTTGCTTTTCTAGACTGAGTGAGGGACTAGAGATTCTGTCAATTTTTGGATGCAATGTTCGACCGCCTTGAAGAGTGTTTTGCTTCATATCAAAGCTGTGTTAAAGTAAGAATTGTAGAAATTAGCTTTGACTGAGATAATGAGGAGCCTGATTGCTGAGTGGAGTGATTTGAATTGAGTGAGATTTTATTGGTATTTTAACTGGCTCCATTTTGTTTATTGTATGCAAATGGGGATCTGGTTCTCAATGAGCTCTGAAGAGTACCATGGCACTGAAGACGGGGGTTTGGAAGATTGTGTCTTCAATGATGGTTTGATGTCCATATAGTTTTTCAGGCAACAGTTATAAAAGTTCAGGAATGTTTTGATTGGAAGTTTGGCGTGTAATTCTTGGAGAGAGTCATTGAGAAGTATTTGATAACCCATTGTCTATTTTTCTCTACTAAATTTGCCTTTGTGTATAGGTATGGCAAGATGTGAAAATAATGAGAAGAGCATAAAGACATCGTTCTTCCAATCGGACGTTATTGAGGGCTTGCACAGGACTGATAGTGAGGCTGTCATGGAGAAGTCAAATGTGTTTTTATTTAGTAGGTAGTTACTGTGATTTGTTGCTTTAATTTTCTTGGTACTTGGGTTTCAGTGACATTTAAAATGTCTGAGGAACATGTGGTAGCTTGATTAAATGGAGGCACTGGTGATGCATTCTGAGATTTATTTGTGAATTAAAAATAGACTTTAAATTAAATGTTACATCTTGATGGAAGTAAACAAAGAATGTTAAACCAAGGTCCATCATACACATCTGACGACTCTGACACACTTATTTTGTAAGAGCTTTCTTTACCTTGTTTTTTTCTGCCCCAACACTCTGGAGTGCCCTAAGTGATGTGTAGTGCTTTATAATTTTCATAAATAAATAAAGGAAAATATATATTCTTGGTTGATCCAGGGGGTCTGTAAAGTAGGCTGCATGGTGTTAGTTGGGAGAGCACGCCTGGAGTTCAAACTACTTGAGTGTTGCAGTGTCGTTTTTGGTGCAGGGTCAAGTAGACTTGTAGGTGAAAGAGGTTTTCTTTTATGATGTGATGTTGGGTGCATGGACTACTGCAGAACTTTAGTTGACAATCGTGAGTAGAAGAGATCAATCTGTTGGTGGCATGTTTGTGTTAGTGAGAGGGCTGTGAATGAGGTTCTTAATATCTGATGTTAAAAACTGACATAATGGAGGCTACTAAGCATTCATACCTGAACTATGCCATTCATTGGTTCCTTTTTTTTTTTTTTTTTATCTTTTTATTGAGTGAGAAAACAGAAAATATACAATACAATAGCGGGTCCAGTTCCTTCTAGAGATCTCACACATATTTGTTTGACCATTTTTACCCCCCATGCCCATGCCACCCCCCACCCCATCCTTAGAGCAACAAAAATAGGTTAACATATTACGTGATGGGTTTTTCAAATCTACATTTTTAACAGGTCCTTTATCCAAAATCTTTCCCTTATCCAGTCCTGCATTTTCCGAGCTAAGTCCCTTTCTTTTCACACTTCTATTGATCTTACTATATTTTTATAACAACCTTTTCACATTTTATCTGGTCCTTATCGGAGCACGTGAAAATCAAGAAGAGGTGGTGTCACTAGGCACAAATTCTTTATCTGGGCCGCTTATACAACCCCTCTTCTTGTTATAAAGTGCATACGTTTTATCTTATATGTTTATACTCATTATACATATTCAATTCAATGTCTTGAAAAGTAGCAGCTTAGTTTACAAAGTGCACAGTGCCAGGTTCAGAAAAAGTACATTAGCAGGAAAAAAAAAAAGAAAAAAAAAAGTTTTCAACACCTTTGCTTATCTAGCCCAGATATTATCCTCCTCTTCCTCCCATGTTCTTACATAAGCCATCTCCTAAAGTGCAAGTGCTACATTACATTGGTTTATAATAATCATATTATTAAGGAGCAATATTTCAATAAAGTGCATATATACAAACTCAATCGGCCTTATAACATTCTCAGCCATAATTTACATATCCGAACCACCCACTCTCCTAAATTTATTTTGTAACAACTCCCAAAGTGCAAGTGCATCATTGCGCCAAATTCTAGCAGCCAAGTTGGTACAAAATTTCGATAAAGTGCGTATGTGAAATCTCAACAGGCTTTATGTCTAACGATAAATGATCCCGAAGACCTATTCCTCCACTTAATCCCTCCATGTAGTAAGGTGTTGCCAGATTTTCCATCCTTTCCTTTTAGCCTTAATACCCCTTCGATCATATATAGCTTTCTCGAGGCTATAGGTTTCCATTAAGTGGGCTAGCCACTGATGAAAGGTAGGTGGATTAGGGTAAAGCCATACCGATGCTATGACAATTCTATAAACTGCCATAGCTATACAGATCAAGGCCCCACCTTCTTCTAAGCCCAGGTTATGTATTCCCAGCATTATTACCTGTGGGGTAATTTTCACCTGTATCTGTAGCTTCCCTTCCAAAAAAGTCTCTATTTCTCATATGAGCGGTATAAGTTCCTGGCAAGTGGCAAACATGTGTATCAAATCTGCCCTATGATGTGCACATCTTGGACAAAATGTACCTTTCCCCTCTCCCCACTTAGCGATCCGATATGGCGTGTAATACAACTCAAAACAAGTTTTATAAAATTGGGCTTGGAGATTAGCGGGCATTAAAATCCCTAAGGTGTTAAAAAATGTTTCTTGGAAATCACTATCTGTTATTCCCAGCAGCTCTTGACACTTTTCTGAACATTTTCCCAGATTGTCTTTCATATAATGATTTAATAATACATATATTTGTCCAATTTTTGGTGCCTCAGGTTGGCTTATACTCTCCACTAATTCTCAACTATCAAATTTCTGTATATCTCCTGCCTTTCTTAACAACAAATCCCTCACCTGTAAGTATTTTAAAAAATCCCTATTAGATAACGCAAATTCCTCTTTTATTTCTTCAAAAGATTTTAAACCTCCTGGTGTGAAAAGACATCCAACCTGAATTATGCCAGAGTTTATCCATTTCTGAAAATATTGGTCATTAAAAATATCAGGCAACTCTGAGTTCTGTACAAGTGGTGTATAATAATTTATTTTAGCTAACCCTACTAGACGTCGTACCGCCGACCATACCCTAAAGGCCGTCAAGAGTGTCTTAAAGCGCACTCTTTTGTAGTACCCGTAATTAACCTGGCGCCATAGACACCCTCTTACGTCTAGAGAGTTACCTTGCGCATATGCATTATTCCCATTTGTAATTTCCATCCCTGGAGTCACATTCAGCAAGGGTCTGTAATATATAATGGAAGTTGACCACCAGTATATTTTAAGATTTGGTAAAGCCAGACCTCCACGCTCCTTGGGTAGGTCTAAGAATTTTATCGCCCTCCTAGGTCTTGTATAGGCCCAAATGAACAGTGAAAAAATACTTTCAAATTTTTTAAACCAAAAATTCGTAAAAATCAGGGGAATTGCTCTTAAAAAATATAAAACCTTAGGGAAATAGTTCATCTTGATTATATTTACTCGACCAATCAAGGTAAGATGTAAATTATCCATTCTCTTAAGTGCTTTTTTCATTTCAACAGCGCATGGTTCCAAGTTTTCCTTAACTATCTCATCGATCTCAGTGTTGATCACCACTCCCAGATATGCCGTTTTTTTAACGACTCTTTTATCAGTGCTTGGGGCGTATTTGTTAACAACTATTTGCGTTTTGGCCCTGTTCAAAGCATAACCGGATACTAAGCCAAACCTTTGGGCCTCATTTTCGATTGCATTCATAGCCATATCCGGTTGGGTAGTGACTAATGCGACATCGTCCGCAAACGCTAAAACCTTTTCTACGGGCCCAGTATCAAATAGTGGAGGAATACTCGATGCATTTTCCAGATGTTTCAGAAAGGGATCAATATAGATGGCGAACAATAACGGGGAGCAGGGGCACCCCTGCCTTGTGCCTCTCGTTATTTTAAATGCCTCGGTCAATCCCCCGTTCACCAACACTCTTGCCTCCGGATCTTTATATAAGGCTTTCACTGCCCGAATAAACTGTTCCCCAATCCCTTTCCAGGACATAGTGGCCCACAGGAATTGCCAGGAGACCCTATCAAATGCCTTCTCAGCATCCAAGAAAATCGCGGCCATAGGGTCTCCTGCTAACTGCTTCACGTCAAAAAGTGTTATAATTTTCCGGACGTGCTCAATGGTGTTTCTACCTGGGACAAACCCATGTTGGCTCTGAGATACAATATTCTGGATCACTACTGCCAAGCGAGATGCCAGAGTTTTAGAATATATCTTCACATCCCCATTAATGAGGGTAATTGGCCGGTAGGACCCTAACTCTTCCATAGGTTTATTTTTTTTAGGAAAGATTACTATCTTTGCCTTCCTCCAAGAGGCTGGTGGGTCCACCCCCTCTATAATTTGTACAAACAGAGCCTTCATAGTATCCCTCAGTTTCTCCTGGAAGACCTTGTAGAATTCGGTGGGGATCAGATCTGGTCCCGTCGCCTTCCCCTTTGGTAGACTAGCCAAAGCATTTGCTATTTCTTCCCATTTAGGAGGTCTATCTAGCTGGTCCCTTTCATCTCCCGTCAAAAGACCTTCAGCAGGTTGGGTCAGATATTGCTCTATCTGTTCTGTCCTCTGTGCACCCTCCCCCTGATCTTCTGTATAGAGAGTTCGATAAAAAGTACAAAAAGCAGTTCGGATTTCCCCTGCTTCAGTTCTCAATCCCTTCACAGGCTCCCTGATCACCCTAATTTAATTTCGGGTAGCTTCCTGCCTTGTTCTTACCGCAAGGAAATGTCCCACCCTTTCATTACATTCATACATCTCTTCACGGTACACTATTGCCTTATCCACAGCTTTCTTTAACTATTTCTCCCCTATTAGAGTTTTACTTATTGTTACCCCTAGGCTGACTGTGTCTATCTCTTCCTTCTGCTCTATAGCCTTAATTAGGTTGCATTCAGCTTGAGCCAACCCATTTTGTAGGTTCTGAAGTTCACCTTTCTCGATTTTGTTTTTCCTCATTGCAAATTGCAAAGTTTCGCCTCGTACCCCTGCTTTTAATGTATCCCACACTATGCCCAAGGAGGCCGATCCAAGGTTCCTTTCTAGAAATTCTGGTATCCACTTCCTCATATGCCCCACATATACCTCATCCACCAATAGTGCTCTTTCGAACGTCCATGATGAACATTGCTTTGCTTGATCCCCCATTCCCTGTATCTCCAGCACTAATGGGCTGTGGTCTGACAGATATCTAGGAGCTTTTTCAATTACGCTTCTTTGTCTGATTGTATGTGAGACAAAAAAATAATCCAATCTCACATGCTTCTGATGGGGCGCAGAGTAATATGTGTACCCTTGATCTTGCGGTCTTAATTCCCCCCACACATCACACATGCCGTGCTCCTGACACATATTACATAGAGCCTGATAGACTTTAGGTTTTTTGCCGATATATGGTTCCCCCAGCTTCCAATCACTATGAAGATTGATATTAAAATCTCCACACATCACGATTGGTAATTCCCAATGCACCAATTCGTTTGATACCCACTCCAGTAAAGCCGGATCGTCAATATTACTACCATAAAGAGAGCATAGTGTGAATTTAAAAGAGCCAGGGGCACTACAACTAGCAATGACCCACCGCCCTGCTGTATCTATCTTTACAGAGGAGAAATGAATAGCTTTGTTGCGGGCCAGTATTGCCACCCCCCGAATATGTACACCCTGCGATGTTGCTCCTATTACGCTATACCCCAGATATTTCAACAGTTCTTTCTGACTTCCTTCCACATGGGTCTCTTGGAGACAAACAATGTCAGCCTGTAATAATCTCAACCCTTGGGAAACCATTTGTCTTTTCTTAATATCGTTCAGGCCACAAATATTTATCGATCCAATCCTCAATTTACTCATCTATAGATTGTATCAAAACCCCACAATAAAGACTTGTTTGAACAATGTGTTCATTCCCCATCCATCTTACCTCCTCCCCTTTCCTACCCCCAGCCCTCCCCCCCTCCCCCCCTACTTCCCCCTCCCCTCCTCCCCGGGACCACCCACCCTCCTCCCTCCCCCAAAACCTAGGCAATCAGGCAGAGCCTGAATGATGTGCATCTGATGAACTGCCCCGCCACCCCCCTGTGCTACCCGAAAAAGAAAAGAAAAAAAACACAGAAGCGACATTTCATTTCTTCTTTCAATCATAACCTCAAAGAACTACTGGCCTCCTGTCTTCGGACTCTCCACCCCTTTTCCCAACTTTATTATCTCATTTAGATACCCCTGCGCCAAAATTTCTGATACAAACACACGAGTAGTACCCTTATACTTCACTTTCAATCTGGCCGGGTTCTGTAAAAACACCTCTGCCCCTGCTTTCTGAAAAGGTGTTATCAATTGCCTAAATCTCCAGCATCGTTCCACCGTAGCATGGGCAAAGTCCGGTTTGACAAAAAAGGAGACCCCATCGTACGACTTAGGTGAATTGGGTCAGGCTTGATCATACACAAGTTGACGCAGTAGGAAATTACCAAAAACACTAAGAAGGCCCTTGGTCTATCTTGTGGCTGTTTCCTCATCATTAGGGGTACCCGGTGGGCTCTTTGTATCTCGTTGTTCCAGTCCAATTTTACTAGCTCCGGAAAAGCATTTTTCAACAAGTTCACAATGTACAGCCTCGGGTTACTTCCTTCCACCCCCTCTGGTACCCCCAAAAAGCGCAGGTTGTTTCTCCGCTGTCTATTTTCCTGCTCCTCCAGCTTGAGCATGACATCTGGCAGAGTTCCACTCTGTCCGGCGTTATGTTCCTTCAGTGCCTCGACTTCCACTTCGAGGGCCTCTGTCCGTGTTTCCACCATCGTCAGCCTTTCTGCAAAGTCCCCGCATTTTTTATTGATTTTCCTGATCCCAGCTTGTACTTTCTTATTGGCAACTCTGGCCCTGCGTCCATCCGCCCTTACTTCCTCCTGCATCTGCTGAATAGAACATAGTATCATTGATAGTGACGGTTCTCTTGCTTGGGCTCCCTGTTCTATCATTTCATTTACACCCTCCGTCGCCTCTTCATCCAGGACAGACCGCGTGTCCGAGTAATCCCATTTCAATTGTCTCCCCACTGGCCATCTCGGGTTCTCTTTCCTTCTACGGCCCCCTATACTCTTCTTCCTCTGGGTTACTTCCAGCGGATCACCGGATGAGGAGTCGTCTGTTTCCAGGCCCCCTTCACTACTACTCGAGGATATGTCATCTTTTCCAGAGGGATCTGATTCATCAGTTAGTGAGAAAAATTTCTCCCCTATCCCGTCAGGCGAAAGTTCCCCTCTGGTCTGCTTCCCTACTCTCATCATGTCTTTTTTTGCCAGACTTTCCTTTATCTCCAGTTTATTCGCAGGCATTTGAAGCAATATTTCCCTCGTTGAAGTAGTTGTCTTGCCTTCCTTTTTATCCGTAATTTCTCAGGCAGCACACTCATCTGGGCCAGGGGGCAAGTTTCCTGTGGGAACATCAGTTATTACGTTCATTAAACTGTTTCCTCAGTTCCCACCTCCCCGCAATACACAGTCTCCTCTGTCCCTGGTGTTATTTTTATCTGAGTGAAAATTTGCCCCTTACTTGTGACTTCTGATGCAGACAGGCTGCTGAACATAGCGGTGAGAGTGGGCTGTGCCGGGTCATCCACTGTCTGCCGGCCTGGTTTCCCCAGCACCTTCTTAGATCCAGGGTCCTTTTTTAATCCTCTGCCCGTAGCGACCCGTTGTTTGGCCTCTCCGGTGTTCCCGCTCCCGATTGCCTCATTTAAATTTGCTGGTGTCGCAGGTGTGGGGCCGCCTCCCGTAGAGCTCCTAGCGCCGATACAGGCGTGAGCCTTGTTTACTTTGCCGCCCCTTGCTGCCATAATTCCACAAACTTTTCTCTGTGTCCGGTGAATCAGCTCGGACCTCACACGGCGTGGACACGTCTCCGTAAGCCGCAAAACTATCAGTAGAAGCAGGAGAACGGCATCCACAGTCTCGTGCACTGTGTCCGACCTCAGGTTAGCCAGTCCAACCAGCCGCTGACCATCGCATCGATCCATTCAGGGAGGATAGCGGGTTGCGAGCAGCTAATCACACGCCATCTTGCCTCCCATACTTTTGAAGTAAAGGTTTGTCGCCATTCATTGGTTCCAGAGGGGAAACATTCATTACTACAAAAGCTTAAGTACAAGAAGTCTTTACACCAAATCCAGAAGTAGGAGGAAGTCATTACACCGCTGTTATGTTACCGGGATAGGCCCCATGTAGCGAAGCTGTTCATTTCTTACATTCTTATTTTTTCAAAGTAACATTTCTGCAGTGTACGTTTGCACATATTTGCATGCACAACAATGTTGGATTAGTTTCTCTGAAACTACTTTGTTTGCACATCTAGCTTCGCACAACATTATCACGATGCCCTGAACATCATGTACAAGGCCTCTTTATGCACTATGCACAAATGTTGTTCTATCTTGATCCACAGGGCGATAGAGCTATCTACGTATCCATAACATTACTAATCTACAACATACATTGCAAGGCTGCTTTCTATAATAAATAATGAGCATCCGGATAGATTAGCAGAGGAGGCACGTCAGCTGACACTGAGGGTCCCTGCATGCTGAGACTTCATCATGCAGTGGTCTGAAATCTGCGGGAGGGGGTGTCCATTTCGTGACCAAGATGGGCTCCTACATTCTCTCTCACCAAGTAATGGGGTTGGCTCGTCCCTAGGGGAATTCTTGGCTTTAAACCAACACACACTCTAGGTACACTTAGAAAAGGGTTTTGCATAGTGGGAGTATGCCAGATTACTGCCTTGTTTATGTGCCTGCATATAAACACTGTTTTAGCACATGGTAGAACTGTATCTACTATTTACGCTTTTGGTGCTTGTAATCATTTTCATCTGCTTCTGTCTACCGATTAATGCAGCACAAGTATTCTATAAAAGAATATCATTGGTTCAATAAATATATTGAAAACGTCCCACTGTGTATTCTGTATAGTTCTCTGAGCAAGAGTAAGCAGGAGAGACTGAGCAAAAGGTTCTGATCTGTTTCCAGTATCCCTGAGGGGTCAGGGTTGTCATGTTCAGTGGTTGCCAGAAACCATCCGCTCCCTTGTAAGGTTGGGGGGCTTACGGTGGAACTGTGTGCTAGCCGGTCTATAGGCCAACATATCCTGCGGGGTGTCCGGAATCAGTCTAGGCACCAAGGCCCTAGTTTACGTTGTCCAACAAATGTGCAGATCCTACGGATTAGTAGGAACTACACAACACTGCCAGCTTTAATGAGACTGCCAGTACAACGAATGGCATTACTACCCATGTCACTACAACAAAATTTATCATTGTAGTATACAACGCCTGACTTCACCACGAAAATCACCACGTATTGAGGAAGATGAAGGTGTCAAGTATCTTCATGTGCTGGCAGTAATGTAAACAAGTGAGCGTGTAAGACACTTATCTAATGAAGAGGTGTCGAGGGAATTTCCTCTCACACTATGGTGACAGTATTGTGAGGTGTGATTGTGAGTCAGTAAAGTAGCGGTAGAGTCGCAGTTGCTGTGGAGTGTGGGCGAATTACATCTAGCGATGTGCTGGCAGGGTCGGAGGTTCGGCTGGACTGTAGAGGTGTGTGTGGGAATGTCATAAACCACACTTCCACGTGTTTGATGCCCGTCGTTGGAAGCAATCCGCCTCATGAGAAATGATTTGAGGAGGAGGAGGGCATATCTTGATTTCGTCATGAGGAGCTTGTGGGAATCCAGATTAATAACTGACAAGGAGGAGGACAAACAATGACAGCCATTTTCAATCAGGAACCACGAAAAAAAAAATGGTACACAAAAAAGTAGGTCTGCAGCAGTAACGGGTTGCTTCAGAATGCATTTACAGAACTGGGTTGCTGTATTTGGCATTTTTCCGCACTTTAACTTTGGGAAATATTGTTTTGGAACTATATCTTTAATATTTCACATTACTAAGACTGCTGATACTGTTTATTTATACTTGGCAGTTTAACAGTATGTGTAGGAAAGCTATGGGTGATATTTGCGTTCATGGTGATGGTAGTTTTAATGATACCCTATGTTTAGGTCTATTATGAATATTTTGATCTTCTGCTTCTTCTTACTTTTGAGTCACCGCATGCAGCATGTCTCCATGTTGTAATTTGTGCAAGACTTCAGCACTGATATATAAGGCCACTTGTAAGTTGCTTATTAGTAGGCTCTATCACATCAGTGACCATGATGATGGCTGGGGTACATCCGTGAAGGTGGTTGTATTACAGAGACATGCATAAGATGATATACTTGACAGGCTGCTCAGGAATGTTTTTTATCTCGTTTGATGATAGTGTGTCATGTGCAATATCTAGTACTTCACTACCTATAACGTTTGTGGGCACGTGACAAGAAGACTAAATGTCTCCCTTTACACCATTTGCCAACATTTACTTTTGAGATGGTTTCAATTCAATGAGTTTGTGGATTTCTAGCCCCTCTGCACTTTTTCTCTTGCAGCTACAGCACCTTATTTCTCTTGACTTTTTTTATTTAAAGGCTGATCACATGTTCGCCATATTAGGTCAAACCTCAGCCATAATTTGTGTTTAGGAGCTGAAGAGGCAGGTCAGCCTTAAAAAGGAGATGGTGCCCACTCACTTTGTTAATCCTGGCCTGTCATGCACTGAACACCAAAGAACATAAGTTCTGTGCATAAGTTCAGTGATGAGCACAGTGCTTCCTGCTGCCATTAATGACGGCCATGCTCAGTTTCACTTCCCAAAAGTAAAAATGTACTTCTTTTGCTAAACATAAACGTTTGCTTGTTAATCATTGCCATGAAATTCTGCTCTGAAAAGTTAAAATTTGTCATTTTCCTAATGTGCCTGGTCAAAACGAAAAGTAAAATTGCACATACATGTTCAGTGTGGGTATTCTTCTAAGTACGTCGACATATCCGAGTAAATAGACCAAAGGGGTGTGGGAGAGTAAGAATTGTAGGAAATGGGATGGGGTAGGGAGGAGGTGGTAGCCATGCAAAGGTTTTGAAAGAACTAATGTGGCTTCTAAATGTCGGAAAATCCTCCAAATCTTGATTTTCAGAACTACGTGTCTAATTAAGAGGCATATTTCTACCTGGTAAATGTTGACAGGTTTGACTTGTTAAACTTTACTATGGAAAAGTTGTTGGAGTTCTGAATTTTTGGTCAGGTGGGATACATGTTTTCCTACTTTTTAAACTAGATTTTTAAATGAATGTACCTGCCTTTTGCTTTCTCAATCAGGTTTCCCAACTTTTCTGTTTTTAAACTCTGAATTTAGAAGCCTGAAAACGTGCAGCAAAGGGTACCTGATGAGCACATCAGTTTGGGTTTTTTTTTAAATAAAAGAGATTGTTGAGATATTTGGGGTAATGCGTTTTTTTATTATCGATTATTCTAATTTCCTAATATGCTTGAGAAATTCTTTTTTCTTCAGATTTTGGAACATATTTCTGCAAATTTGCACACCCTCTATATATGATTCAGTGCTTTGCAACCATCCTCTTCTAGACCTCTGACAAGTCTAGTTACTCTTAATAGGTCTAACCAAGGCAATGTGTTCTCCTCTTGAAAGCATTTCTCTCCGTTTTAATGGGTCACATGCTCACTGGCACGTTGGGATCGATGTCTACCTCATGCAGAATATATTTAAAGACCCTAGCACTTGAAGAGGAGCGTGCCTTGGTCAACAGGCTGCCCATGAAATTGAGCTCCTTTTTAACAACTTTAATTTTCATTAATTGCATTATGCCATAAGATAATCTTAGCTTGCACTATTGTTGACTTTCTGCAATTTTACTGGTCTTTGGGTTCATAGCTCTGTGTCCCTGGAAAAGTGAAATACACTCTTAAATGTATTTTTTCTGCATTCGTGGCTGCATTTCAGAACCCATTCTCACCACAGAAGTGCATATATTCTCAGATGCTTGAACTGTGAACTTCAATGTCAAACAGTATTGATTAAAACACTAGATATATAACTCTGGGGGTAATAGTTTAGGAATAGACACTGCAAGGAATAGGACATGCAGCTCTAAAGCATCAGTTAGTCAACTTCTCCTACATCCCACAAATGGCTTCAAGATCTTCTTTTCTGAGCTCTGCAAGGTTTGTATGTATTTGGATAAACTGAAATTGTGTTTCCGAGTCCTGAAACGTAAATACTGCTGGTCACTATGTTGAAGTCTAAGGGACTGCTCAAATATTTAACTATACTAAGGTATAACAAGCATATTACAACTTGCTGGTTGACTTTCTGTGTTGTTGATTCATCAGCCAGTACTTTGGTCTTCTGAGGCCCCTTTGTTATTATACATATCTGATATGTCTCAGTTATAACTGTGTAGCAGGTAAACAACCTATCTTAGTATATATCAATTGACGCATTCAGCAACAGTTTGTTTTCTAGCTGGCCTTCAATCAAAAGATTTAACTTCACTTTGAGGCATATTACTGCTCTTTATGTATGCCTCTCTATTCTCGCTGATAGTCCTCAGAGTTTTGAAGCTTGATGCCAACCAGAAGTGTGCTTCAGAATTTTGGTGTCAGAGGTTCTGTGAGTATTCCTGCCCTCCATTATTAATCATCATCTTTTCTCCTTTTTATAATCCCTATCTTCAGCCTATTACCCTTCCCCAGCCACCATTTTTCCATTGTGATCTTCATGTGACTCTTCATTCTCTCAATATCTCTTCCCTTACCATGTCAGTTTTTCCCTCTCTTCCAAATCTTGACTAATTTAATTTTCTTCACAAGCATGCAGTATCATGCTGCCTCACAGACACTCTCTCTTCTACCTTAGATAGCTTTGTGCTTTTACTGCCTTTACTCAACTTTGGCTGCCCACTCTCCCCCACAAATAGAGTGTGTTCTACTTTCTGGCCTTGAGACCTTCTCCGCTATGCATGCTTCATATGACTGGGTCCTTAACACTACCAAGATTCAATATAATCAGCCCCTGATTGCTTTTTTTCCATCATCTTGATGACTCTGCTCTCTACTTCATCAGCTCCTGTCTACTGGATCTCTGGAATTCAATACCCTAACTGTTTCCAACTTTAACTTCTATTTTATTTTGAAGATTGATTAGCTTTACTCCGGTTTGTTGCATTCCCTGTGTTCTGCTTCCTCCAACCCTTCTTTTTCTGCCACTGAAGAGTCAATATTACCAGTATTTTATTGTTTCTCTTTATTGCCAGATCTCTAAAAAGGGCCATTTGGTTTCAGGTTGTTCAATTTGGATGGCACTCTGAACTCACGGACAAGACACACAGTACCGGGATCAAGTTCAATGCCTGCATGAATGATTTCGCCCAAAGGATGAAGACCAACTGTCTAAAGCTGAACACCGACAAAACTGAAATCGTGATCTTTGGGAAGAGCACATCATTTCGAGTTTGTTGTCGATGATGATCCAGAAGTTCTAGGCGTGGGTGGTGCTAGCTCTGTTGGCCACGAGGTGGAGTTCCACGGTGATGTGCTCTTCCAAGAGATCATGATTTCAGTCTTGTCGGTGTTCAACTTTAGACAGTTGGTCTTCATCCTCTGGACGACATGGAACTCCACCTGGTGGCCAACAGAGCTAGGACTGAACCCCACTACCCATGCCAGGAACCTCTGGATCATCATCAACAGCGACACTCGATATGACCGCCCAAGTCAATGCCATAATCACTTCATGCTTCCATACCCTGAAGATGCTGTGGAAGATTTTCAAATGGGTCTCAATGAGCACCCAGAAAACCATCAGGCACGCCCTTGGTCACAAACAAGCTGGACTGCTGGAACAACCCCATGCCAGGATCAGAAACAAAATTCACCGGAATGCTGCATATCATTCAGAACTTGGTGGCCAGAATCACTTTCAACCTCCCATGCCGCACTCACAACACACCACACCTGAAGGAGCTCCACTGGCTCTCCTTTCACAAATGAGCACAATTCAAACTCCTCACCCACACTTTCAAGGCACTACATAACACTGGCCCAGCATACCTCAACAATCGCATCTGAATTCACAAACCTTCCAGACACCTCCACTCATCTGGATTCCCACGAATACGGAAAACCAGATCCGACAGTCGAGCTATCTTCTACATCACTCCTAAAGCGTGGAATGATCTAATGATACACATAAGAGCCTCCTCCTCACTTGTTGAATTCCGCAAGTAGCTGACGATTTGGCTTTTCGAGTAGCCACACTATGCCCTCGGCGTGTTTAGACTCACTCCTGCTCAACCCAGGATACCTGGGTGATAGTGTGCAATACAAATCTGCATAACATAATATAACATGAAATACAACTCATGTGAGAGTACCAATGAAAGCTTACCATCTGTTATTTACTTAAGTTCTATAAGTTTTGGTTTTAGTAATCTGGCCTGCACTCTGCAGTATCTGGGTGGCTTTTGCCTGAGTAACATTAGAGAGAGATTCTTCCTCTTTCTGAAATGTCAGTATATCAACTTCCTGAATTATTACCATTTTCTTACATCATCCTGTACGCAGTCAAGCAGGAGATAGTAAAACCATGTTACGTGCAGCAGCTCAATCTGGGGGGTTTCGAACATCAAAGGCCTCAGTATTCCATCCTAAGTCTCAATCACATCACAACAATAGGATATGATTGTATTTCTGAGGTCTTTTCACCCCTCTGATGCCTTGATGAACTCAGCTGGATTATGGGAGGGGCAATTACAGTTGTAGATTGAGGGTCAAGTTCTAAAAGCAGTGTCTGGACAGTGGACTTGACAGAGTTTTATTTTTTTGTGTTTTTCGAATGCTTCAAAATAGGATATAATGGCGTTACTGCAATGTACCTTTTATAAAAACAACCATCACGTTCACTGACCACATTCCTGGCTTCCATTATATTGTTTCGCTAACTATTATTGGATGTGGTATCTTTTTTTTATGAAAATGCTGTACTAATCTGCCAAGCACCAGAATGTTTTACCACTTACATCATGAAGAATTTGTTTTAATAAATTTCACTCAGTTAAGACTCAACGCATGTCCAATGCAGTACCACATGAAAGAAGACAGCTGAGTTTTGGGTAGTTCTAAGTAACTGGGATCAGATTATAAACCGAGTTTAAAATATGCTGACAGGAGTGTGATTTTGTTTTCAATAAAGTTGTTTCACCACAGAACCAACATTGGCACTTTATGTTCTCCCTTGGGAGTGTAATCAGACCCTGCCACACAATGTTCATCTTTAATTTTGAGAACTATCTCCCTCCATTTCCTTACAAAAGCTGCAGTGCGCAAAATCTTATATTTACCTGGCAACTATCTAAATAAAATTAGAAATGTGCAAAATTACCCATTAAGGGATTCTCATCATGCCCAATGGGAATTCTTACATTAATTTGCATGTAACAGGTGTAGGCGGCTACTAGTACTAAAAGTAGATTCGCCATTTCCTCTGCAGGCACCAGTCAGCCCAAAACTGTGGCAGTCAGAGTTTTTTAAATTAGCACATGAAGCGCTCACCTTATGTCATACGTCCCTAGTTTTTTATTGTGGAGTTTTACACCAGCAGCTTGCTGTGAGGGCTGCCTGCTTTGTGAGAAGATGGTAGATAAGCATAGTTTCAGCACTGCAAGCCTTTATCTGTGACTAACAGGCAACATGCAAGAGGAAGGAAGTTAAAAGCATCTGCAAAGAAACCACCAACACTTTAGTTCCAGGAACACTTGTGTCTTTCGATACTTTTGGTTATTTTTCAAACAGATGTGAATTCGATCGGCATTTGTCATAAATGAATTTCAAAGTGGGGAAAGATCCACAGAATATATTTTAAAGTTCCGGAATGTGTGGTTTTAAAACACACATGCAACCATAAAAGCATAATTACTCACGAGTGTTTCCATGGTTATGTTACAGCCCGCAATTTCTATTTTGAGCATTTCACAGTTGCTAATTTCGAGCTCTCACAATTATTGCCAATTTCAAGATGGCTAGGGGAAAATCTTGTTGAACTAAACAGAAGTATTTTTTCTGGCCTCATGATCTTTTTGGAGTTTAACTCAGTTGTAGCTCTGAAATTTCAAAAGAAATCTTCACTACTTTCGCAACTGACAACGCATGAACGTGTACTAATGTTCACGTGGTTTGTAGTAAAATGTGGTTTGAAAATATTGAGTAAGAAATGTCTACCGAGATGTTCCGAAGCTTGAAGTCTAACAGTAGATAATATATGTGATAAATACTTTCTACAACACAGTATTAATACATTTCAAGCCCTCAAGGTGTGGCCATATAGAGAAACTAGGCTGACAGTCTACTTCCTTCCTTTACAAGAGTAATGGAAATCTGGTGTGACTTGCAATATCCTTTTATCATGCAGCAGAGGGAATTTTATTTCTTATATGGCATGGTCACACCACCTCCCCATGCTTAAACTTCTTAAATACTTGACCTCTTGTTTCTTCATTTGTAAGAAAAAATGAAGACGTAGATATTTGAAAAAACATGTGAACTCAATGATGTGAAAATAGAAACTAGGGAGAATAGTTATTAAAATGTAACGCAAGCAGCACAGCAAGTCACCTTGCTGTGCTGAGCTGCGTTACACAGAGAGGGCAGGAATGCACTGTATTTAACACAATATGGTGCATTCCAGCCATTTCCCCATCGCTGGCGCACGATGGGTGCCCATGGTGCAAGGATTGTCTCTGTGCAGGAAGTGGCCCCTTCCTGCAAAAAAACAATCTCCTGAGACATATTCCTCCATCTATGTGTGCTACGGCATGCAGCACACATAGAAAGAGGAAGTAATGAAGAGATATGAAGATATTTCTCCTCGTTACGTCTCCCCTGGGAAGGCGTATCTTTTTCACGCATTCCCAGGTCTACCAGTAATGGCAAATCTGGGAATGCAGCGAAATTCATGAGAGTTGTGTGGTAACACCCACGCAACACCCATGGAAAACCTCCCAGGGCAGAGTAATGCAGCAATTTGTGCCGCGTGGCATTACTCTTGATTCATCAAGCCAATCAGGGGCACGCCAAGTTGGGGGTTGCGTCGTGCATGCACCACGTTGCATGGTGCTAACCCCCCTTCCTAAATATGGCCCTAAATATGCAGCCTGTATTCTGTTGCAAAAACGTTTTTTTCGTTTTATGTAATTTACTGGCAATTCTGAGTACCGGAAATTAGAGACCCTTATGAGAAATGGGTAATAACATGTTGAGATTGGTGTGACTGCAGTGACTCTCACATGTTATTTTTCATTTACGAGCCGTGTCCTTCATACATTTCACCTGATTTGAGCAGGGGATGTGTCTAGGTGAAAACCTAACATTTTCCACATATCTTGTAATTCCATAGGCGGCCAACTATTTTCAAAATTGTATGACTGCTTCTGAATTCAGCCTCTGAGCTCTTATTTCTTAGTCTGATAAAATATCCTCTAGATTCTTATCAATCCCAGGATATCAGATAGTTTCAGAGATTGTCGGAAGCTAAATTAATAACTGGGGAGATGGGCCTCAGTTCCGATGTTAGCTGTGACTGAGCTCCTTCAAAGTTAAGCTAGCACCTCTATTTCAAAATGACGCAGCTTTTTTATCCTGTGGATGGAAAAGCAGATTTTCTATGATGCTCCTTCTTACGTATTGTTTTACAGCCACCTTGTACACTCCCATTGTGAACATGGATTCCTTACCCTACTGTTTACAGTTGGCTTTTCAGGGTAAACTGGGCATTGCTAAAAACAAAAGTATTTATTTTGATTCAAATCATATAGGCACCAAGGTTTATATATTTAAATGTGCCCTGAAAATCCTCTGTTGAGTACCTTATTAGTTTCCATTCTTGGAGGTAGTAATTCCTTTGTTTTCCATATCAACCCGATTCCTAATCCCAGACAGGCATGCTGATTTTGAAGCTGATGGCAGCAAAACAGGAAACCTTGCGTAGCACAAATTTGTTTTCCTCAGAGGCAACAGGCACAGTTTCCCTTTTAACATGTCCTGCCAATGCATCAAAGATCACAGGTGGTAAGGGAAAATCAGTAGGTCAACATGCACTTCATCCTCCCTGCTCATAGAGAACATTTATTCACCATGGCCACCGGTCTTCCTAAACCTATCATATAAAATCCACTTCTATTTGAGCTACTCTTTTAAGTCTATTTTGAAACAGATAATTGGTCTAATTTGCTCAATTCCCAATGGTCCGTACAGAGCAATATGCTGTGCACTTCACTTGGGTGATGGCATCTAAAAAAGCAACAATGGATGGGCTCAATGTCACAAGCGATTTATGAAGCCATCATGGATCTGAATTATGGTGAACCCCAGATCACATTTTATGCTACGCCAGGATTTTACCAACACAGCTAATGATTTGAAATTCACCTGTATGATCAATGTTTGTGATTAAAACTCTACAGAATGCTTCTATTCACTTTTTCCAAGATGGTGGGATCTTGTATTTGAAACTTCTTGCCTCTTAACTTGACCCTTTTTAGTTTCCAGATTTTATTGAAAAAAGGATTGGAAATTAGACAGAGCAAGGCATTTCATTCAGAGTAATCAACTTAATTTCCAGTAGCTGATCCATGAAGCGTTATTGTGCTGTTAGACCTGACAACCTTAGTGTGGTCTTTCCAAACTTTTTGTCTGTTTGTATCATCTATTTGCTGATTTGTTTTTGTTGGCCTAAGACTCTGATCACTTTACCACTGGTAACTTGTGCCAAAGTGCATATGCATCTCTCCTAAAACATGGTTTGATTAACCTATCCACAATTGGCATCTTTAAGTTATCTACAAGTCCCTAGTAGAGTGCACTACCTGTGCCCTGGGCCTGTAAATGAAATGCTGCTAGTGGGCTTGCAGCACATATTATGCCCCCCCCCCCACACCATTAGCACTTCATACATGTGCCAGGCCTGCCACTGCAGACTCTGGATGTACAATTTTACTGCCATGTCAACTTGGCTTTTAAAACCCATTGCCAAGACTTAAACTCCCCTTTCCTAAGGTAGGCCCAGGTAGCTGATAGGACAGAGTGCTGTGTAATTAAAGGTAGGACATGTACTGTTAAGTTTTGCATTTCCTAGTACGGAAATAAATCGACTTCATTTTTCACTACTATGAGGCCTACCCCCCTCATAGGTTAACTTTGTGAATTCCTAACTACACTTATAAGCTGTAACTTCTGATTGAGAATGAGAAGCTCTGTCATATTTCATATCTTTGGAATGGTAATGATAAATCTTCTTTGCTGGCAAAGTTTATCATCACTAATTTTGAAATGCTACTTTTAGAAAGATGGCATTTTTCTGCTCTTGGCTCTGTGTGCCTGCTGCCTGTCTCCACTACATGTCTGGGTTGTGTGGCAGCTAGACTTTGTGCATTCCCTCTAGACAGCCACACACAAAGGAAGGTTAGGTGTGACTAAGTGGCAATCCACATCCTGATGGGTCATCCTGGCAGGATGGGAGGGAGGAGCACACACTTACACCTGAATAAGAATTCTACACTAGGGGCTGCATAACCCTATGTACTGAGTCTGGAGCCAGAGCTGGGAGGAAGGACCTCGGTGCACTCCAAAGGCCCCCTTTGAACTCACCTCTAGTTGAAAGGCACAACTTTGGTATAAGTACTAGATCTCTGAGCCCACCAAATCAGAAACTACTGGACCTCAGAAGAACTCTGTCAGGAGGAAGGACTGCTGTGCTGCTACAAGGAATGACACTCTTCTGGGCTACTGCCACTGTGATACCCTTCTGCTTGCTACCCTCTGCCCTCCTGAGGAAGAAGTGAACTAACTTATTTGAACTCAGAGTGATCTCCAAGGGCATGCTGGCTTGCCTCCGGTTCTAAGACTCAAGGATATCAAGGTCTTACCCCCTGCTCCTGGTCCATTGGAAGTGGATCCATGTGCTTATTCCAGTGGAACCGACTTTGCCCCAGTTCAGTGCGACCAGATTACCCCGGAGGCGCTTCTTCCTTTCACTTTTATTCTTTAACAATTCATAACTTGACTTCTGCTTATTGGATTTTTGTTGTTTTGGTCTTGTTTTATTTGTAAAATAATAATTTATTTTTTTAAACTGGTATGAAGTCTTTTTGTGGGGTTTTCACTGTGTTACTGGTTGAAGTGCTGCACAAATACTTTACACATTGCCTCGTAAGTTAAGCCTGCCTACTCTGCGCCAAGCTATCAGACGGTGAGCACAGATTCATTTAGGGTGTGTATCTGACTTACCCTGACTAGGATTCTGGTTCCTGCTTGGACAGGGTGCTTACCTCTGTCCACCAGAAATATCACAGAGCAGGAATGGGCAAACTTTCTGGCCAGTCACTTCAAGGTGGATGAGATAATGGCACCCCCACTGTCTAATTCTTTTTGGGAACATCCGGCCAATTCACTAGGAGTACAGCAAAATTCAACAGAAGAAATCTCCTTTCCAATCACAATGCTGGTCAAAATACTAACTAAAGCCAGAACAGATGGCGCCCCGGACCCAAATGGCCTGCCACAGGCCCTGTTTAAAAAGAACATACCTCTATGGTCCAAGCAAATAGCTAGCCTGTTTTATTACTCCCTACGCACCTCAACTATACCTGATTCTTGGCGTGGCGCAATTATCCAGTCCATCTATAAGACTGGCTCTCGATCAGCTCCAAGTAACTACAGGCTGATAGCTTTACTGGATAACAAAGCGATACAAAATCCAGGGAAGACATGGCTTGGCAGTTCGGGCTGGACTGTTCCCATGAGGCACAGGGTCAGACTGATTTGCATATGGCCATGTCTGAACTGGGGTGGTGGAGTGAGCTAAAGAATGATGATGGATTAAACCCAGATCAGTTGACTGGGGGTGAGTGTTTGATTGGCTCAAACGTTCCGTCCATCATCCCCTTTTGTATCAGCTTTGTTCGCCCTAAGTTGGCGGGGGTATGCCCAGACGTGGGTCCCTTGCTCACTTTGCCACTGGATTCAAGCAAGCCTGGCTGATGACGGCTGGAATGCCAGAAACCGGTCCTAGGATGCTTGTTTCCGGTCCAGGGAAGACATGGCTTGGCAGTTCGGGCTGGACTGTTCCCATGAGGCACAGGGTCAGACTGATTTGCATATGGCCATGTCTGAACTGGGGTGGTGGAGTGAGCTAAAGAATGATGATGGATTAAACCCAGATCAGTTGACTGGGGGTGAGTGTTTGATTGGCTCAAACGTTCCGTCCATCATCCCCTTTTGTATCGCTTTGTTCGCCTCTAAGTTGGCGGGGGTATGCCCAGACGTGGGTCCCTTGCTCACTTTGCCACTGGATTCAAGCAAGCCTGGCTGATGACGGCTGGAATGCCAGAAACCGGTCCTAGGATGCTTGTTTCCGGTCCAGGGAAGACATGGCTTGGCAGTTCGGGCTGGACTGTTCCCATGAGGCACAGGGTCAGACTGATTTGCATATGGCCATGTCTGAACTGGGGTGGTGGAGTGAGCTAAAGAATGATGATGGATTAAACCCAGATCAGTTGACTGGGGGTGAGTGTTTGATTGGCTCAAACGTTCCGTCCATCATCCCCTTTTGTATCGCTTTGTTCGCCCTAAGTTGGCGGGGTATGCCCAGACGTGGGTCCCTTGCTCACTTTGCCACTGGATTCAAGCAAGCCTGGCTGATGACGGCTGGAATGCCAGAAACCGGTCCTAGGATGCTTGTTTCCGGTCCAGGGAAGACATGGCTTGGCAGTTCGGGCTGGACTGTTCCCATGAGGCACAGGGTCAGACTGATTTGCATATGGCCATGTCTGAACTGGGGTGGTGGAGTGAGCTAAAGAATGATGATGGATTAAACCCAGATCAGTTGACTGGGGTGAGTGTTTGATTGGCTCAAACGTTCCATCCATCATCCCTTTTGTATCGCTTTGTTCGCCCTAAGTTGGCGGGGGTATGCCCAGACGTGGGTCCCTTGCTCACTTTGCCACTGGATTCAAGCAAGCCTGGCTGATGACGGCTGGAATGCCAGAAACCGGTCCTAGGATGCTTGTTTCCGGTCCAGGGAAGACATGGCTTGGCAGTTCGGGCTGGACTGTTCCCATGAGGCACAGGGTCAGACTGATTTGCATATGGCCATGTCTGAACTGGGGTGGTGGAGTGAGCTAAAGAATGATGATGGATTAAACCCAGATCAGTTGACTGGGGGTGAGTGTTTGATTGGCTCAAACGTTCCGTCCATCATCCCCTTTTGTATCGCTTTGTTCGCCCTAAGTTGGCGGGGGTATGCCCAGACGTGGGTCCCTTGCTCACTTTGCCACTGGATTCAAGCAAGCCTGGCTGATGACGGCTGGAATGCCAGAAACCGGTCCTAGGATGCTTGTTTCCAGTCCAGGGAAGACATGGCTTGGCAGTTCGGGCTGGACTGTTCCCATGAGGCACAGGGTCAGACTGATTTGCATATGGCCATGTCTGAACTGGGGTGGTGGAGTGAGCTAAAGAATGATGATGGATTAAACCCAGATCAGTTGACTGGGGTGAGTGTTTGATTGGCTCAAACGTTCCGTCCATCATCCCCTTTTGTATCGCTTTGTTCGCCCTAAGTTGGCGGGGGTATGCCCAGACGTGGGTCCCTTGCTCACTTTGCCACTGGATTCAAGCAAGCCTGGCTGATGACGGCTGGAATGCCAGAAACCGGTCCTAGGATGCTTGTTTCCGGTCCAGGGAAGACATGGCTTGGCAGTTCGGGCTGGACTGTTCCCATGAGGCACAGGGTCAGACTGATTTGCATATGGCCATGTCTGAACTGGGGTGGTGGAGTGAGCTAAAGATTGATGATGGATTAAACCCAGATCAGTTGACTGGGGGTGAGTGTTTGATTGGCTCAAACGTTCCGTCCATCATCCCCTTTTGTATCGCTTTGTTCGCCCTAAGTTGGCGGGGTATTCCCAGACGTGGGTCCCTTGCTCACTTTGCCACTGGATTCAAGCAAGCCTGGCTGATGACGGCTGGAATGCCAGAAACCGGTCCTAGGATGCTTGTTTCCGGTCCAGGGAAGACATGGCTTGGCAGTTCGGGCTGGACTGTTCCCATGAGGCACAGGGTCAGACTGATTTGCATATGGCCATGTCTGAACTGGGGTGGTGGAGTGAGCTAAAGAATGATGATGGATTAAACCCAGATCAGTTGACTGGGGGTGAGTGTTTGATTGGCTCAAACGTTCCGTCCATCATCCCCTTTGTATCGCTTTGTTCGCCCTAAGTTGGCGGGGGTATGCCCAGACGTGGGTCCCTTGCTCACTTTGCCACTGGATTCAAGCAAGCCTGGCTGATGACGGCTGGAATACCAGAAACCGGTCCTAGGATGCTTGTTTCCGGTCCAGGGAAGACATGGCTTGGCAGTTCGGCCTGGACTGTTCCCATGAGGCACAGGGTCAGACTGATTTGCATATGGCCATGTCTGAACTGGGGTGGTGGAGTGAGCTAAAGAATGATGATGGATTAAACCCAGATCAGTTGACTGGGGGTGAGTGTTTGATTGGCTCAAACGTTCCGTCCATCATCCCCTTTGTATCGCTTTGTTCGCCCTAAGTTGGCGGGGGTATGCCCAGACGTGGGTCCCTTGCTCACTTTGCCACTGGATTCAAGCAAGCCTGGCTGATGACGGCTGGAATGCCAGAAACCGGTCCTAGGATGCTTGTTTCCGGTCCAGGGAAGACATGGCTTGGCAGTTCGGGCTGGACTGTTCCCATGAGGCACAGGGTCAGACTGATTTGCATATGGCCATGTCTGAACTGGAGTGGTGGAAGTGAGCTAAAGAATGATGATGGATTAAACCCAGATCAGTTGACTGGGGGTGAGTGTTTGATTGGCTCAAACGTTCCGTCCATCATCCCCTTTTGTATCGCTTTGTTCGCCCTAAGTTGGCGGGGGTATGCCCAGACGTGGGTCCCTTGCTCACTTTGCCACTGGATTCAAGCAAGCCTGGCTGATGACGGCTGAAATGCCAGAAACCGGTCCTAGGATGCTTGTTTCCGGTCCAGGGAAGACATGGCTTGGCAGTTCGGGCTGGACTGTTCCCATGAGGCACAGGGTCAGACTGATTTGCATATGGCCATGTCTGAACTGGGGTGGTGGAGTGAGCTAAAGAATGATGATGGATTAAACCCAGATCAGTTGACTGGGGGTGAGTGTTTGATTGGCTCAAACGTTCCGTCCATCATCCCCTTTTGTATCGCTTTGTTCGCCCTAAGTTGGCGGAGGTATGCCCAGACGTGGGTCCCTTGCTCACTTTGCCACTGGATTCAAGCAAGCCTGGCTGATGACGGCTGGAATGCCAGAAACCGGTCCTAGGATGCTTGTTTCCGGTCCAGGGAAGACATGGCTTGGCAGTTCGGGCTGGACTGTTCCCATGAGGCACAGGGTCAGACTGATTTGCATATGGCCATGTCTGAACTGGGGTGGTGGAGTGAGCTAAAGAATGATGATGGATTAAACCCAGATCAGTTGACTGGGGTGAGTGTTTGATTGGCTCAAACGTTCCGTCCATCATCCCCTTTTGTATCGCTTTGTTCGCCCTAAGTTGGCGGGGTATGCCCAGACGTGGGTCCCTTGCTCACTTTGCCACTGGATTCAAGCAAGCCTGGCTGATGACGGCTGGAATGCCAGAAACCGGTCCTAGGATGCTTGTTTCCGGTCCAGGGAAGACATGGCTTGGCAGTTCGGGCTGGACTGTTCCCATGAGGCACAGGGTCAGACTGATTTGCATATGGCCATGTCTGAACTGGGGTGGTGGAGTGAGCTAAAGAATGATGATGGATTAAACCCAGATCAGTTGACTGGGGGTGAGTGTTTGATTGGCTCAAACGTTCCGTCCATCATCCCCTTTGTATCGCTTTGTTCGCCCTAAGTTGGCGGGGGTATGCCCAGACGTGGGTCCCTTGCTCACTTTGCCACTGGATTCAAGCAAGCCTGGCTGATGACGGCTGGAATGCCAGAAACCGGTCCTAGGATGCTTGTTTCCGGTCCAGGGAAGACATGGCTTGGCAGTTCGGGCTGGACTGTTCCCATGAGGCACAGGGTCAGACTGATTTGCATATGGCCATGTCTGAACTGGGGTGGTGGAGTGAGCTAAAGATTGATGATGGATTAAACCCAGATCAGTTGACTGGGGGTGAGTGTTTGATTGGCTCAAACGTTCCGTCCATCATCCCCTTTTGTATCGCTTTGTTCGCCCTAAGTTGGCGGGGGTATGCCCAGACGTGGGTCCCTTGCTCACTTTGCCACTGGATTCAAGCAAGCCTTGCTGATGACGGCTGGAATGCCAGAAACCGGTCCTAGGATGCTTGTTTCCGGTCCAGGGAAGACATGGCTTGGCAGTTCGGCCTGGACTGTTCCCATGAGGCACAGGGTCAGACTGATTTGCATATGGCCATGTCTGAACTGGGGTGGTGGAGTGAGCTAAAGAATGATGATGGATTAAACCCAGATCAGTTGACTGGGGGTGAGTGTTTGATTGGCTCAAACGCTCTCGTCCATCATCCCCTTTTGTATCGCTTTGTTCGCCCTAAGTTGGCGGGGGTATGCCCAGACGTGGGTCCCTTGCTCACTTTGCCACTGGATTCAAGCAAGCCTGGCTGATGACGGCTGGAATGCCAGAAACCGGTCCTAGGATGCTTGTTTCCGGTCCAGGGAAGACATGGCTTGGCAGTTCGGGCTGGACTGTTCCCATGAGGCACAGGGTCAGACTGATTTGCATATGGCCATGTCTGAACTGGGGTGGTGGAGTGAGCTAAAGAATGATGATGGATTAAACCCAGATCAGTTGACTGGGGTGAGTGTTTGATTGGCTCAAACGTTCCGTCCATCATCCCCTTTTGTATCGCTTTGTTCGCCCTAAGTTGGCGGGGGTATGCCCAGACGTGGGTCCCTTGCTCACTTTGCCACTGGATTCAAGCAAGCCTGGCTGATGACGGCTGGAATGCCAGAAACCGGTCCTAGGATGCTTGTTTCCGGTCCAGGGAAGACATGGCTTGGCAGTTCGGGCTGGACTGTTCCCATGAGGCACAGGGTCAGACTGATTTGCATATGGCCATGTCTGAACTGGGGTGGTGGAGTGAGCTAAAGAATGATGATGGATTAAACCCAGATCAGTTGACTGGGGGTGAGTGTTTGATTGGCCCAAACGTTCCGTCCATCATCCCCTTTTGTATCGCTTTGTTCGCCCTAAGTTGGCGGGGGTATGCCCAGACGTGGGTCCCTTGCTCACTTTGCCACTGGATTCAAGCAAGCCTGGCTGATGACGGCTGGAATGCCAGAAACCGGTCCTAGGATGCTTGTTTCCGGTCCAGGGAAGACATGGCTTGGCAGTTCGGGCTGGACTGTTCCCATGAGGCACAGGGTCAGACTGATTTGCATATGGCCATGTCTGAACTGGGGTGGTGGAGTGAGCTAAAGAATGATGATGGATTAAACCCAGATCAGTTGACTGGGGGTGAGTGTTTGATTGGCTCAAACGTTCCGTCCATCATCCCCTTTTGTATCGCTTTGTTCGCCCTAAGTTGGCGGGGGTATGCCCAGACGTGGGTCCCTTGCTCACTTTGCCACTGGATTCAAGCAAGCCTGGCTGATGACGGCTGGAATGCCAGAAACCGGTCCTAGGATGCTTGTTTCCGGTCCAGGGAAGACATGGCTTGGCAGTTCGGGCTGGACTGTTCCCATGAGGCACAGGGTCAGACTGATTTGCATATGGCCATGTCTGAACTGGGGTGGTGGAGTGAGCTAAAGAATGATGATGGATTAAACCCAATTCAGTTGACTGGGGGTGAGTGTTTGATTGGCTCAAACGTTCCGTCCATCATCCCCTTTTGTATCGCTTACTGGATAACAAGGCAAAGTTCTTCGCCAGCCTGCTGCTGAAAGACCTGAAAAGTTGGACAGACTCTAAAGGACTGATCCCAAAAAATCAAAAGGGGTTTGTGGTATACTCCGGTACACTGACCAACCTCCTAGCCTTATCCCTTCTCATCGACAAAGCAAACACATCTTTTACAGCGCTTTTTTGCTGCTTTGTGGATTTCAAAGCAGCATTTGATTGTGTCCCAACGGAGTCTCTGTGGGCCAAGTTGACTAAATGGGGAATGCCTGCCAAATTATTGGAGCCAATCATCCAGCTTCATTCCAATACTTGGATTCAAGTTAAGATCGGCACCGGATCGCATCTGTCCAGAAAAATACCCACATCAAGGGGCATGAAACAGGGATGCGTGCTAGCTCCCCTGCTTTTTAATCTGTTTTTACCTGACCTCTCAGGAGAGCTGGATGTAATAAATTGCCATCCCCCCAGGGTCAGCTGGGCCCAGATCAGCAACCTTTTATACGCCGACAATTTAGCTCTCTTGAGTCTTATGAGAGTCGGACTGCAACGGCTGTTAAACACATTATACAGTTATGCCTCCATGATCTATTTGGAGGTAAACCTAAAGAATATCCAAGTGGTTACATTTGGCAGGAAGTACTACAGAGGCGGTGGATGGCCGTATGATAACGTCCAATGTTCAGCTGGAAAAACCTATAGATATTTGGGACTCCAAATTGACTCAAGAGACACTCTAACTAAACATTGTAATGAAATTGCCTTTAAAGCCACGGCTCTACAAGTTAGTCTCTCCAAGCTTTCTAAAAATTGGGCTTGTCCTTGTTTAGCCTCAATGTTGAAAGTAATAAGAACCAAGATAGGCCCCATCTTGTCATGTGGCTTTGAGATCTTCCTCGGCAAGCTCAGCATCGTACTCAATCAGCACATGATTAAAATTTATAAAAAGGTGATCCGGATGCCAAAATCTTCTTCCGCCGCACAGATTCGATCAGGGCTGGGCGTTACAAACTATGTCTTGCAAAGCATGGGGGCCTTTCTTAATCTGTTCCATAAGCTGAGACAAGCCAGAGACTGCTCGCTCGAGTCCCTGCTATGGTCTGACATTAGTGCCAATACTTCCGGTGGGTCGCAAAGTCGGTACTTCAAAGAATGCATATCACAACTATCAGCAAGAGATCTGTGGTCTCTCAATCCTAGTAAAAAGCAATTAAACTCAGCATCAAGAAGCAAATTGAACTGTGTTCCAGAATGTTAGACAGAGAGACTCTAGCCAAACGGTAAGCACGCATGGCAGTAATTAATTCATACCAGCTGGCCCCTCCCTTGCCACACCTGGCCTGTACATACTCCTTATATCTAAAACAGAGATTTATGGCTCTGAGGCTTGGCAAGTGGCTTTTTCTGAAACATCTACCTTCCTGGAGGCGCTCTACAGACGACCTTGTGTGCAGGGGCTGCGGCAAATCAGTTGAATGCCTAGAGCATGTTGTATGTATCTGCCCAGCCTTGTTGGCTCTGCGCAGAACAAAGTTGAGGCTGAGTGGAATAAATTGGGAGTCCAGACCTGCAGGCAGGGCATTATTGCTGCTTTGAACCCAGATAATACGGCTGTAAACATTGGTCTCAGGACTTTCATCCACAAGGCTTATCGCAAGTTTAAGCAGCCCATCAGCTATTAACAAAATCAAGGCAGCATGAGGCTTCTGCCACAGGTGGTTATAACGGATGGCACACAAATGCTCTAGCCGCTGCCGTCAGCCAAATTTTCGAACAAGAGGCCTGGCTATTCCTATTTTACTACCAGCTCTGCTGTACCCTGATCGCCTTGAATAAACTGCTGCAGCTTCTTATTGACCATTTGAGCTTTTCTGAGACATTTTTAAAATTATTTTTTATCATCGGACTACCGAATTGCTGGGCCACTTAGCTTTTTTAAGCACCCCAGTGTCTTATCATCATGATTCTGCACTTGTTTATATTCCCGTATGCACTTTAGAGTAACACTACTCTCGCTGTCATATGATGACTATCCCGCTTTAGAAGGGAACTTCTACCCACTGTATATTTTAACACATAAATGTCACGTGTAAAAAATTTATTATTGCTTTTATACCTATTGTAATGATTTGATTTTATCAAACAATAAATGATTCCCACTCTGCCCACCAGAATCTAATTTCTAATAGGTGCCATATAAGATGAGATCTATAGAGGAAGAGTCTTGGGCAAAAATATCAATCTAGGTCAGATATTCTAAGTTAGTGAAACCAATTATGTTAGCAGGAGATAAGATATACCTTTAGCATGGCATCAATAGTTTATTTCATTTTTCTTCAGACCTAAGTAATATACCAGGGTCAGAACTCATAATGGACAGATTTTGGTTGGGGGAGGGGGTCTACCGTCCGGAATCAGAGATTTCTGCCATGTTTCCCTCCACCTAAATCTGCCCAAAACAGAATGAGACTCTAAAAAGGAAAGGACTGGACTGACAATAACATAGACTAGCAAACTGCACCACTGACTAAGGTACTCATTCATTTAAATTTAAGCTTGTGGCTGTTATGTGTGAAATCATGCAAAACGGGGACAGAAAAGAGGTGTGTGATAGTACAGATGCATTTGCTTGCTTTATAATCATGAACAAAATTCAGAAACAACGCATTGGGTGCATTGTGATGTACTCTTCACATTCATTTTTTTATTTGAGGTAAAAAATATTAACATGCTTTTTTTAATGCTAATTGCGAAAAGTTATTAGATTACCCATGCTGATTTTTCTTCCATTACAAACACATGAGAATAGTTTCACAGATTTACACATATTTGTCTGCAGGTTTGGCAGTCCCCAGCTATCGCATGATGATGATTACTCATGAAATGTCTCAGTTCATGCAGCATTACTTCTTTACTCAAAAAATGTAAAAATGGAAGCATTATGCGGTAATGGAGATGCAGCTCATTTCTACCACTTACGCACGTATCTAAAGTGTAATCCAGTCTGATATTCATATAAGGAAAACAGGTTACTTACCCTCACATACACACGCATAAATGTGTGCTACATACAGTTGCCATGGTTCCAGCTATAAGCTTCCCTCAACGATTCCGTGTACATTATAAACTCTAGATGATATAAAAAAACTGATTCTTGTGGTCTTTTACTGCTTCATCTTGTGCAGGCCTTTGATCCATCTAGATAGAAACAACTGCTGATTAATTAGCTTATTGCACAGTTCAGAGTAGTCGTTTGTCAGCTTGTTGTATTGCTACTGATTAAACATCTAATAATTCAATTAAACATGTAATGTACTTATTTATCGGTTGATGCACCAATCTATACAACAATGCCTTCAAATAATGCAGGAAGGTCTGCACACAAATATAATAATGACAAATATGCAAACTACAAGGGGCACATGTAACAAAGCAATTTAAATGTATATGTGTCTTACTAATACAATTCGCTGGGTTTCTGACCGCAAGGAATTCACAAAAGCTGATTTTGCAATTAGTTCTCGTTTTACTCAAGTGTAATTGTACCCCAACATGGCATAAAATATAATGCAGGGGAAAGGATTATGCAAGGAGTGTGGAATGGGAGTGTGGAAGATTGGTTTGCCTTCAAAGTTTGGGAACATCTAGAAACGTATGATCACGGCCCACCATGGAAATTGTCCGAGATGTATTCACTTCTGACCCTTGACCAGAGTAAGCAGAGAAACTGGACACACGCAAACTTTGTGAGGATGTAGGTAGAGGGATTTCTCTAAGGCAAAAATATTTTCCCCATGGAGAGAAAAAAAATAGTTTTACACAAACCGGCTAGCATTTCAGCAGATAGAATTATACGCCATGCCCAATAATGTTGGCAAAAATATCAGTGCACAGGTATAAAAACGATTTTGAAAACCTTACCTAAAGAGAAATTGGAAAGCTACAACTGACACAGCTTTCAGGAAGTTAGCTGGAAATGTTTTGTGAAATGCTGGAAGTCACAAATATGCACCCATCCGAGGTTATAAGCTGATAGGTGCAAATATACAGCCTTCCTTATTTAGTTCTGGGTTGCCAGTGCAGCTATCTGCAAGACCACTTTCTTACAATATCAATCGAGAATGTTTTGTGTCTTCCCTATTCAACTATTGGCATATTTGGATCAGCCTTTGAATTCAGCCTTGGATTACGACATTGTCCATCACATCTTAAATGAGTCTGGAGGAGTCTTTCTCTCCCACTATCATGCTATAGGCTGTTGGGTTCATAATACTGACTACTTTAGAGTACTTGCACTACAATGCTCAATCACTATTTTATATCTAAATTGTATACTGAATCCTCAAAATGTTTATTACATTCAATTCTTTATTTGATACATGTACGCTATGCAGAAATCTTTTGACTACCACAGGCATCGTTTAACACACATACCACTACCACCCTTGCCACCACCACCAAATATAACATGACAACCAATACCATCCGCAATACAGGGGAGAGGATGTAGCCTTACGGCTAGAGCGGTCGACCTTGAAGTTGGGGAACCGGGTTCGAGTCTCTGCATCACCGCTCAACATCCTGTGATTCTAGGCAAATCACTTAATCTCCTTGCGCCTAACAAAAAAATTAATGTGTCCATCTGTAATGAAACTGGTGCTCATGTAAAGCGTTCTGATACCTGATATCTTCGGGTCTAGTTTGAGCTAAATAAAACTCTCTAAAAAAAAAACTACACCACCATCATTACCAATACCACCAACACACTACTACAATATCAATATCACCATCAAAAGCACCACTAATAATACCCCAAAATCCACCAATGACACCACCACGAATATTGAAATTGCAACCTCCACCACTATCTCCACCTTCATTACAAAGCACTGGCAAGGTCAAAACGTCTGGCTTTTATATTGAATGGAAACATCTGCATGTTTTTACAACTTCTCTAAATCATTTAGAGGTGATCAAAATACCTGAAATACTGAAATGTAGCTCAAAACTTACTATAGAACAAACTTCTTCCTAGTCCATGATTTTTTTCACAATTTAGGACTGTGTGTCCACCTTGTACACTGAGCATATATTTTCTTCCTTTATGAATATAGGACCTATTTTCCATAGGAAAAGTGTTCTTTGTTTTGCCAATAACTTTGGCGCCGTTTGACGAATCTTCATTGTTGGACTTGGCCCTTTTTGCAGGGTCATCCCTGAACATTTTGCCTTCCTCCTAGCCTTTTTTCTGACATGGTGTTGGTGGTTTTAGAACTCTGGGCACTTTAGCACTGCTGTTCACTGTAAAGTGAGTGTGCTCTCTGTGGTAAACATGGTAAGATTGGTCTACACCAGTTTGGCCTATTTAATTTACCTGTCAGTCCCTTGTAAAGTGGTATCTCAGATACCAAGGGCCAGTAAATTAACTGCTACTGGTGGGCTTGCAGCGCTGATTGCACCACCCACCAGAGTAGCCTTTCAAACCTGTCTCAGGCCTCTGCCATTGCAGGGCCTGTGCGCACAGTGTTACTGCCGCTGTGACGTGGCACCTAAAGTGTGTGCCATGTCTGTGACCCCCCTTTTACTGCATGTCAGTCACCCCTAAGGTAGGCCCTAGCTAGCCCTATGGGCAGGGTGCATTGTAGGTAGAAGGTAGGACATGTACCTTAAGTGTGGGACATGTCCTGGTAGTGACAAACAGCCATTTTGGTTTCTCACTACTGTGAGGCTGCCCTCCCATAGGAATGCATTGGGGATTCCCTGATAAGTGTTTCAGTGGTAATTCCTGATATGAGAGGAGCAGCGTGGTCAAGTTTAGTATATTTGGAATGGTCATAATAAATGCTGCGCAATGGTGTGCGCAGATTTATTATAACTATTTTAGAAATACCACTTTTAGAAGTTGGCATTTCTGTGTGCTATGTGTCTGACTGCCTGATGTGGATTGCATGTCTGGCTTGGGAGTGACAGGGGCTGGTGAGGTGTTTGTGGCTCCAGGAGGGGCAGGTTGAGTCAGTCCTAGGCTGAATAGGGCACCTGCATTTGGAGTAGTGGGAGGAGTAGTCCCCTGACCCTGAATAGGTTGTGCCTGCCTGAGTGAATGCTGGCTCCGCCCCCCTGTGGTGGTCTGATGACGAGCCCCCACCTGACAATAGGGAAGAGGAGCCCTGTACACAGAGTGCTCCAAAAAAAAACAGAACCAGTCTAGGCTGGTTCCCCCAAGCCCTGTGCCAGGGCAGACAAAGCAAATATGGTGTATAAATATTGGGGTGTGACCCCATGAAAAGGGGTGTGCTTCCTTGTGCTGAGGGGACCTGCTGCTGCTGGGCTCCAGGAGGAACCACCACGAGGGACTGCCTCCCTGCTGGAGGGCCCTGTGAGCTGGCCTGCCTGGGCCCAGCCTTGTGCCCCTAGAACTTTGCTGGCTGGAGCTGAGGACTCAAACGCCTCGTGAGCGCTGACATTTTGCTCCTGGAAGAGCGCTGGAGCTTTGCAGCGCAGATCCGTGACTTGTTTTGAGGGAATCCCGACGTGGGGATTCCCCCGCATTGCTGGCTTTTTGCGGGAGCCCACCCCGTGTTTGGTTTTATTTAAAGCGGGAGCCCACCCCGCGTTTGTGCTCCTTCAGCGGGAGCCCACCCCGCACTGACGAGGAATCACCGCCGCAGCCCGACCCGACACGGAGAGCCGCCACAACGCGACCAGGAAGCCAGGCAAGCTGCCTGACTCTGGGCGGGGCCGACAAAAAAGAGGCTGCTGAGGCCACCAATTGCAGCGCGGCTGGAGAGGAAGAGGCAGCGCTGCCGACCGGAAGTCAGCGCCGGCCCGAACGGGGCTCCCCTGAGCCGGTGGGAGCCCCGTGGATGCTGTGGAGAGGAGCAGTGGTGGCGTGGCCGAGCGGGACGCAGGAGAAGGCTGCCTGACTCGAGGCGGGGCTCCCCCACTGAAGAGGAGAGCCCCACGTGCAGCCGGGATCATCTGGAGCCTCGCAGGCTCCAGGCCAAAGTCCCGTGTCCCAGGAGAGGGACCGGGCGAAGAGCGGAGTTGCCTCCTAGACCGGAGGAGTCCCCGAGAAGAGCCCCGGTGAGTGTGGGCTGTGAAGGCACGCGGGTGGTGCCTGCAGGGGCCGATTGCACAGCCAAAGGAGGTCGGGTGAGCAGGACCTGCAAGGCACCTTGAGTGCCTGGGGCTGTCTACAACTGCACCGCCCTGACTACGGGCAGCTGCAACGTTGGGGGCATTTGTTTCTAAGAGTCCCGGAGTGGGGCTCAGATGGCACAATTAGTGCCATGGCCCAGTTTTGCACTCAGCTGCACCACAGGAGAGTGGGCAGCTGCCACACGGGGCATTGTCATTTCTTGAGGAGCAAGGAGGGGGTGAGACACCTCCCGCGCCCCAGTGCCCAAGGCACGTTTAGTGCCAGTGCCTTGATTGCTCATCATAGTTGCACCGCGAGAGAGAGCGGGCAGCTGCAACTTTGGGGGGCATTTTTCTTTTCATGAGGAAGGAGTGAGATACACTCCTCTGCCCCAGCGCATTGCGCACTTTGCTTGCTGCATTAGCAGCCAGAGGGCTAATTGGATAGCCCTGGAGTAAGCCCTGACATTTGGGACAGAGGGCATTTGAGCCCCAGTAAAAGGCCAGTTGGCCTGGGGGTCAGGTTTATGTGGGTAGGGCGCAAAGTCCTAATGTGATGTCTACTGCATGATGTTCTTTATGCTTAGGAGGTTATTGCATAATGTGTTTATGCTGGTGAGGCCTAATGCGTAATGTGTTTATGCTATGAGGTTTGGGCCTAATGTGTTTATGCCTAATGTGATAATGCTGAGGTCATTATTGTACCAGTAGTTACTGGTTGTGTTTTATGTTTACTACCTGCATTCTGATGGTTCTGACCGTGGCCCCATTGGCCTGGTCCTGTACATAGTCCCCTGTGAATATTGCCTAGTGCCAGTTGGCACAGTGTATATGTGTGGTTATGATCTAATGTGTTTATGGTAATACAAAGGCTATTTTGATATAACCTTGTGTGGAGTTTCTTTTGTGGTGTGCCTAGTGTGTTGCTGTGTGTGTGTGTGTTGCGCAAACGCTTTACACATTGCCTCTGGGATAAGCCTGACTGCTCGTGCCAAGCTAACAAGGGGGTGAGCAGGGGTTATCTTCAGTGTGTAACTCCCTTGCCCTGACTAGAGTGGTGGTTTCTGCCTGGCTTAGGCGCAAGTCCTAGCCAACCAGAAATCCCATTTCTAACATTCATGAAACTTCAAAATTAGTATAACGCTCAGTTCAGCTGCTGTGTTGAAGGTTTTGGGGTAATCCGTCAAGCAGGGGTCGAGAAAAGGGGGGTCCAAAAAGCGTTTTCCTGTGTTAATTCTCATTGAGATTTTGGACACAGCTACAGCCGATTTGCTGGACCGAATTATATTAAATTTGGCAGAAAGCTAGCTCTTGGTCCAGAAAGCGTGCTTTCTGTGATTTGGTGTAAATCTGTTCAGTAGTTTTTGAGGTATTAACTGAAAGCCAAATTTATATATCTAGGGACGCGGATCCACCCGCTTTGAATCCGTGTCTCCATGTGCCAAAGTAAGGTCCTGATTGGCTGGCCACACCTTCACAGAAAAGTTGCTGCCGTCATTTTATATCTTGATCTCCGGGGCTGAAAATGTTCTTGCACACTAATTGAAGGGGTCAGGTGAGAGCTTTCCTGACCCTTTGTGTATATTATAAATGAGGGGCAATCATGTTCAATGGGCAGTAAAATGCCAGAAAATGTTTTTTTGGCCACGCGTGAGAACCATGGCTCAGCAAGACCCCCCCAGTGTAAATGACAATGGATTTGTGGAGCTAGTGTGTGGCCAAAAAAAAATATATATGTACTCTCACATCCTCTGTTATAGCCATACAGACACTCTCACATCCATTGACACACCCATGAAGATACTCTTGCACCTACTGACATACCCATATAGACACTCTCACACCCACTTACATACCCATGCAGACACTCACACATTCACTTCCAAACTGATACAGACCCTTTTACATCTCACACCCACACTCTCACCTGCACAGATACTAATACAGACACTCTCACACCCACTCACATACCCATACAGACACTCTCACTCCCTCTCACTACCTATACAGAAACTCTTGCACCCATTCACCTACCCATACAGACACTCACAGTCACTCACTTACCAATACAGACACTATCACACCCACTCATATACCCATACAGACACTCACACACTCAGTCATATGCCCACACAGCCAATCTCATGCCCACTCTGACACCCATACAGACACTTTCACACATACTCACATACCCATACAGACACTCTCAGACCCAGTCACATTCCCATATAGACACTCTCACACCCACTTACATACCCATACAGACACTATCACAGCCACTCAAATACCCATACAGACCTTCTCACACCCTCTCTAACACCCATATAGGCACTCTCACACCCACTCACACATCCTTACAGACACTCTCTCATCCACTCTGACACTCACACAGACAATCTCACACCCACTCCCATATGCATACAGACATTCTCACACCCACTCTGACACTCATGCAGACAGTTTCACATCTACTCACACATATAGACACTCTCACAACCTCTCACACACCCAGATAGACACTCTCACACTCAGTCACATACCCATACAGCCACTGTCACACCCACTTACATACTGATACAGATACTTTAACATCCACTCACATACCTATGGAGACAATATCAATCCCACTCAGATACTGATACAGGCACTCTCACATATATAGAGAAACACTCTCACACCAATGCAGACACTCTTACATCTACTCTGACACTCATACAATGTCACACCCACCCCCATACCCTTACAGACATTCTCACACCCACTCTGACGTCCATACAGACAGTCTCACGCCTACTCACATACCCTTACAGACATTGTAAGACCTTCTCTGACATCCAGGCAGACACTTTCACACCTACTCACACATACAGACACTCTCACAATCAATCACATTCGTGCTGCTTTGTACTGAATGTCTGCTTTTGGTTGCAGATCTGTGATGGATCAGCAGATTCAAGAAAAAATTATTTTTAAAGTATTTACAAAGATAAAGAACAAATGTTTGGGAAATAGGATGGCTCTGATAAGAGCCTTTGTGTTTATTGTGTGTATGTGATCACTCTACCTAAAAAAGAATGCAGTCTTTCAAATTGTTCAGGAACACCCTGTTGTCTTTCTCTGTGAAATGAACTCCATCCGGCCAGAAAATCCTGTACATAGAGCCCATGTTATGGTCTTTGAGAAATGCATAAACATTTTTATTAACATGTTTCCTGGCTTTGTCTATTTGTGGACAGAATTCAGATGACAAGTTCCATTTCTGCCTCTGGCTCATGTTGGAGAACACCAAGGCAGTGTGAGGAAAAAGTGCCATTTATTTTCCAAAGGTATCCTTCATTAGGATTTCCAGTTCTACCCCAGTAAGTGTGCCCAGGTCATTGCCACCACAGTGCACAAACATGAGGTCTGGATGTTGGCAATCCATAATCCTTTCAAACAATAGAAGCAAGTGATGCCACTTTAATCCTCTCTGGCCAACCCAAGTAATATCTGCATTAGGCAAATCCAGGTCCCTGTCAATGCCACTCTTACAAGCACACTCTCTAGCCCAAAACACAAAGCTACGGGCCACAATCCAGACTCTAAACATTTTCAAAGCAAGGGGCAGTAGCACACAGGAGAGGGCTGCTGATGAATGACACAGATTTGAAAAAGAAGACAGTTAAAAGGAAGCCTAGAAAGTAAATTTCTAAAGATGAAATTTGATTGGATGGTATAACTATGCTAGTGGTTAGAAATAGGTTGTGTTGTTGAGATAAAAGTAAGTAGATGTGTGATTGGCTGTTCTGATATTACTAAAAAGGGATGGTGTTTGGGATATGCTTCTAATTGCATATGCTCAACCACACTTGCTGCAGTTGGCTTAGGAGTTAGCATACTGTTCTAGAAACTGCTGTGAACTTGTGACCTACTGCTAGCACAGAATATTTCAAAATTGGTCACCTTAGTTACAGAGCTAAAGAAGCATGAGAGGAAGGGAAGCAAAAAGACTAGATAGAATGTAAGCTTTTACAAAAGAGTTAATAGAATTAATGGTGAATAAGACAAAAGAGGAACACATGAAAATACTGTACAAAACGATTAAAATAATGCAGAGGCAATACTCTCAAGTGCAGTTCATTATTACAGGTGACTTCAATGCAAATGTATGTAAAAACCTCCAGAACAATCACCAAATGAGCAATAGATTCAGAAGTCAGTTAGAAACATTAGGACTAAAACATCTGAATGGAAACTCAAAAGCGGATTCACCAGCATCAATCACCTTTTTAAGTGGGTAAAAGAGTTCAACTATTGATCACACGTTAGTGAGTGAAAACGTAACTTCCCAGATGCACAAATTCCAAATTATTCCATGCACGGAGAGCGATCATTTTCCACAAACAATGCAATTTGAACAAAGGTTTGCTCGGTTGACTACATCTAACGAAATAATCTCCGCGCCCCTTGCACATAATCTAAAAAGCCTGATATGGAGAGGTACAGGGATAGAGATGGTGATGGTGGAGGTATACCTTCATGAAGGAACAAAAGAAGGAACAACAAAGAAATCAAGAAACTCCACAATTAGTGAACGGCGAGAGACTGAAAGCCTGGGAAACTTTAAAAACCGCCTTATTGGAAAAATTCCCACACAAAAAGAAGCAACCTCACCAAAACATCCATAAGAACCCTGGTATAGTACAGAATTACGCAAGCAAAAAAGTCTAATATTGCAAGAAATTAGAATAGTCTCAAACCAGTTAAAATGAGGAGGAAGACCTGACAAATGTAAGCTTAAAAAATTAAGAAATCAATATAAGAAAACCTGCTGTGAAGCAAAAATAAACCACCATGTCAATATTTGGAACAAACGTCTACTGGCGAGTAAACAATCGAATGGAAAAAAATTCTGGCAGCTGATAAACACTCTGACGCTTGGAAAAACTAGACAACAAAATGCAGGGATTAATGCAGATAAATGGAAGGCCCACATTCGGGCAATGTACAAGGAACCAGAGCTCAAAATAAAATCAGATATTCAAGACACAATAAATGAAAGGAGGAGGGGCCCCTTACTTGTAAAGCAGACATCCCCAGGGGTTCACGAAGTGAACAAATTGCACATTGTCCACCAGAGTAAAAACATCTTTTGAGGTAACGGAAATAGAACAATTAACAAAAACCATAAAGAAATTAGAAACAGAAGGTGCAGCAGGCCCAAACGGAATCCCAAATGCACTCTTTAAAGAAGAATCAACGTATTGGGCGCACTATTTTACACCATTTTTTAATGAGCTGTTTTTGACAAATAGAATCCCTGAATCATGGAAAGGCAGTACTTTTCACCCAATCTTTAAAGGTGGAAACCCGATACAGCCAAGCATTTACAGACTCATTGCATTGATAGATGTTGAAGCTAAACTATATGCAGCCTGTCTGCTAGAACATCTCAAAAAATGCTCAGACGACAACAAACAGATCTCCCGGACCTAAACAGGGTTCAGGGTAGGTGCAGGCACACTAACAAATCTTACGGCACTAACGCTATTAGCCGAAAATGCCACATATAAGAACAAGCTGTAGTTCACCTGCTTTATGGACCTCAAGTCTGCCTTCGACCGTGTGCCCCAAAGGCGCCTATAGGAAAAACTGGCCAATAGGGGTATTCCAAGTAACTTATTGAATGCTATTAAAGAACTATACAAAGGTACTTGGACTCAAGTAAAAATAGGGGATGACAGTTACAATGGATTAAAGCAGGAATGGGTGCTAGCCCCGAGTCTCTATAACTTGTACTGATCCAATCTTGAAGAAGCTCTCCGGGAAGTAAACAGTCATCCACCAACGTTAGCCAATGAGGAAATCAGGTGCCTTCAGTATGCTGATGACATAGTGCTATTAAGCCATACCCTAATTGGGTTACAACGTGGCATGAGTGCACTACCCAAGTACTTGAAACTGCAAGGGCTAGAACTACATTTATCTAAAACAATGGTAGGACAGTTAGTGTATGCCAAATGCCAGAATTATACGTGGTATTTGCACGGAAAAAAAGTTGAGGCAGTTGCCTCATATAAATATCTCAGATTTAAAGTTGAACAGAAACTGAGTTACAAACAGCAGCTTTCATTAATACGGGCTAAAGCCTAAAAACTCATATATGGCTTTGAACTGTTAAAAAAGAAATTAAGCTGTCCATCCCATGGCTATCTATTATCCGTTATGCGCGCACAGCTAATGCCATCCGTGACTTATGGAACAGAAACAATGAGTGGTCATGAAATTCCAGCTTTAAATAAAGTTCAAACAAAAGTTTATAAAAACGTCTTCCACATTCAGCAATCAGTAACACCGGCTCAAGTTCGACTCGAGTTTATCTTATCCAATCAAATATTCCAGAGCAAAGGCGCATTTATCAAACTATGTGGGAGGCTCCGAGCTTCCGAAACAGATTACATTAAAAACCTGTGCTGGAAAATAAATGGATGCACAAAAAGAGAATAATACGCAAGGTTCCCGGGGACGCTATCTAATCCAGATTATAGAGGACCTTGGCGCACAAGACATTTGGAATTCCAGCATCGGGAAAGAGGCCTTCAACAAAGCAATTAACTTAATAACAAAACTCCTGTCTCATTCAACAGACGAGAACATTCGACTACAAAGACGTCATGCTTGGACGGTGATCAAGTCAAATGGTACAAGGAAGCCTCAGGAATATTTTTCAGCTCATTTTTAAACGGCTTCAAAACACCAATTTATAATACTACGCTTTGGTATGTGGGAAACAAAGGATCTCATCCCTTCCTGGAAAGACAAGAATCAAAACCAAGACTGCAGACTGTGTGATTATAAACATGAATCTCTACAACACATTCTCTGTGCATTCCCAAAGTTATTACAAGAAAGAAAGATATTATTAAAATAAATATTTATAAATATTCGAACATGCAGAGAAGCCGTAATCACCTGACTAGGGGGGACCTCGATCCCCTTAGTTTGGAGGGGGGTAACATTTTTAAATCTGTATTTAAAAGAATTAGGTCAAATTCCAGTGGAAATTCAAACTGATTTTTGAATTAATGGAAATTTCAAAATTTCTTAGAGACAACAAGCAGTAATTTTTTAACACTGTTTAAAAAAATACAGAACCATAGTTTTATACATTGTATTTATTATGAGGATGATTTTTAAGGTTGAAGCACTTGACGGACAATAGAAATTTAATGATTGTTAAGGTTGAAGCACTTTACGGACAATAGAAAATGAACTTAGGTTTACTAAATGCAGAATAAGGATTAATTGTTTTAACCTTCTATCAATGATTTTTATTAGGACGCATGTAAAATATGTTTTGGCGTAATGGTTCTACCAAGTGGAGTATAAATGACAATGTTTATGGACAGATTTTATATAAAGATTTTGGTGTCTCGCATGGATCCACAAATCTGCTGCGAAGTTACACGGGAGGCCACGCTGAACACCACCACAGATCCGCAAACCCACCTAAGACCCCTAAAGAATGGTGCTTTCTTTAGAGGAGTGTAAGAAAGGGTTAACAATTCTGACCATTTAGAAGAGCTGTATTATTAGTAAAATATTAAAGCAATATTTCCATTTCTTTACAGCCTGTGGAACCTTGAAAGCAAAGTTGAAAAGAATGACATTAATGGTTCCATTGTATGAGAGTGGTATACCATTTGTGTGCTTAGTTTATGTGTACTTTCTAAAAAAAGATATTCAAACTGATACTGATAAACACAAAGACAGAGGAGCACTCACATTTTACATGTTAATTAATCTGTAGTACTTAAACATTATTTGATGAAGAAGGCATGAGTTGGTATAAGGTGGATGAAAGTGCCTAGGATGTTGAAAAAAAAAAAAGAGAGCATGTGAGGAAATTAAAGAAAAATACAGTGACCAGTAAAGGAGAATAAAAGATTGTTAGGAGTAAGGAAAGGGAGATATACCTGATGTAGTCAGTGAGACAGGCAGTGAAACTCTAATGCATGCAGTAACAGTCCCAGGCATTTTGTCATGTATAAACTGACACACTGAGGTATATATTGATAAATGTATTGAGTCAGTCTGGCACACACCTGTGTTTACATTGTCATGGCCACGTACAGTCTGATGTATACAATAACAGACATTGACACATACCTATGCTTACAATAATAGACTCATGCATACAGCCATCCATACATTAACACAGACAGGTACACACTGATGTGTATACTGACACATTAAGGGAGACAATGATGCATACATTGAGAGAACTAGGTACATACTGAAGTATACCCTAACATTCCCAGGCAAAAAACAGATGCATATGCTAACACATCCAGATATACTGACAAAGTCATGCATTAAAGTACTCTGTTATGTATACAGTAACACACTTAGACACAGGTATTTAGTAATTGAGCCACTACTACACCTATGTACACACTAAAACAGCTAATAACAAAATCAAACCAAACACTGAAAGTCCTTGTAAACACTACCATAGTCACTGAGACACCCATGCACATAGAAATTGACACTCTGACATACCTGAACAAACAGTAGTGCAACCACTAACACACCCAAGGACACAGTGATATGAAAAGTATGACACCCAGGTAGAGTATAATGTAGCTACAAGGATAGGCAGCAAAAGATTAACACTGGTGCTTAGAGGTCTAGGTATAGAGTGAGACATACAATAAGAGCCTGAGTCAACCACTATCGTATGTACTGAAACACACATATAAAAATGTATACATACAGTAATATACTCAGCCTATCAGTAATACCTATGAGCAAGAGCGGTAGATGAATACTTTGTTAGATATGCCTACTGTAAGAAATAGTGCAAAGTAGAAAAGAAAACTATCATGTGTATAACTATTTACAACCAATAGAGTAAAGAATATACTAGTTACTAAATGAATTATTAATAAAGTCACTTAATGTACAGGTTATCTTATTGTTTATTTGCTTTCCAGATATCCAGTTTTATTTAAAGAAGAAGAATTACAATGCCTGACAAGAGACAAAGACAGAAACTGAAGAAACAGTATCACTGAGCTAAAACTGAGAGAGAAAAAGAAAATAAGGTGTAAAATGTCCAGAGGAAAAAAAGAAGAAGCTAGTAAGAGTACTAGGGGTTTTCTGAAAACAATATGTCATAAAATGCATAATGAGGGAAACGTGTTAGGTAAAAACTGTATTTCTAAATCAACTGGAAAAAAAGCAAGGAGTACATGTTTCTGAAAGTAGACAATGTTCCATGAAATCAGGCACTTTGTCATGGAGAGAGAAACTATTTAAGGAGTTATGAGCTAAAATGTTTTGAACTGGAGTAATACAGAATTTGCTACAAAGGATGAAGAAGTATAAGAGAAGATATGTTGCACTTAAGCAAAAGCAATTCATTGAAAGTATAGTTGACAAAGCATTTTCTCTGAAGAGGAAACTATTTATCTTGATATTGAACAAAATGAGGAAACTATAGTATTGTGTATGAAAAAGACACATTTATAAAGCTAGTTTTTGCAAGATATTTAAAGGTGAATGAAAGCACAGCTCTAGTACAGAACCTTATTTTAATGAGGAAAGCTATTTACAACAAAACACACTAGGGTGTGCAGTTGATTTAACAGGTTGTTGTTATGAGATAAAAGATGGTACTCATGTTGCAAAAGGTACAAGTAAGGTGTAGACAGACCCCTGTATACAAATGGAAATGTAGTACTATTTGTAGTGTTCGTCAGGAATGAATTGATTTATTAAGAACTTTCCTACTTGAGTTTCCATGCAGTGGTCTGAAACAGAAAATTGCAATTTTGCAATCATTAGATTTATGCAAAGTGAGGAAGTATGCTAATTTACAGGGAAATTCACTGGCATGTCTATCTAGGAACATTTGCAGGAGCACCTTTCATCATTTAAGAATGTTAGCTGTTCACCACTCTAAAATGTAAAATTTGGTTAGGAGACTTTACTATGTGAAAACTCCTGGTTTTTGTTAAGGAAAGATGAATAGAGGTCTATTTCATGGTACAGTAGAACAGCTAGAAAAAGTTTGTGAAGATATTTAGTTTAGTTTCATTGGTCCTGAACAGGAGTTTAGGGAAAATGAAGAGTTAGTTACTGGAGGTGTTGAAGAAGAGGATACAGGCATTAGTGCAGAAAATTTAACACAAGATATTGCAAAGTTTAACAAAGTTTCTTCTGAGAAACCAAACTGTGTTTGTATTTGTTGTCGACGCTCTCACTACAAAAGTCGAACTCACAATTTTGACTTGTACTCAAAAACTGAACAGAGATAAGTGGCAAGAATTTGCTGTATATTTATTTGTAGAGAAACACTTTCATTTGTCTAGATGCAAAATTATATGTAAGTACTGCTATGATAAGTTAAAGGATACCTAAATGCCAGCAAGAGCCATACATAAAAAGTTTGAATTAGTATCAATTCCAGAAGAGCCCCAAGGATTAAATGTTTATGAATCAATTCTCATACAATGCACAAATCCTTTTCAAACAATAGTTTGTATGGAACCAAAGACAGGAAAATTACCCCCAGTAGAGTAACAGAAAGGCCTAAAAGGAAGAGTTGTCTAGTTACCTTTAGATTTGAAACTGAATATTGAAACTATAGGGTAGAGTGAGATATTGATGAACCACATCATTTTAGTAAATGGTGTTTTTTCCATGAATAAAAAAATCTGGCAAGAATTAGTAGATGTTAATAAAGTTAAAAAAGCAACATTATACCTGGTACAAAATAATATTTATTATAAAAATATTGATGTTGCTCAAAATGTAGCCTGTATGGAGGATGAGACATTACCATCAAGTGGACAAATTGAAACATGCAAAAGGAGCTCTCGTGAGTGTGTAAGAAAAAACCTTAGAGGCTTGCTGTTTTCCCCAACTGTTTCCTTTTAGTGCTAGTGGCCACTATGATGACCATCCTGTACAGATACCAGCAGCTGAATACCGGTCAACCTGATTATATTCAGAGGATCCAAGATTTTGACAGTGCACTTGTCTGGACTTTTATATGCTGTGAACCACACACTAATGACAGGAGTTAATCTTCAAAATCAAGGGTGTCACTGAGAATGTTTATGAAAAGGATTAAAAGTTGGAGTACAACTTGATTAATTTAATGGCGTGTCAATGTGGCACCAACGAATATTGGTATCATCATCATGGAGAACTCAAATGCATGTTGAAAAACCTAGGTGTACCTGCTTGGTTTCTGACATTGTTGTGGTGGGTACGTGTGGGATGACCTGCTTGAATTTCTGAGAGAAGTGAACTCAAGCATTAAGGACATCAATGTGAAGATAGCAGGAGAACTTTGCTCGTTGGTTCCTGCTAATGTTTGTTGATATTTTAACCACAGGTTCCAAGTCATGCTGTCTTTCATCAGCAACAAAACAAAACCTCTACTTGGTGAAGTAACTGATTTCTTTTGGCGTAAAGAGTATTAAGCAAGAGGAGCTCCTTATATTCACATGCTGTTATGGATAAAAGATGCATCAAAATTTTGAACAGACAGTAATGAGTCTGAACTCTCTTTCATAGAACAGTATGTGACATGTGCCATCCAGAAAGATAATCAGTGAGAAATGCCTGAGACAATAGGTTCTGCGCTTTCAAACACATAGATGTGGGAAGTACTGTTGTTGAAAATACAGATGCAAAGGAATACTTTACATAAGATGTTGATTTGGATTCCCACTACGTGTGATTTCCCAAACAAAAGTAAACAATTTTTTGCCTGTAGTCAGACATAAACTGACACAAAAATCACCAACAACACATTCCATCTGAGAAGAACAGAGGCCTCCAAGTATATTAATGACTATAACCCTGTGATTCTCAAAATGTGGAATGCAAATATGGATATACAATTTGATTTGTTGCAGACAACTCCATCGCTGGTGCTCGGTATGTTAATTCATACATTTCAAAATCAGAGAAGACAGAGATGAAGAAGATGTGGGAGGAAATTTCGGCAGATACAAATCAAACCAAACCTTTGTACAGCTTCAGCTTGAAAATGCTTACCCATAGAGAGATGGGATCCTATGAGTGCTGTGACTGGTTGAGCTCAGCCAGTTTGTTCTTGAAGTTAAGAGGAATTGTTTGGGTAAGTCTATGTCTTGCAAGCACTCACAGCACAGTCTTGAAGTCTTTCCCAGAAATTCAGTACCTAGCAGAGTTCAACTGACAAAGTGCAGACATTTTTAAATCAAATATATTGGATGCGTACTATCCAAGAAGGAGTCCACATTTGGAAAACATGTGTCTTTATGAAGTACTTCAACACTTCAGATACATAAGCAATGCAACAAAAAACAAAGAAGAAGGAAAATATGCAGTAGTTGGATTTGATGGCTGTTTGCTGAGACATGAAAAAGGAAATTTAATTAACCACAGAAAAGTTAGTTGCCAAACTCCAGACAAAAAATAGTTTTTCCATTTGGCACTTCTACAACTCTTCAAGCCTTGGCGTGCTGAATCGGATTTACTTGGAGACTATGACTGCTGCAAAGATTATTTCAATGCTGTAAAAGACAGCATTGAGTCTTCAGTCTTCTCAAACTATTCATGCATGTTAAATGAAGGAATTGAATTGGAAGAAACAATTGCTGCTGAGGTTGCTAAGGAGAATTCCCAAAGCAGTTAAAGTTCTGCACCACTGAGTCAAGATCCTCTTGGACAACCAATTATGAAGGTGCAATAGCGACGAATGAGGTGAAAGTGTAATGAAACAAGCGAGACAGGAAACTGTTGATTTTGAACAGTCAAGTGGACAACTGAATGTTCAACAAAAAGCAATTTATATGGAGGTAAAAGAGAAAATAAAGCACAGATTCCTCTATGAGAAGAAAGAATACAAATGCTCATAATTTAAACCTATACTATTATACATCAGTGGTCAAGCTGGCACTGTTAATTGCTTTTCATATAAAGTTTGCTTACCTACAGAGGACAACAGAATCAAATTTATCGTGTGTATTAACAGCACTAACTGGATTAGCTGCACACAACATTAAAGGAATTACTCTACAGGAATTACTCTACATTGACTACTAATGCTACATGTTGAACATGACAATAAACTGGAATACCAATAGTTATCCGGTTAAGCTTGACATGAGGTGTCAAGAGCATTGAAGAAACTGAAGCTTTTAATCATCGATGAGGTGACCATGGTCTCAAACGTGATGCTTGCCTTCAAGCACTTAAGAATACAAAATATGTTTAAAACTAAGTATGATGTGCTATTGGGAGGAAAGCACTTAATTGTCTTTGGTGACCTTCTGTAACTTACCCCTGTCAAAGGATAGCCTGTTTTCAAGACACGTCTGCATGATGATGAATTTCTAGGGAAGTATTGGCAATGTAAACATTTAGCTAAACTTTTAATACAAGGAACTACTGAAGAATATGCGTCAAGCATCTGACGTGGAATACAGAAATATTCTGAAGGATATTATAGTAGGAGTTCTTACAAAGGAGGGGAAATGTATGTTAGAAAGTTGACTTATCGAGAAACTATTTTCCTCTAAGAACACAGCAGCACAGCTAATGTTCAATTTGATTGAAGAAGGGAAATCCATAATCTGCTTGGAGCCTACACTTCAAGAGGGTTCCAATTTTAATGAAGAATTACTAAAAATGGGGAAAGAAGATAGTTTGGAAATTACAGCTATTGACAAAATGGATCTCTAGGGAGTAACAGTACTGCTAAGTGGAAAGCTACAAGCAAAATTGGATTCAATATAGAAATATGTATCCAGGACTCCAGGTTTTGAAAAGTGTTTATGTGTGTGCACAAACTGTAGAGTAATTTTATGACGTAATTTAATTGTTGAGGAAGGATTAGTAAATGGTGCGATGGGTAAAGTTATTGACTTTATTAATTTTCACAACTGGGATGAGGTTGAATTTTGACCCATAAAAGTTGATCAGATTGATGGTTTGAAGCAGATTGGTAGATGTGTAAGTTTTTTGCTTGTGAAAGACTCATATGTCTAGCGACAGCAGTTCCCACTCTCTCTAGCGTATGCTGTAACTATCCATAAATCACAAGGTTTAAGTGCAGATGCAGGTTTTATTAATATTGGAAGTAGTGTATTTGAAGAAGGTATGTCATATGTAGCATTGTCGTGAGTTCGAACATTGTCCGGTTTCTTTTGATTGATTTGATGCTAGTGCTGATGCAAGTTGTGTCAGTTAGTACAATTGGTTAAGAAATCTATATGCTCCTCATTTAGGACAGTATCCTATTTATGAGAAATGGATAATCTGTCCTAAGCGGAAGGTTATGAAAAAATCAACAGATGTTCCTCAAAAGAAGGAAAGAACAACAAGGAAAAAGGTATTACGAAGAAAAAATGGAACATGAGGGAGATATTGTAGGTTACCAGTTAGACAATACTAATGGTGTCAACTGCTCTGCTAAGGTTGTTCTCAATGTACTGTTCCATTGACCACATCTTATAAATGCAATTCAACAAAAAGCAGAAAACAGATTGCGTTCTCCACTGTGTCATGTACTCCAACGTTTACGTAGCAATAGGACTGTAGTACATTGTGCTTTAGGCATTCAACATCTACTAGACATATGTAGTAGATCTGTAGCACATTCATTTTTTATGGTCATCCTTGGAGTTTTAGAACAAGAAGAAGTAAATATTGATGACTTATTTGGCCTGAGTTACACATGGAATCATGAATGTCAAGATTGCTCTTTTACCTTTACTACTCAAATCAATTTTGAGCGATTTCTGTACTTAACATTATTGGATTCCAAAACTGTGCCTTTTGACAGATTGATCAAAAAGGCTAAACAAAATATGACCTGCCCAAATTGTAGATCAGATGTTATGTCTACACTGCACTTACGGAGAAGTGGGAAATACATTATATTAATGCTATAACAATGCAGATGGATCTAAATTGAAAATTTAAATTACAAACTACAAAGCTGGACAGATTTCAATTTCTGGAAAAACGTACACTACAGTGGCTATCATCTTTCATGAAGTACTTAGTATAACTTCAAGACACTATAATGTGTACTTAAGAAGTGGAACTGGATAGACAGAATGCAATGAGTGCCTTTCAAACTTCCATATTTATACCTTTTGTTTCTTCAATCAAAGTTCTAAGGAGTATTAATTTTCAAAAAGTGGTATACAGTGTTCGTTCTTCGTGGATCATCAGTGTTTAAGATAGCATTCAGCCTCCCATGGGTGATGTCTTCAAAAGGGACTCTAAAATGGAAGTGTGCTTTACCTCTATTAGTAGTATTGGACTATTTGTAACATGATAATATATAGTTTTTAGATGTGTTTCTTTACAATAGTTCAGAAGCTATATGTAAAGGAATTGATTAAGTATTTCTAGTGAGTGCAATGCATAGTGTCACTCATTTATAGTGACATATTGTGCAGTTCTGGTTTTTTTTCTACAATCCATAGGATTGGTTTTCCCCACTGTTCAAGGATGAAACTTGATTCAGTATATTCTTTGTGATATACAAGTATAAAAGCTGAGAACAGTAAACAAGCTAAAGATATATGTTTAAAATAAATGTATAAGTCCTTTACAGTGTTACAACTCTGTAATTCTCTAATATTAACATAAACATTTGTTTTGCAGAAACTTAAACTTTACTATGCAACTTTATACCATGTTACCATAACTTCTATTTTTCTTTCATTTACACCGATCAATGGAACCATTTTTTGGAGTTATGTAGGGGAATATCTTTTTCCTTAAGCTTTATACAACATCTAATAAGACACATTGGGACACACTCATATACACACTTACACACCTACAAACACATTGATGCATACACTGACACACCCAAGCACACTCTGATACATACACTGAGACACCCATACACTCAGTGAAACAGGTAATGACCACCCTGGCACAGACTTATGTATATTCTGAGACATCCACATATACACACTTATTCATAAAGTTAACCACCCAGGACATATTCAAACATACATACACTGATACACTCCGGCACCTACTGATGCATACACTGACAAACTCAGGCAGTCACTCACAAATGCACTAAGACACCCAGGGACACACTCATACATACACTGACACACCCAAGCACACTTTTCTACATACACTGAGATACCCACAGACACAGTGAAACAGATACTTACACAGCCTGGCACACACGTATGTATTCATTGACATACCCAGCAATACACTCATCCATACACGGAGACAACCGGGAACACACTTATAAATATACCGAGACACCCACACACACACTTATGCATACAGTTAACCACCCAGGACACAGACATACATACAGTGACACACTCATTCATACACTAAAACACCCAAGGACACATTCATATATATACTGATACACCCAAGCACACTCTAATGCATACACTGAGACACCCATGGAGAGAGTGATACATACACTAACACACCCTGACACACATGTATCCATACATCATTGACATACCCAGGCACACACTTATTCATACACTGAGACACCCTGGAGCACACTTTTGCAAACAGTTTCACACCCATATACACAGTTATATATACAATGACACACTGAGGCACCCACTGATACATACACTGACACACTAAAGCATACACTCATACACAAACTAACATACCCAAGCACACTCTGATGCATACACTAAGACAGCCACGGACAGAGTCATACATATACTAACACACCCTGGCACACACGTATGCATACTTTGACATACCAAGTCACACACTCATTCATACAGTAACACATCCTGGAACACACTTTTGCAAACCCTAACACACCCATGTACACAAATATACATATATTGAGACACCCAGGGACACACACAGACATGTGCCAACACACCCAATCAGACACTGATGCAAACACTGACACACCGAGGGACACACTAATAGATACACTACCACACCCACAAACATATTGATGCATACACTGACACATCCAAGCACACTCTGCTGCATACACTGAGACACCCACAAAGGGAGTGATACATATACTAATACACCCTGACACACACTTATGCATACATTGACATACCCAGCCACAAATATATTTATTTAGTGACACACCCTGGAAAAACCTTTTGCAAACACTGATACACCCATGCTCACAGTTATACATATACTGAGACACCCAAGGTTACACACATACATGCACTAACACACCCTAGCACACACTAATGCATACACTGACACACTGAGGACACTGACACACGCATACATACACTAACACACCAACAAAGACATTGATGCATATACTGACACACCCAAGCACACTCTGGTACATTAACTGAAACACCAACGGTGATGCCATCAGTGATGTCACTGTCATGAGCGATGTAATATGTGAGGTCATAAGCAGTGCATTGTTGTGGAGTAAGGTATAAGTGCTCAGCTAACTATAACTGCTGAATTTCAATGGTTTTGTACAAGTCAAATGTGACCCTAACTATAACATCCACGTAACCTTTGGTGTTTTAAGTGAATATATTATATATATGGGATTTGACAACTGAAATGTTTCCTAAATGATATATAAAATTTTGAGATGAAAGAGCGCTAAAGTACCTAAACATGTCATGCGTGATGTAATATGTGACATCATCAGCAGTGCATTGCGGGGGCATGAATTATAGTTAGCTCAGCTAACTATAACGGCTGAATTTCTCAGGTTTTGTGCGAGTGAAATGTTAGCCTAACAATAACGTTCCCGAAACCTGTGTTTTTTTCAGTGACTATCTAAGGTCTTTTAAATGCTAATTTCTAACTTTAACGTCCCTGAAACCTGGGATTTTGTCAGTGAATATCTAAGGTTGTTTAAATGCTAATTCTACACTATAACCTCCATGAAACTTTTATTAAACAATAAATATATATATATCTATATATATATTCACTGAAAAAACCATAGGTTTTAGGGACAGTTATAGTTACTTGGACATTGCACTCGTACAAAACCCGTGAAATTCCCCCGTTATAGTTAGTTCAGCTAACTATAACTCGCGCCCCGCAATGCACTGCTGATGACGTCACATATTACATCACTCATGACATGGTCAGTGACATCACTGATGACATCACTGATGACATCTCAAATGACATCACTGATGACATCATCCAGTGACTGTGTGTTTCTGTAAAGTTTAAATATTTTTAATATATATAGGAAAAGACGTATTGAAGAATGAGTGGGTGTGTAAGTGTCTGTATGGATGATTTAGTAGGTGCGTGACTGACTCTATAAGTGAGTGATTTAACGTATCTTACTGAATGCATGGGTTAGTGACTAATCTGGGTGAATGTCTGTATCCATCTGTCTGTTGCTGTGTAAGTGGCTGCATGTGTTTGTGAATAGCTAAATGAGTGTCTATATGAGTTATTGAATGCTTGTCTGAGTATCTGTATGGGTGCCTGAGTGTTTGTGTGGGAGGGGTGTGTGCAACTCTGTGCATAGATGTGTGAGTGGGTAATTCACTGGGTGGATGGTTTCAAGAGTGCATCTGTGATAGACTGTATGGGTGGGTAAGTGTGTGTAAGAGTGTGTTAGTGAGTGAATGTATGTCCCAGTGGTACATGTGTGAGTAGCTACATATGTGAAAGGCAGTATATATGTGTGTTGGAGTATATAAATAGCTATAAGCAAGAGTGAGTGATTGTGATAGTGGCTGTATGGATGAGTGTGTGCTTGTATCAGTGATTGTATAAGAGCGTAACAATGTGCTACTATTTGTATGAGTAAGTGAGCTGGTGTGTGTATAACTGTATAGGTGAGTAAATGGCAGTGTGTTTAATTATTTGCATGACTGACTAGGTGTCTGAGTATCTCTATGGATGAGTGGCATTGTTTGAGTGTCTATATAGGAGTAAGAGTGCATATGATAGTCCTGTACTGAGTGACCATAAGTATGAGTTACTGTATGGGTGAGTGAGTGGATGTGTGTGTGTAGACCTAAGAATCAGTGAGTGGGTATGTAGTTATTGGTGTTGGAGTGTCTATGGTTTTGCGAATGGCAGTCTGTAATTTAGAGTGGGTGTATCAAAGATTATATTAGGGTGTGAGGAGGTGCATCAGATTATCACGTGGATGATGTCATCAGTGATGTCATTTGAGATGTCATCAGTGATGTCATCAGTGATGTCACTGACCATGTCATGAGTGATGTAATATGTGACGTCATCAGCAGTGCATTGCGGGGCGCGAGTTATAGTTAGCTGAACTAACTATAACGGGGAATTTCACGGGTTTTGTACGAGTGCAATGTCCAAGTAACTATAACTGTCCCTAAAACCTATGGTTTTTTCAGTGAATTTCAAAGGTTTTTTAAATGCTAATTTGTAACTATAACGTGTCTGAAACCTATGGTTTTTTCAGTGAATTTCAAAGGTTTTTTAAATGCTAATTTGTAACTATAACGTGTCTGAAACCTATGGTTTTTTCAGTGAATTTCAAAGGTTTTTTAAATGCTAATTTCTAACTATAACGTGCCTGATACCTACGTTTTTTTCAGTGAATTTCAAAGGTTTTGTAAATGACAATTTTTAAATGTATTAATTGTTATATTAATTTTTTTCATACTGATTTACTACATTTTTAGAAACAATTTTTTTTTACATATTTTATTTTTTAAATTACATTGTAATTACATTATACATTACATTACAAAAAATACTTTCTCAGAATGAATTACTTTAGTTTAAATACTTTGCACATAGGCAATAGACTTTTAAGTACAGTAGTTACAGTTGTTGCAATGGGCAACACATTTTCAAACACAATGCAACATTCAGCTCAATGTGAATTTCTAGTTAAATGCAATTAGTTACTTTATGGATTACTTTTCTAACCACAGGACTGGATCCTAGATTCAGTCCTGGTACATCTCCTGTAAACAGTTGAGTAAAAGCGTTTTGGTTACAGTCGTGATTTTTAAGGAATATTATTGTATTTTAAAAGTTGACACTTAGAAACTTTTTCTCATAGAATCACCAATGTTATCCTATGGAAGGAAATTCACTTAGCAGGTAAAAACTGTTATCGTTACTTTTTCTTACTCAGTGTTGGATCCTGGATCCAGCACTGGTGCATCTCCTGTAAACAGTTGAAAGAATGCGTTTAAGTCATACAGGTGATTTTTAAGGAATATTTGTAGTTTGTAAAAATCAACACTTTGAAACTTTTTGCTGAAAACCAGACAATGGATTCCTATGGAAGAAAATATAAGTTACTGGTAAGTACGGTTAAAATTACTTTTCAGGGTCAGTGCTGGGCTAAAAGATGCAGCACTGGGTTCTCTCCTGATAACAGGTGAGTAAATTGGTATTCGTACTTTGGTTGATTTTAGAGGAATATTATAAAGTTCAAAAACTCCACACTTAGAAGAATTTCCAAGTGAAACCAGTCAATGTTAGCCTATGAAGGTAATTCAAGTTACCGGTAAGTACGGTTAAAATTACTTTTCAGGACCAGTACTGGGCTGAAAGATGCAGCACTGAGGTCTCTCCTGATAACAGGTGAGTAAATCAGAATTCGTATTTCGGCTGATTTTAGAGGAATATTTGTATGTTTCAAAAATCAACACTTAGAAACTTTTTCAGCAAAAAGCAGGCAATGATATCCTTTGGAAGGAAATTCAAGTTACTGGTAAGTACGGTTAAAATTACTTTTGAGGATCAGTACTGGGCTGAAAGATGCAGCACTGAGGTCTCTCCTGATAACAGGTGAGTAAATCGGAATTCGTATTTCGGCTGATTTTAGAGGAATATTTTAAAGTTCCAAAACTCCACACTTAGAAGAATTTCCAAGTGAAACCAGTCAATGTTAGCCTATGGAAGGAAATTCAAGTTACTGTTAAGTACGGTTAAAATTACTTTTCAGGACCAGTACTGGGCTGAAAGATACAGCACTGAGGTCTCTCCTTATAACAGGTGAGTAAATCGGAATTCGTATTTCGGCTGATTTTAGAGGAATATTTGTATGTTTCAAAAATCAACACTTAGAAGAATTTCCAAGTGAAACCAGTCAATGTTAGCCTATGAAGGAAATTCAAGTTACTGGTAAGTACGGTTAAAATTACTTTTCAGGATTAGTACTGGGCTGAAAGATGCAGCACTGAGGTCTCTCCTGATAACAGGTGAGTAAATCGGAATTCGTATTTCGGCTGATTTTAGAGGAATATTTTAAAGTTCCAAAACTCCACACTTAGAAGAATTTCCAAGTGAAACCAGTCAATGTTAGCCTATGGAAGGAAATTCAAGTTACTGGTAAGTACGGTTAAAATTACTTTTCAGGACCAGTACTGGGCTGAAAGATACAGCACTGAGGTCTCTCCTTATAACAGGTGAGTAAATCTGAATTCGTATTTCGGCTGATTTTAGAGGAATATTTGTATGTTTCAAAAATCAACACTTAGAAACTTTTTCAGCAAAAAGCAGGCAATGATATCCTATGGAAGGAAATTCAAGTTACTGGTAAGTACGGTTAAAATTACTTTTGAGGATCAGTACTGGGCTGAAAGATGCAGCACTGAGGTCTCTCCTGATAACAGGTGAGTAAATCGGAATTCGTATTTCGGCTGATTTTAGAGGAATATTTTAAAGTTCCAAAACTCCACACTTAGAAGAATATCCAAGTGAAACCAGTCAATGTTAGCCTATGAAGGAAATTCAAGTTACCGGTAAGTACGGTTAAAATTACTTTTCAGGACCAGTACTGGGCTGAAAGATGCAGCACTGAGGTCTCTCCTGATAACAGGTGAGTAAATCGGAATTCGTATTTCGGCTGATTTTAGAGGAATATTTTAAAGTTCCAAAACTCCACACTTAGAAGAATTTCCAAGTGAAACCAGTCAATGTTAGCCTATGGAAGGAAATTCAAGTTACTGGTAAGTACGGTTAAAATTACTTTTCAGGACCAGTACTGGGCTGAAAGATACAGCACTGAGGTCTCTCCTGATAACAGGTGAGTAAATCGGAATTCGTATTTCGGATGATTTTAGAAGAATATTTGCACAATGGTGAAGGGAGGGGCGGGGCCTGAGGTGACATCTGTGCAAACGCGCCCCGTGGTGCGTTTTAAGTTGGGGGATTAAGTCCCCTTGAATCCTGAGGGTCCCTAGGGGCCAACTAGCCCACCAGGAACCTCCAATATGCGCTAGGGGCTGCGTTGCAGAGACGTGTAGAGAGGCCACACCCCTTTTACACCTCTCTGCAACGCAGCTCTGTGGCGCTTTCTGGATGTACCTGTTGGGCTAGTTGGCCCCAGGGACCCTCAGGATTGAAGGGGATTTAATTCCCCATCTTAAAACGCGCCACGGGGCCTGTTTGCACACATGTCACCTGAAGCCCCGCCCCTCCCTTCACCACTGTGCAAACGTGCCCCGTGGCGCGTTTTAAGTTGGGGGATTAAGTCCCCTTGAATCCTGAGGGCCCCGGAGTCCAACTAGCCCACCATATACCTCCAAAAGCGCCACAGAGCTGCGTTGCAGAGAGGTGTAAAAGGGGTGTGGCCTCTCTACACGTCTCTGCAACGCAGCCCCTGGCGCATATTGGAGGTTCCTGGTGGGCTAGTTGGCCCCCAGGGACCCCCAGTATTCAAGGGGAATTGTTCCCTCTCTGCAAACGCGCCAGGGGGCGCGTTTGCAGAGTGGTGAAGGAAGGGGCGGGGCCTGCGGGCCCCATCGTTTTAAAAAATAATAATAATTTTGGCCCCTGAAGGGGGCTGTGTGGCCCCCTTCCTTTTTCCTGTTTTTGGGCCCTGGGGACCCCATCCCCCAGGGCCTTACCCCTTTTTTTAAATTTAATTTTATTTAAAAAAACAGGAAGGGGGCCGCGTGGCCCCCTTCCCTGGGCCTGTATTGGCCCCGGGGACCCCATCCCCGGGGCATGGCCTTTTTTATTTTCTTGGGAGGGGGCTGCGTGGCTCCCCTCCTCAGGCCATTTAAGGCCCCGGGGACCCCATCCCCCGGGGCCGGCCTTTCCATTTTTTATTTTTATTTTATTTATTTTTTTGGGGAGGGGGGCCGCGTGGCCCCCCTCCTGGGCCACTACTTGCCCCGGGGACCCCATCCCCCGGGGCTGGCCCTCTCCGTTGGGGACTGTGGGGGGTCCCCAATCCCCCACAGTCCCGCCGGCTCCCACGTCCCTTGGGAGCCGGCATTGCTGTTCCACATGGGGAGCAGCTGACATGCTGCTCCCCATGTGGAAAAGCAATCTGCTTTGGATATTGGAAGAGAGAGCAGGTTTCCTGCTCTCTCTTCCAATATCCAAGCAAGTTTGCAATGACAGGACGGGAGCCGCGAGGCTCCCGTCCTGTCATTGCAACAGCAGTGTCCCGGGGTAGGCACCCCGGGACACTGCAGGAGCCGGCCCTGGGGGTGGCGGTCCCCAGGGCCATCAAGGGCTTCCAGGAGGGGGCCGCGCGGCCCCCTCCCTACATCAGCACAGCCCCGGGGAGGTGGTGGTCCCGGGGCTTCGGGGTCCAAAACGGACCCCCATTTTAATTTGTTAGTGCCCCGGGAGGTGGCGGTCCCGGGGCATGTGGGGGGCTGGAGCCCCCCCACACAGGTTGTTTAATTTTTTAAAAAGCCCCGGGGAGGTGGTGGTCCTCGGGGCTGCGGGAGGGCTCAGAGCCCTCCCGCACCATTTTTAAAAAGCCCCGGGGTGGCGGTCCTCGGGCTTGGGGGCCCTTTGAGGCCCCCACACATAAAATTAAACCCCCCACCATGCCCTCGGGACTTGGGCCACCCGGGGGCAATCAAGGGCTCCAGGAGGGGGCCGCGCGGCCCCCTCCCTACATCAGCACAGCCCCGGGAGGTGGTGGTCCCCGGGGCTTCGGGGTCCAAAACGGACCCCCATTTTAATTTGTTAGTGCCCCGGGAGGTGGCGGTCCCCGGGCGTGTGGGGGCTGGAGCCCCCACACAGGTTGTTTAATTTTTTTAAAAAGCCCCGGGAGGTGGTGGTCCCCGGGGCTGCGGGAGGGCTCAGAGCCCTCCCGCACCATTTTTTAAAAGCCCCGGGGTGGCGGTCCCCGGGGCTTGGGGGGCCCTTGAGGCCCCCACACATAAAATTAAACCCCCACCATGCCCCCGGGACTTGCGCCACCCGGGGGCAAATACAATCGAGCGCGGGAGACCGCGCTTCGATTTCTTTCGGCAGGATTCGCGCACCCTGAGCGCATCCTGCCGATTTTTTTTGCCCAGGGGTCCTTATGGGACCCCTGAGCAAACCTAGGGGTCAGGGTGTTTCTACCCTGCTCCCTTTGTGCGCTTTGCGCACTTGTTTCTGTCCCTCGGTTCTACCGAGGGACAAAATGGCTGCCAACATTTCCTGAATCGGAATGTTGACAGCTAGCTGACAGCCAATTAACATGCAGCTCGTGATCGGGACGGTGCGCGCAGGGTGCGCTGAGGGTACGCGGACCCTACTCGGCCATAGATATCACTAACTTTTTACTTTTCATTTTCTCAGCAACTACTGAACGGATTTACACCATTTAACAAAAGGGTTCTTTCTGAACCAAGAACTACCTCTTTGCCAAATTTGGTGTAATTCCGTTCAGCAGTTCGGGCTGTAGCCGTGTCTAAAGTTTCCTATGGAAAAGTGCATGGGGAAAACACGTTTTGGGACCCCCTTTTTCTCAGCCCCGCTTGACGAATCCCCAGAGACTTTCAGGGTAGGAGCAGACCGGAGCGGGCCACAAAGTTTGAAAATTTCGCGAAGATACGTCAACCGGCAAGAGAGTTATTTCAAATAGAATGTCGTGGATTTCCTATGGATAATAGGTTGTAACTATAACTATCTACTGGCGACCGCCAGTAGATAATATATAATAAATATTTTTTACATGTATGTAATTTTTTTAATAAGAATATTTTTTTAATTTAAAATATATACATATATACATTTATATATATATATATATATATATATATATATATATATATATGTTTTGGTTTTTTAAAATATAAAAATTGACTCCCTGTACTTTACCGGACCTTACTTCCGGATCCGCGTACGAAACGCGGTTTCAGCGTGATTTTTAACATATATATTTTTCAGATATATATAGACAATAATAATCTTAAGTTCAAGGTTAGAGTTTTGTTAAGATACTTACTAAACTTGCATATTAATAAATTAAAGTTATTAAAACTTTTTTTAATAGTAATTTCAGAAGTCGCGGTACGTCCGCGTAAATCGCAACTTCCAGATGCGTGTACAGGATGCGAATCCAACCTTTTTTTGTACAATAAAATTACATATAAATATAGATTCATTTACTTTTATTTAAATGATGAGGTACAGTTATTTGTAAATGATACAACCAAATATTGTAATGTAAGATTTAAAAAAATTACAGAATCGCGTCCAGTACGCGGTGGCACCACGTAGGGATCGCGCACCCCATGTGACACAAAAAAAGAGATTTGATTGGTCAAACATCCTGTCATCATTAAACTTGCTAGATCCCACCGTCTTTCTTCTACTTAAGGGTGTGGTTGCCAACAGTCAGTCTCATTCTAGGAGAAGCTATTTTGCAGGTTGTTTGGTGTTTCTTACATTTTCATTTTGAAATTTTAAAATGGCTGCATCAAGAGACCTGCAAGAGGAGGAGGACCAGACCATCTTCGAGGAGGAGGATGAGCCCCCACGTAAGAAGAAGGAGAGCGTGCTGTGGGAGTATTTTATGATTCCTGAGGGGCAGAAGAAAGTAAATGCGGAGAAGGTCACCTGCAAGGTGTGTAAGAAAGTGCTGTCTCAGGGCTCCAAGAAAAAGTATTCCTGCGGCACTTCTTCTATGTATAAGCATCTGAAGACGATGCATGACAACCGTCTTATGAGGGCAGGATTGGCAAGACTGAACACATCTGAAGATGGCCAAGATGCGCAGCCATCTACTTCAAGACCTGGTGAGAGGCTGCAGAGCATTCTTCCAACTCTGACTGATTTCGCCAAAGCTGGACTCTTCTGCCAGAAATGCTCAACTGTTTTGAGTGTGGGGGAGCAGGTTGTGCAAACAATGCTAGACATTATAAACAACCACTGTTTTTGTTCCTGCAATTAGGCACAACGTTTTGTGCTAGTTTTTTTGTTTAAATTTTCACTTTAAAAATGAAAAAAACACCAAAAAAACTATAAAATAGTTAAAAAACACAAAAAAATATATAAAATAGTTTCAAAAAAAGAAGAAAAAAAACGTTTCCTATGGAACCTCCTATTTTGGTTTAAAAAAGAAAAGGTATATGTTGCGTGTATAGATGAGTCAATGTGTAATGTCTATGTGATTGGATGAAAGCGTACATAGAGTCTCACTGATTGTATGAGTGCATGGGTGACTGCAAGAGCAGTGTCTGGGTGATTCCATGAGTGTATGGATAGTACCTGGGTGAATGAATGAGTGCATGGGCAGTGCCTGAGTGAATCGATGAGTGCATGGGTAGTGGCTGGATGAATGAGTGAGTGCATGGTAGTACCTGGGTGAATGAATGAGTGTATGGGTAGTGCCTGGGTGATTGGATGAGTATATGGGTGGTGCCTGGGAGATTGGATGAGTGCATCGGTAGTGCCTGGGTGATTGCATAAGTGCATGGATAGTGCCTGAGTAACTGGATTAGTGTAAGGGTATTGCCTGGCTCATTTGGTGAGTGCATGGGTAGTGTCTGTGTGATTGCATGAATGCATGGGGACTGCCTCGATCACTGCATGACTGCATGGGCAGTGCCTGAGTGAATCAATGAGTGCATGGGTAGTGGCTGGATGAATGGGTAAGTGCAATAGCAATGTCTGGGTGATTCTATGAGTGCATGAATAGTACCTGGGTAAATGAATGAGTGTAAGGGCAGTGCCTGGGTGATTGGATGAGTGCATGGGTAGTGCTTGGGAGATCGGATGAGTGCATGGGTAGTGCCTGGGTGATTGGATGAGTGCATGGGTAGTGCCTGGGAGATTGGATGAGTGCATGGGTTGTGTCTGGGTGATTGCATAAGTGCATGGATAGTGCCTGAGTAAATGTATTAGTGTAAGGGTAGTGCCTGGCTCATTTGGTGAGTGCATCAGTAGTGTCTGTGTGATTGCATGAATGCATGGGGACTCCCTCAATCATACCATGACTGCATGGGCAGTGCCTGAGTGAATCGATGAGTGCATGGTTAGTGGCTGGATGAATGGGTGAGTACAAGAGCAGTGTCTGGGTGAATCTGTGAGTCCATGGATAGTCCCTAGGTGAATGAATGAGTGTATGGGTAGTGCTTTGGTGATTGGATGAATGCATGGGTAGTGCCTAGGAGATTCAATGGGTGCATGAGTACTGCCTGAGTGAATGCATGAGTGCATGGGTACTGGGTGAGTGAATGGTTGAGTTGAAGGATAGTGCCTGAGTGATTGGATGACTGCATGGGTAGTGCTTGACTGAATAGTTGAGTGCAAGGATAGTACCTGAGTGAATAGAGGAGTGCATGGGTAGTGCCTGAGTGAATGATGAGTACAAAGCTAGTGCCTGAATGAATGGATGAGTGCATGGGTCTTGCCTGAGTGAATGGATTAGTGCAAGGGTTGTGCCTGGCTCATTGGGTGAATGCATAGGTAGTGTTTGAGTGATTAAATGAGTGTATGGGTAGTGCCTCGATGACTGCATGACTGCATGGGCAGTGCCTGAGTTAATCAATGAGTGCATGGGTAGTGGCTGGATGAATGGGTGAGTGCAAGAGCAGTGTCTGGGTGATTCTATGAGTGCATGGATCATACCTGGGTGATTGGATGAGTGCATGGGTAGTGCCTGGGAGATTGGATGAGTGCATGGGTAGTTCCTGGGTGATTGCATAAGTGCATGCGTAGTGCATGAGTAAATGGATTAGTGTAAGGGTAGTGCCTGGCTCATTGGGTGAGTGCATGGGTAGTGTCTATGTGATTGGATAAATGCATGTGGACTGCCTTGATGACTGCATGACTTCATGGACAGTGCCTGAGTGAATGGATGAGTGCATGGGTAGTAGCTAGATGAATGGGTGAGTGCAAGAGCAGTGCCTCGGTGATTCCATGAGTGCATGGATAGTACCTGGGTGAATGAATGAGTATATAGGGAGTGTCTGGGTGATTGGATGGGTGTATGCATAGTGCCTGAGTGAATGAATGAGTGCAAGGATAGTGTTTGAATGATTGGATGAGTGCATGGGCTGTGCCGGATACAGTAGATTCTATCCTTTAAATGTTAGGCCTATTAGCTCTATAATATGTCTTAAAATACTTCTTCAAATGAGACGATACATCATACTTCAAAACTGTCAAATTTTCAAATATAATAAAATGCACCCACCTGTCCTGTATAAGGAGGAGAAATTAATACATACATCTTCTTGTACACAAATTTCAAAAACATGAGGTGTGAGAAAGACATATTCTAGTATGTGTAGGCTTCTACATGTATTCTGACACGTGTTGTGCATCTGATGACTCTAACTTCAAAACTTATGTAGTTTATCATACAGGTGCACAAATATTATCAGTTCTACTAGAGTATTGAGTCACAGAAGCAGACATCTCTTATCTGTGTATGCATCTGAGAAGTCCTTGGATAGAGGGTTCAATACACACCTCTCCTGTATAATGAGGAGTAAATAACTTGCAATAAAAGCACTTTTATTAGTCTATGCACTTTTGTAAAAAGTAAGTGTGATATTGCTCCACATAAATATGATCATACTTTTCAAGTAGTGTAAAGGATAAACATTATTTATATTAGAAACAAATAACATATAATTACATTTTAAACATTTTACCAGCCTATCGTGCATATATTATTCATTCTTACATTTCAAGTCATTTAGATAGATCTTTCAATAAAACTATTTTAGAGTAGAATTGTCTTAAACAACATTAAAACTGTTTTCAAAATTCAAAAGTACCTACTATAAAGAAGAAAAAGAAAAACTTATTTAATGATAATATATTAGAGAAAGTATAATAATATATTATTGAGACCACATCTTAAATTTAGAATTACATAACATTCTCAGTTTCCCATTTTTGCTGTTCTCAGATTCCACGTTAGTTCACCATATGCAGTGATTTCAATGTGGCATCATCATTGAATAGGGGGGGGGGGAACAATGAAATTGATTGTACAAAAAAACAAATCAGCATAGAACATTATTATCAATATGTGTAGCTATGCATTTTCCTATCTACACTTTGTTAATCACTTCATGTTATTTGACAAAATGTACACTCTCATTTACATCTGGTTCAATATATTCAACAAATATATAAACTAATTGCTTTTAAACACAATTTTCCAAATGTAATATCAATTAGCACAAATAATGATCAAAACACTAATTATAAATTGTAATAGCTTGCAGTGCTGTCTTTTTTCTGTTGATATCTACCCAATAGCCAGAATGATGTTCTCAAACCTTTGGCTGCAGAAATAACATATAAGAATTTGGTAATTCATAAGGCAATCTAGCTTTGAATTCCAGGTGGGCATCATTGCAATGTGTCCATCCTTTGTTACACTTTAAATAATCAGTATAGTGTCCAGATGTTGTAGTGGGTCCATTATGGAAAATAATAGCCACTGTTGTATAAGTTCTTCCTGAAATAGATATTTGACTTCCTTTAAAATTTGAAATTTTTGTTTCCAATTTTCTTCCATTTGGTCTACAACGTTGTAACATTAAAATGAGGCATTTTCCAAATCTTTCTATATGTAATGTAGACAACATCTCTGATCTACAATGTTAACATGTCATATCCTGATTTGCTGTTTTTAACAACTTGTTAAAAGGTACTGATTTGCAGTCTGGTATTGTTAAGTAAAGGAATCATTCTGTTTGTATTTGAGTGGTAGAAGTAAATGAACAGTCTTCACACTTATGATCCCATCTGTCCAAATAAGCTATCAATGTAAATTCCTTCATCTTCTAATACTCCAAGCATGACCATTAGAAATTCTTGTGCATCTTGTTCTATGTTTAAAGTAAATGTCACTGAGCCGGTACATATATCTAAAAGATGTTGAAGGCCAGAAGCAGTATGTATTTTAGTTCTGTCACTTACCAACTGTTGAAATAGATGATGTAGTGCAGAACAGAATCTTTTTTCACGATTTTCCATTATTTCATGATGAAGATGTGGTAGATGAAACACAACATTCAGAATCACATTAGCATAACAGTTGATACCTAAACTGTTATCCTACAATATCGTCAACACTTTACACTTTTGTTTTCTTTATGCCTTCAACTTTCTCTACAATTGTTTTCTTTTTGTGAACCTCAGTTGAATGTTTGACATATTTCCATTTTGACACACTACACATTTCTCATCTATGGGATATTCACCTAAATGAGGAGCATAAAGTCTTCTTAAACGATTGTACTCTCTTACACAACTTGCTTCAGCACTAACCTTTTTCTCATCAACATCTATCAAATGCAAACCAGACAATGTTCTTACTCGAGACAATGCAGCGTATGCCATTCCTTCTTTAAACACCATACTTCCAATATTTACAAAAGCTCTATCTATACTTAAACCTTGAGATTTATGAATAGTTACTGCATTTGCTAGAGACACTGGAAACTGTTGTCTGCGAACATATAAGTCTTTTACAAGTAAAAAACGTACAGCACAATGTCCAATCTGTCTTACCTCATTAATCTGATCAAATGTTATATTCAGAAATTCTATTCCATCTCTATTTTGAAAATTTACAAAATCAACAACTTTTCCCATTGCTCCATTTACTAATCCTTCTTCTACATTCAAATTACGCCGCAAAATTACTCAGTTTTTACATACATGTAAAGTCTTTTCTAATCCTGCAGTTTTAGATACAGACTTTTCCAAAGAATCCAATTTAGCATGTAGTTTCTCAGTAAGAAGAATTGTCACTACCTGGTGTTCGATTCTGTCAATATCTTCAATTTCCACAATCTGTTGTTGTTCCAGTTTGAGAAGTTGTTGATTAAATATAGAACACTCTTGCAGTGTAGGCATTAGACAAACTATAGATGTGTTTTCTACAAGCATATTGTACATTACTTCAGCTGCTGTTTCTCCAGTTGTAAACAAGCCCTTTAGTAGACTTTCTAAAAGTTGTTTACCATGTTTCTTCAATACACCAATTCTTATGTCTTTAAGAATATTTCCATATTCTTCATCACTTGCTTGTCTCATATTCTCAGGAAGTTCTTTATATTCAAAGTTTAGCCAAATATTTACATTTCCAATACTTCCCAAAGATTTCCTTGTGTCATCATGGAGAAATGTTTTAAAAACAGGTTGTCCTTTAATGGGAGTAAGTTGTAGTAGGTCTCCAAATACAATTAAACGTTTTCCTCCAAACAGAACATCATAATCTGTTTTTAAAATCTATTGCATTCTCAAGTGTACAAAGGCAAGCATTACATTTGAGACCATGCTCACCTCATCAATGATTAAAAGTTTAATTTACTTCAGTGCTCTTGAGACTTCATACCAAGCTTCTCCAGATAGCTTCTGATATTCCAGACAGGTAGCATAAGTAATCAATGTAAAGTAATACCTTTAATGTTGTGTGCTGCTAATCCAGTTGGAGCTGTTACGACACAAGATAAATGTGATTCTGTAGTTTTGTGAAGATAACTTGTCAAAACTTTAATAAAGAAATGTTTTCCTGTTCCAGCTTGACCACTGATGTACAATAGAATAGGTTTAAATGATGAACAATGGTTTTCTTTTTTTCCATGTAGCAAACCATGTTGTACCTGTTGTTTGACTTGTAGATATATTTCTTTTTGTTTAATGTTTAGTTGTTCTTCTAACTTTTTCAACTGAATAATATCCTGTTCTGCTTGTTGCATTGCAGTTTCTACCTCATTTATGGCTATTGCTGCTTCATTTTCAATAGTTGGTTGTCCCAGCGGATCTTGACTCAGTGGAACAAAACTTTGACTGCTTTGGGAACTTTCTCTAGCTATTTCAGCTGCAATAGTACTTTCGTGTTCAATCTCGTCATTTAACATTTGTAGATAAGTTGGGAAAATTGTGCATTGAATGCTGTCTTTAGTTGCATTAAAAGAAACTTCATAGCAGTCAAAATCTCCAAGGAATTCTGTTTCACTACCCCAAGGCTTGAACAGTTGCAGAAGTGCTAAATAGAACAATACTCTCTTATCTGCATTTTCGCTACTGAGTTTCCTGTGGTTAATAAGATTTACTTTGGCATGTTTGACTAAACATCCGTCACATCCAATTACTGCATATTTTTCTTCTTTTATATTTTCTGTAACATTCTTTTTAAACCTGTAATGTTAACGTATTTCATACAGACATAGGTTTGCAAGATGTGGACTTCTTTTGGGATAGTATGTATCCAACATATTGGTTTTGACAATATCATTACTTTCTGGTTCATGCTGTGCTATGTATTCGATTTCTTGTAAAGATTTCAATACTCTATTCCGTGTGGAGGCAAGACCTAGACATACCCAAATGATTGCTCTTGACTTTGAATATAAACTAGCTGAGCACAAGCGATCTGAACATTCGTAGGATCCAATCTCTCGATGAGAAAGCATTTTCAAGATGAAGCTGTACAATTTCTTGCTAAGACTCTTTTCTGCTGAAATTTCTTCTCACATTTCTTTCATCTCTGTCTTTTCAGATTTGGTAATATATGAAGTAACATACTGAGCAACAGCAATTGAATTATCTGCAACATACTGAATATCCATGTTTGCAGTCCACATTTTCAAAATAACTGGATTGCAGTCATTAATGTACTTTGAAGCTTCTGTTCTTTTTAAGTTGTATGTATTCTTCTGAGATTTCCGAGTTATTGTATGTCTTACTGCTGACAGAAAACTATTTACTCTTCCTTTAGATATTATAGGACGTGAGAATATAAAACGACATTTTGTATAACATTTCCCTTTACATTTTACTTTCGTCTGCAGTATTTCCCACATCAATGACTTTGAAAGCATAAAACTTGTTGTCTCAAGCTCTTGTCTCCTCCATCTCTTGAAATGCCACATGTAACATACTGTTCAATGAAAGACAAAACAGTTTCATCATTATCTGCTCCAAATTTCTGTGCATTCTTTATCCATAATAGCATGTGTATATGAGGAGCACCTCTGGCTTGGTACTCCTTTCGCCAAAAGAAGTCTGTTACCTCTCCAAGAGATGGAATGTTTTTATTGCAGATAAATGACATCATACTTTGAAACCTATGATTAAAATATCTGCACACATTTACAGGATCCAAGGAACAGAGTTCTCTAGCTGTCTTCAATTCAATGTTTTTAACATTTGAATTTGCTTCTCGTAGAAAATCAAGTAAATCTTCCCACGCATATTCAGCTCAGCTAAGTGTTACAAACCATGTAGGAGTACCTATGTTTCTTAACATGTATTTAAGTTCTCCATGACGACGATACCAATACTCATTGGTACCACGTTGGCATGCCATCAAATCAATTAACTGAGAGTCTAACTTTCCATCTCTTTGCTCAACTATTCATGAACTCTTTTGCAGAAACATGTTGAAGATGAACTCCTGTTTTTAATATGTGGTTTACTGCATATGAAAGTGCAGACAAATCGCTTTCAAAGAGAAGATGAAATATATTTGGAATGCACTGGCGAAATCTTGGATCTTCACAATATATTCTTGTTGATCGGTATTCTGAAGCTGGAATCCTTACAGCTCAGTCATCAAACAGTCTACCTTCTCCAGTGGGGAATAGCTGTGGAAAACAACGAGCTTCTAAACTTCTTTCCCATACGCTCATGGGAGTTCTCTTTGCTTCTTTCATCTGCAATAATTCAATACTGTTACCTATTATTTCTTTTGAATGCAGAGGATCTGGCTATATTACTCCATGATCTGTTTTTAGATGTTCAATATCGAGGACTTCCTCCCAAATCTTGGCAGGAAACTGACATAACAATATTTCATAAAAAGGGGAAACCAAGTACACTGCCTGGTTCGTACCGCCCCATTTCACTGATAAACTCAGATGCGAAGGTGTATTCTAAAATCTTAGCGACTCGGCTTCAGGGGGTCATAGCCAGTCTGGTCTTGCCATGGCAACATGGCTTTGTACCCGGCAGGGGAACTACGGACCATATATGACGGGTGGTTTCTCTGCTGGATATAGCAGAGGCTAGAGGAGATAGACGAGTTGTGATCCTCTTGGACGCCGAGAAAGCCTTCGACAGAGTGACATGGCAATATTTGTGGGGAGCCTTAGAGGAGAGAGGATTCGGCCCCAAAATAATTACTGCTATTCAGGCGATGTATCATGAACCTTATGCAAGACTACAGGTGATGGGGAAGACATCAGACCCAATAGTGGTGGCAAGCGGCACTAGACAAGGATCTCCGTGCTTCCCTATTCTTTTCGCCATATATCTTGATCCATTCATCAATCAGATAATTCACAATTTGGCGATTGAACCTTTTAAAACAAATGGCTATGAGACAAAGGTACTCGCCTCCGCGGACGATATCACAGTGGTCACACCGAACCCAATAACGGCAATAGTAGAACTTGAGAGCATGGCCGAAAAATTTGGGAACAGGTCAGGCTACTGCCTGAACAAGGGAAAGACCCAAATAATTAGCACTGATCAATGCAATTTAAGGGATCAGCGATGGACAGAAACAGCAACATATCTAGGGGTAAAGATAGGTCCAGACCTAGATATATTATGGGCAAATAATCTTGATTTAGTGTTGGACGAGGTTACCTCAGAGCTCCGACGGTTGGATAAGCTGCACTTATCGATAGTGGGGAGAGTAAATGTTTTAAAAATGAAGATTTTTCCCAGAATTTTATACCTATTCTGTTCCATCCCCTTAGAACTACCTGGTAATGCATTGCAGAGAATGAACTCTATTTTTTCAAACTTTATATGGAGTTATCAAAAAACTTGTCGTGCTTTAAAATTGCTAACCCTTCCGCGAGAGAGAGGTGGCTGGGCTGCACCAAATTTACTTTTTTACTATTGGGCAGTTTGTTTGCAACAAATGGGCACTTTGCTAGGGGCAGATAGCTCTACACGGGAGGACGGCTTACCATCGATATATCATTTGGCGATTGGGAGGGAAGCAACAGGACTTTTTTTAAGACAAATCGAGTCCAGTTACTATAAGAAGGTTCGTTTTAAGTGTGTGAAAGCAGCTAGAAGGGTATGGGTTAGAGTAAGTTCAATTATGAAAATCCCTAAATGTAGTAGATATACCCCCTTATGGGGCTCTTCGTTTTTTCCTCTGGAGATATCGGATGTTATGTCTAGAACTTGGGCACAGGCTGGTATACATCAGGTGGCAAGCTTAATCAATGATAATTTGGAAATACTAGCATTCCCGGAATTTGCTCAAAAATTTGGAATTAATAGCAGATCGTATTTTAAATATATCCAAATAAGGGGATGGTTAAAAAATGTAGCTGTAAAACAGGACAACTTTCGATTAATACCCCTAATGGATAAGGTGTATCGGGGGGATGGGTGGATTGGGGATTATTACAAGATGCTGATGGAAACATTACCTGATGATTTATGTAAAACCGAGACGAGATGGGCATAAAAAATTAGGGATAATGATATAGACTTAGATATGTCAATAGAATTAGGGAAAACTATTTTTTTGGCAGCAAACCTTAAAGCACAACATTATAAAACCCTATTTAATTTATACTAAACACCAGCCAAACTTTTTAGCTGGGGGAAACGAGAATCTGATCAATGCCCTAGATGTCAGCATAGCCCAGCTGATACTATACATATGTTTTACGCATGTAAATCTTTGACTTTATTGAAAAAGGGAATAGAGAAATTCTGGGAAAATTCAATTAAACTTGCAATTAACATTAGCGCGCCACTGATGTTATTTGGATACGATAGCCGAATGGGACTATCATCAGCACACCGGGATTTTGTGTTTGTTACAATTGCGGTAGCAAGACTATTAATTGCTACTGCTTGGAAGGATTCGGAACCCCCAGTATTTACAGCTTGGCTATATCGCTTATTAAGCATAGATACTCTTGAAATGGCACTGTATAAAAACAAGGGCCACAGAGCTAGAGTGAAAGGGGGTAAGATCTGGGCACCAATGTCAGACTGGCTGGAAGTAAACCAAGGGGAGCCGACAAGCGGGATAGGAATGGGTTAATTAATGCTTGCTGATTTTTTGTTTTGTACTTCTCTTTTTTTTTCTTCTTTTCCTTTGCAGTGACTTGTGAGAATCTCAAGAGCATATTGTAATATAATCTATGAATTTAGGAAATGTAAATATCCTTTCTTTGTACTGTTTAAGATGTACCTGACGGCATAAAAGTAAAAAAAAAAAAAAATGAATGCAGAGGATGTATTGTATAATGTTCATAAATCTCTTCAGTCCTGCACTTGTCCACTTTTTTTAATTTGGCCACTTGAAATTATTGTTTCATCTTGTAAGCATATTACCTCTTCATCAACATTTACATTCTTATAATAAATATTATTCTGTATCAGGTATAATGTAGCCTTTTGAAGTTTATTAACAGCTACAAACTCTTGCCAGATTTTTAGATTTTTTGTTGGTACACCATTTACTAGAATAACTACTGGCTCATTCTCTTCTCTGTCTACACCAACAGTTTCAATGTTCTTTTTAAAATCTAAAGGTAAGTACACAACTCTTCCTCTAAGACCTTTTTGTAATTCTGTTGGTGGCAGCGTACCTGTTTTAGGCTCCATACGAACTGTGGCCTGAAATGGCTGTACAGATTGAATAAGAATAGACTCTTATGCATTCAAATCTGCCAGTTCCTGAGGAATAGGTACCAACTCTAAGTTGTTATGTACTGCTCTAGCTGGCATTTTGTTTTCTTCTAATTTGTTGTAACAGTATTTACAAATAACTTGATCACTACCCAATTCAAACTGACCTTCTACCAACAAGTAAACACCAAATTGCTGCCACTTATCAGCATTTTCTTTTCTCACTTTTTAAATATAAATCAACATTCCTAGTTTGACTTCTATAGTGAGTATGTCAACAACAAATACAAACCTAGTTTGGTTTTTCAGATGAAACTGTGTTAAACTTTGTAAATTCTTCGGCAAACTCGTCAATACTAATCTCTTTCTCTTGCTCTTCAACACCTACATTTATCAAATTCTCAGTTTCTCTACACTCGTCTTCTGATCCGAAAAACGAAACTGTTTTTTATCACACACTTTCTCTATATCTGATACAGAACCGTGCACAAGAGCTGGGTTCATTTCACTTAAACATAATGCAGGAGTTTTTACATAGTAAAGTCTCCTTACCAACTTCCGCATTTCAGAGTGGTGTACAGCTAACATTCTTAAATGATGAAAAGTACTTTGGCACACTTTTCTTGAAAGACAAGCAAGAGAATGACCTTGCAACTTAGTATATTTTCCTATTTTACATGGATCTAGTCCTTGTAACATCTTAATCTTCTGTTTAACACTTTTTTTGGCATATCCTCGTAAAACAATTCGTAATATGTCAATAGATTCCTGTCAAATACTGCAAATACTGCTACAATCACACTTATATACAGGAGCTTGTGTACGCCTCCCTTGAACTTCTTTAGCTATTAGTTCTTTCACATTCCTAGGAACCATTTTAAAACAGCAATCCTTCCCATGTCACTGTTGTAAGTCTCACCATATTCCTGAAATCCTGCATGCTTGTGTCTGTGCCTTTTGCTAGTGGCGTCATAAATAAAAAGAAACATACAAATAGTTGAATACCTGTGTTTCAGAAGTCTAGCATCTTCAGATGTATAACATGTGTGAGAATACATGTACAAGTAGACACATACCTCAGTCACAAGAGCACGCTGACCTTTAAACTTGACAGACTGCATTTCCCATTTCAAGCAGACACCTATATTTATACGGCCTACATTGAATGTACCTTTCCAGAGACTCATACGAAGTAGCCTAGTCACTAATGCCTCTGGCAACATGTCTTAAAGCTCACATTTCTCTTGCAGCTTCAGTTTTCACCACCCGCTCAGAATGTTGGGCCTAGTCAAATTTAAAACAGCAACCTTTCCCATGTCACAGTTGTAACTCTCACCATGTTTCTGACGGCATGCATGCATCTGTCTGTGCCTTTTGCTAGTGCCATCAGACATAACAAAATACATACAAATGGTTCAATACCTGTGTTTCACAGTGCATGCTTTCTACATTTTTGTATAAGAAAGTGTATGTATTCCTTTCTGCTCATAAAACAGGGCACCTGGGTATTGAACAGTGTATTTGAGAAGCTCTATAACACCTACACACATAAGACATGACTGCCTGTGTGACCGAATGACAGAGCAGAACTGAGAAGATATGTCCTCCGGTAGCAAGAGCTACCAGGTTTCAAAGCTACCATCTTCAGATTCATAACACATGAGAGAATACATGTACAAGTAGACACATACCTCAGTCATGAGAGCATGCAGACCTTTAAACTTGACAAACTGCTCTTCCCATTTCAAGCAGACACCTAAATGTATACGGCCTACTTCGAATGTACCTTTCCAGAGACTCATACAAAGTACCCTAATCACTAATCCCTCTACCAACATGTCTTAAAGCTCACTTTTGTTTTGCAGCTTCAGTTTTCACCGACTCCTGAGAATGTTGGGCCTAGCCAAATTTAAAACAGAAATCATTCACATGTCACTGTTGTAAGTCTCACCATATTCCTGAAAGCATGCATGCATGTGTCTGTGCCTTTTGCTAGTGGCGTCATAAATAAAAAGAATCATACATATAGTTGTATACCTGTGTTTCAGATGTCTAGCATCTTCAGATGCATAACACGTGTGAGAATATATGTACAAGTAGACACATACCTCAGTCACAAGAGCACGCAGACCTCTAAACTTGACAGACTGCACTTCCCATTTCAAGCAGACACCTACATTTATAAGGCCTACTTTAAGTGTACATTTCCACAGACTCATACGAAGTAGCCTAAACACTAATCCCTCTGCCAACATGTCTTAAAGCTCACATTTCTCTTGCAGCTTCAGTTTTCACCAACAGCTCAGAATGTTGGGCCTAGCCAAATTTAAAATAGCAACCCTTCCCAAGTTACTGTTGTAACTCTCACCATGTTTCTGAAGGCATGCATGTGTCTGTCTGTGCCTTTTGCTAGTGGCATGAGACATTAGAAGAAACATACAAATAGTTGAATACCTCTGTTTCACTGCACATGTAGAAGAAAATGTATGTATTCCTTTATGCTCATAAAACAGGGCTTCTGGGTATTCAACAGTCTATTTGAGAAGCTCTATAACCAATTGCGTGCAGCATTAATCATGGGTGGAGGGGTGGGGTTGCGCGGGGAGGAGGGGTTAATTTAATAATAAATAAAATACTTACCTGTCCAACGTTCGGGTCCCGTGTTTTCTCGGCTGCTGCTCCTTCTCCCTGCCTCCGGAAGGAACAGGAAGCAGGCAGCCTCCCTCCCCTCCCCTAAGCCAATCACAACACTGCAATGGCAGCGTTGTGATTGGTGGGGACGCTGCCCAGCCAGGGGCTTTCAGGGAGGCCATGTGCTCTATGCAAGCTGCAATGCAGCCTGCATGGAGAAAAAGGCAGCGTGCGCATTACTGGTTTGAGCTAATAACGGGATGTTATTGCCATTTTATGTTTCTGCTTCTCGCACTGCGAGAAAGCAGTGGGGCGAGGCTCCTCCGCCCTAGTGGAGGAGCCGCCCCGTCTATAACACCTACATAAATAACACATGACTGCCTGTGTGACCGAATGACAGAGCAGCACTGAGAAGATTTGTACAACAAAGTGTATGTATTCTTTTCTCTTCAAAATACCTGGCACATGGGTACAGAGTTATATAGACTGAGATACAGTTTAATACATCTCCCAACATGTTTTAAACCTCAGTTTTCTCTACTTCTTTCATTAGAGACTCAGGAAGCACACATATTAGAATGTGCAACCTATTTCAATCTTTATTTCAGTACAATAAAACAAACTACAATACACGTTTCTACATTTCATAACATATTTCAAATATCACATTTCTCTAATGTTTTGCAAGCTTTATAAATAATGCTTTACAAACTTGAAAATATCATTACAAACACTGAAGCACTCCTACACAATATATAACACACCTTACACATTTGTAACTCACCTCAGAAATACTATTGCAGAATATGAAAATGTCACAAACTCCAAAAAGTTTTTCTTTCCAACACAATAAATGTGATGCACCACTCTCAGCAAGGTAAAACCATTAATGGCAAACTTTCCCTCTCTTTTTCCACACAAATGAATGTAAGTAACAAATCAAAATGCTCCCTTCATTTTTTCAAATTCTAAAACCCACTTCTATTGAATAAACATATTAACCCTTTAAAACTCCCTTCTAAAAGTGCCCAAGCTGCTTCTCTAACTTACAGGAGTCGCGACTCCACCGCAGTGCCATAGTAGTACTATATAACTTTATTCGGTTATTGCAACCATCAAAGTATCAACCAACATCCTGTTCATTAAAATGACTAATAATACACAAATATATGTACAATAACAACAATAATAGCAGCAGTATGTCCATATTTAAAGTGCATAATGCTTCAAGTTACGTTACAATTGTATATACAATAATAGCAGCAATAAGTCCATGTTTAAAGTGCATAATGCTTCTGAGTTGGATACAATAACAGCAGCAATAACATTATAATTGATAAAAAGATAATAATTACTTTAGCACTGTACATAAGATCCAGCTACAGACAGTACCTAAAAAGTTACACCTAGCAAGACAATACAGAATAAAACAATTCATTAATATAAATAAGCAATAAAATACATCCTTAATCCTTACACTGATCTAATTTTAAAATTGCATTGCGTTTATACCAAACTGCCTCTAAAAATTTGCTAACAGCTACAACTATTCTAGGGGAGAGATTAGTTTTAGAATCCGTAATGCTATTCGATATTGTACAAGCCCCAATTCCCGGCAAATCGGAATAATCCACCTCCTACGAGGGGACAAATACTTCGGACAGAAAAATAGCAAATGTGATTCATTTTCATCACATTGTTTACACATTGGGCAAGTCAATGCTGACTGTGCTGGATTCCATTTGTAAGTAAGTGATCTTATGGGCAAAGTCCCCAAACGAAACCATATGAAAAGGCTTTTAGGGAAAGCAAAGGGTATAAAATCCATATAATCTTCCAATAATGGAGTAGATTTAAAATCAAGAAAACTGTTAGTCAGAGATCCTATATAATTTTCCCTTACTACACGTTCATTGATAAAATTCCAGTAAGTAGTAATAAGAAGATGCTGATCGACTTTCTTGAGTTTAGTAGGATCATCCCAAAATCTACGGAGACCTAACATTCTCAACCATGAAGACACATGTTTAAACCATGGGAGCGATCGAGCACCTGGTATATTTAAAACATCGGTCAGGGATTCTCTATAATCGACTAGCTCCGGTATACACCAAAGACGAACCCAATAGATCAACACTTTCAAAGCCACTAAGTCTGATATTCTTTTCAATCCTAGATCTAAATACAATGGAATAAGAGGTGTACTCTGGGGAAGGCATAACATTTTCCTAACAAAGCTGTTTTCTACCAGTGCAAGAGGCTTGGCATCAACATAACCCCACACTTCAGCCCCATAAAGAGCAGCCCCTTGCGCCTTTGCAGGGTAAATCTCCAAGACCGGGGATACCACATGAGATACCGTTCTCTTTTGTGTTCTCAGAATGGCATTTTACCTGTGCTCAATAAGAAGTTTACTTTTCATAATCTGATCTAACCAATTAAAACTATCCATAAATCGTACTCCCAAATAGTCAAAATTTTCAACCCTCTCAAGGACGTCATTTCCAACCCTAATAGTCGGTTTACCTTTCTTGACCCCCTTGCCTAAAATCATAAATTTTGTTTTATTAACATTTAGCTCGAGTCCCCTCTCATTACAGAAACCTAAAAATGTATTAACCAGGTTCTGGAGACCCATAGGGGACTTTGAGATAAGTAGGGAGTCATCAGCAAAAAGTAATATTGGTACCTTCCTGCCATTTAGCATAGGAGAATCATTAACACAGTTTTCCAAGACATTAACCACATCATTTAAATAAAGGGAAAATAAAGTGGGGGCAAGAACACAGCCTTGCCTGACCCCCCGTTCGATTGGAATACGATTAGTCAGTTCTCCACTTGGTCCCCAGCGTACTTGAGCATAGTTATTCTCATGTAATTTACTCAATAAATATACAAGATTGCTGGGAACACCTATATTAGTAAGAACCTGCCACAAATCCGATCGGGGAATAAGATCAAAGGCAGCTTTAAGATCAATAAAAGCCACATACAGCATACCCTTACGTAAAAGCAGTTTTCCAGTACAATAATGTAAATCTAAAAATCTGGTCAACAGTACTAATTTTAGTTCTAAAACCTGCTTGGAAGGGGGAAAGTATTTCTTTTTCTTCCATCCATTCAGTTAATTTGTTCAGGATTTGACGACTAAAAACTTTTTGAGCATTATCTAACAGGCTAATTGGCCTATAGTTTGCTGGGTTATTAGCATCACCCTTTTTAAAAATAGTTATTATCTCGGCCCCCTCCATGAATCAGGGATCGCTCCCCCGGCGGAGATAGCATTTGATAGAAGATTAAAATAGCTTGACCAGATTAATGGCTCCGACTTAAAAAGATCACCTGGAATTTTGTCAGGTCCCGGTGCTTTAGCCATTTTAAGAGACTGTATTGCACAGGTTGTCTCTTCAAGACTGAATTTGACAGGGCTACTATATTGTTCTTGCGCTATGTAAGGTGAAATAACATCCTCCATTATATTAGTACCATTGTCAATATCATCCGGCTTCCTTAGCGAGTACAGTGATGAAAAATGAGCTACCCAATTATCGGGTGATATATTAAAACTTGGATACTTTACTCCTTCAGGATGACTCTGTGCGACCAATTTCCAGAATGATCTACTATCCTTAATTTTACTGGCTGCAAGAAGGTCGTGCCAAAGCTTGTCTTCCCAATCTCTTCTAGCCTTTCTGAGCTGTGTTTTATAAAAACCTCTGGTGGTACGAATTTTACCTCTATCACCCTCATCAATAGCTATTTTTAATGAATTCTTAGCTACTTTACAAGCAGGGTTAAACCAGTCATGATACTTAGAATGTGCCATAGTGTAGGTTCGCGTAGGTATTGCGAATCCTGACGTGAGTTCAAAAACCTATTTCCAACAATACTAGCATTACTTTTTAAGAACATACCACTCCTAAACATAGTACTGAATTGGGAAAACTTACTTTAAAAGCATATCACTTATATATAAGTAACCATTTCATATTTTAAAACCACAGTTAACTTGCAACCCTTCTCCCAATCTGCTTAACCCTAGTTTCCATAGTAACAGTTTCTGTAAAATTCAACTGTACTGGCAGGTCACAAGTTCACCATATTTTCAAGTTCAGCACACTAGCTTACAAATGCAAATAGCAGATGTGATTGCAAATACTAGCCTTATCCGGTCTACTGTACCTTTCAAAGTTTTTTCTATAGCCAATCAGAAAGAGGCTTTTTCTACAAAGTGATATGCAACCTATTTCCAAGTACACAATGTTTATGAACAGCCAATCAGTTATCTGCTTTTCCCAAAACAGCATCTTAACCACCATTTTAGATACCTCTCATTCTACCAACTGACTTACTCAGCTACAGACGTTTTTTGATGCTTTCCACTCATCCCTTCAAAATGCTAACAGTATGGATTGTAGGACACAGCTATGTTTTCTTGGGCAAACGGTATACTGAACACAGAGGTATTGACAAAGACCTAGGTTTGCAAAATGTGAATATTAAATGGTTTGCACAGAGAGGATTAAAGTGGCACCAATTGCTGCCTTTGGTTAAAACCCTTTTCCGTCTCCAACCCCCTGACCTCATGATTGTGCACTGTGGTGGCAATGACTTAGGCACATTGACTGGGGTAGGATTGGAAATGATAATGAAGGATACCTTTGCACAACTGATGTCGCTTTTCCCTCACACTGTCTTTGTGTGCTCTAATATATGTCAAAGACAGAAATGGAAGTGGTCAAATCAATTCTGTCCACAGATTGTGAAGGCTAGGAAGAATTTCAATAAAGCGGTTTCTGATTACCTCAGAGACCATAGCATGGTCTCCAGCTGTAACAACAATATACGTTTTGACATGCATAACATCTACAGAAGTGATGGTGTTCACTTCACAGATGAAGGGAACAGAGTCTTTCTCAACAACCTTAAGATGTGCATCTGCACTTACATGTAACTGCAACAAAGTCATAATAAACACAACGGCTCTTCTTAGAGCCACCCTAAAACCCAACAGTGAAAGTTATATATTTTTTAACATATACTATTTTTTTTTTCAGATTCGCAAACCCTCATGAATCCGCAAAACAAAAGCATGAATTTAATGTACTACAACACATATAACCTTTCAACTTTAACTTTTAACTTACATTTTAAATATTATATCAAACTCTCACAATTTTAATGTAATTATGAAGTTCAATCTCACTACCTTCATAAAAAATTCCACAACTGTAACACTACTTTCTGAATTAGATAGTATTTAATTATTTATTTAAGATGGATCCACAAATCCACCGTGACGTTACACTGGGGGCCACACTGAGAGCCGCGATAGGGTTGCGACTCCTATCATGAGAGAAAAAAAAATAATACCCCCCAGTTCCATATGGCCATTTCTGCCCCGGGGACCCCATCCCCTGAGGCCACACAATTTTATTATTAAAAATTACATTTAAGGAGTGGGGCCCCATGCCCTCCCTGCCATGGCTGATTACTGCGCTGGGGACCCAATCCCCCGGGGCCTGACCTTTCTTTTTTTTTAAAAGAAGAAGGGAGAGGGGTGGAGCGGCTCCCCTCCCAGCCATTTTCTGCCCCGGGGACCACATCCCCTGGGGCATGGCCATCTTTAAAGGGACCGCGGGGGAGCCTAAAGGCCCACGCGGTCTCAGCCGACTTCCGCCTCCTGCGAGGGCCGGCATTTCTTTTTACCCCCAGGGAGCTGCTGACATGCAGCTCCCTGGAGGTAAAAAGCAACGTTCTCCAATGTGAACAAGTGAGAGCAAAATGCTCTCACTTTTTCGCAGTGAACCACTAGTTTGCTATGGGATGGTTGGAGCATTGCTCCCGCCATCCCATAGCAAACTCTAATGTCACGGGGTGGGCACTCCAGGACATTGCTGGAGCCAGCCCTCAGGGTGGTGGTCCACAGGGCCATGGAGGGAACCACGAGGGGGCCCACGCGGCACCTCTCCAACACTACTAAAGCCCCGGGGAGGTGGTGGTCCCTGGGGCCGGGGGTACGCAACGGAACCTGTTTTTAAAATTTGAGATGTCATCAGTGATGTCACTGACCATGTCATGAGTGATGTAATATGTGAGATCATAAGCAGTGAATTACAGGGCGTGAGTTATAGTTAGCTCAGCTTACTATACGGGCTGAATTTCTCTGGTTTTTTGCAAGGGAAATGTCAGCCTAACTATAACGTCCCTGTAACCTTTGTTTTTTCAGTGAATTTCTAAGGTTTATTAAATGCCAATTTCTAACTATAACGTCCCTGAAACCTGTGGTTTTTTCAGTGAATTTCTAAGGTTTTTTTAAATGCTAAATTCTAACTATAACGTCCCTGAAACCTGTGTTTTTGTCAGTGAATTTCTATGGTTTTTTTAACTAGCAGTCTCATTTGCAGAGTGATGGAGAAACGGGGCTGGGCCTCCAACCAGCGCTCAGGAATTCCGCTGCATAGGACTTACAGGAAGTACCAGGAGGGCTTCTTGGCCCCCAAGGGCCCTCAGCAGAATAGTGGACTTCATCCCCCAATCAGTAGAGCACCAGGAGGCGCGATTTCAGAGTGGTGGAGAAAGGGGGGGTGGCCTCCGAAGACCTCTTAGCAATCCCACTGTGTGGGACTTACTGGAGGTAACAGGAGGGGTAGTTGGCCCCCAAGATCGTCCTTGGGGGCCAACTACCCCTCCTATTACCTCCAGGGAGTCCCACACAGCAGGATTGCTGAGTTCTGATAGCAGGCCACGGCCCCTTTGTCCACGACTCAGCAGCGTGCCTCCTGGCGTGCTCTTGGTTGGGGATGAAGTCCCCTTTGCTGTTGAAGGTCCTTAAGGGGCACCTAGCCTATCTGTTACCTCCAGTAAGCCCCACACAGTGGGATTACTGAGAGGTGGTCGCAGGCCATGCCCCCTTTCTCCAAGACTCTGCAAATGCACCTCCTGGCATGCTCTTGGTTGGGGGATGAAGTCCCATTGCCTCTTGAGGGTCCTCCTTGCGCACTGCTGCTTGGGTGATGAAGTCTACTTCACTCCTGAGGCCCTTAAGAGGCAAGGGGACCTCATCACCCCACCAGTAGTGTGCCAAGATGCACGTTTGCAGAGCGGTGAAAAAAGGGGCATGGCATCCAACCACCTCTCAGCAATCCAGCTGTGTGGGGCCTACTGGAGGTGACAAGTGGGCTAGTTGGCCTCTAAGGACCCTCAGCAACAAAGGGGACTTCATCCTCCAACCAAGAGGCACCAGGAGGCACATTTGCAGAGTAGCGAAGAAAAGCCGTGGGGTCTCCGCAATTTGCCAGCTTCCGTTTTTTTTCTTATTCTAGGAAGGGGGGCTGTGTGGCTCCCTTTCCCTTGATGCTTTTGAGTCCCAGGTACCCCATCCCCCGGGGCATGACCCATTTTTTATTTTTTTTTGTAATAAAACAGGAGGGGGGCCGCGCGGCCCCCCTCCCGAGGCCTATTTCTGCCCCGGGGACCCCATCCCCGGGGCTGGTCCTGCGCTATTTTTTTGTTTTTAAACAGGAGGGGGTCATGCGGTCCCCCTCCCCAGGTCAATTTCCACCCCGGGGACCCCATTCCCGGTGCCCGGCCTTTTAAAAAAAATAATTAAGGAAGTGGGGGCCGCGTAGCCTCCCTGGGTCAGTTTTGGCCCCGGGGACCCCATCCCCTGGGGCATGGCCATGTCCTTGGGGATTGTGGGGGGGGAGCCTCATGGCCCCCGCAGGAGCTGGCATTGCTTTTGGGCAAAGGGAGCTGCAAACATGAAGCGAAGCAGAGTTTGCTATGGCTTGGTGGGAGCAGTGCTCCCACCAATCCATAGCAATATGCAATGTCCCAGGGATGGGCACCCAGGGACATTGCTGGAGCTGACCCTGAGGGGTGGCAGTCCCCAGGGCCATTTACGGTTCCATGAGGGGGGCAGCACGGCCCCCCTCCAACAATACTAAAGCCTCGGGAAGGTGGTGGTCCCCGGGGCTGTGTGGGGGGCTCTAGCCCCCCCACACTTTATTTTTTAATGTAGGCCTGGGTAGGTGGTGGTCCCCAGGGCTCTGTAGAGAGGCTGGAGCACCCCATGCAACGTGGCCCCCCGCATTTAACATAATTAGCCCTGGGGAGGTGACGGTCCCCAGGGCTGTGTGGGGGGAGCAGGAGCCCCCCACACATTTATTTAAAAAATAAAGCTGGTGGAGGTGATGGTCTCTGGGGTTGCGGGGGGCTGTGTGGCCCCCTGCATTTAATAAACATCGCCTCGGGGAGGTGCCGGTCCCTGCATGTATTTTGATCATTGCCCCAGGACCTGGCCCACCCGGGGGCCTAATTAAACGAAAAGCGGGAGCCCATGCTTCATTCTCTTAAAAAATGTTGCCCGGATTCGTGGATACAACGCGAATCCCACTGAAGGTTTTTTTTTATTGCTTTTTTGTGCCCTTGGGGGCCCTGTGGGACACCCTGAGCAAGCCTAGCTGGTTAGGGTGTTCCTAACCAGCCCCTTTTTCTTGATTTTTAACCTTTTGTGACCTTTTTTCTTGTGCCTCGGATCAACCGAGTCACAAGATGGCTGCCAACACTTCCTGGTTTGAAGTGTTGGCAGCCAATCAGATCTCAGGCAATAAAATAAAAGACAATACAAGCACAGTCTCCCGCGCTTGTTTTCAAAAGGGCCCCCGGTTGGGCCAGGTCCCGGGGGGCATTTTATTAAAAAAGGAGGAGGCGCAAGGAGCCCCCCTCCTGAGGCACTTTATTTATTTTATTTTTATTTGAAGAGTTTTATATAGCGCTGGCTAGACCCGGAGGTATCAGAGCGCTTTACAAGAGGATTGTTGCGTTACAAGTTACATCAGTTACAAGAGCATAGTAAGGTACAGTAAACAAAAACAATGTTGCAAGAATTCGTAGGAGGGAGGGGGAAGGAGCAGATCACCTGAGATCACCACCTCCCCAGGGCTTTTATTTTAAATAATGAAGGGGGCATGCAGACCCCCCCTCCCAGGCTTCTAGAAGCCCTGGGGACAATCACCTCGAAGGGGCTTCATTTTCAATAAATGGGCAGGGCCGCCCCAAGTGCCTTTCCAACCATAGAAGTGCTGCCGATGCATGAAATATTTCTGGGCACAATTCAATTGAAGTAATTGTGACTATCCATGGCACAATAGTTACTCTTGCATAATGTTGTTGCTTACATAATTGTAGCTATGTAATGAAGGTAGCCCTGGACTAATGATGTCTTCCATTGATATATTATGGTGACTAGTGATAACATTTCTTGGCATAGTGACATTTCTGGCATAACACTGCTCTCCTTGAAAGAGTTGTGGCTTCTCCTGGTATAAGGTTGGCCCTGGACTATTGTTGTCTATTATTAGAATATTGTGGAACTCCTGGTCATTTTTTACACTACAATATACTTGCCACACTAATTCTCCAGAGGCATAATCTCAGAATGAGTAAATAAATCTCCTTGTGCATCATAGACCACATTTATGATGTACTCCTGATAGACTACACAAATTCACACATATGTATAAAACATCTTAGATGACTGCAGACTTGGAAATCAACCTGTCTAAATCAGAAGAGGGAACAACAGTAAGATGAGAAACAGAGTCAAATATTGTTATGGCATTTGAACGATTAAGTAATTATGAGAAAATTGAAAAATAGTTGTTAGAAAAAATCATCATGTACTTTTTAAGCAGACATTCTATCTTGCGGTAGGGAATTAGGAATCTTTTGGATCTGATATTGGTAGACCTTTTTCCACGGAGAAGTGCTGCAATAAATCATAAGGTAAGTAGATTTTATTTTTGTCTTTTTGACTTGCAGGAAACTATCCTGGTGAATGAGTTGCAAGGTGTTTACAAGGATTAGGGCTGTGGCTTCTACAATCATAAACATATTACAATGAAAAATCCAATTATTAGAAGGCAGATACTGAGGCTGCAACTCAAGTGTCATGGCTGTTCCCAAGAAGAGTTTTATGGTCGTGGGTACATAAAAGTAATACTCTCTGTCGTAAATAGCTTAGCACTGCCACTCTCTCAAAAATGCTGTACATAATTAAAACTTCCATTGTCACTGTTAGTTTGGGTGCTAGCCTTTTGGATGCTTCAGTTTCCTGTTAAAGCTCCAAAAGTGACATTTTGTGAAATTAAGAATGCTCTATGATCTTCATGGTGCAGTCTTTTGGCCATTAAACCTTTAACAAAGATAACAAGATATCATTTAGAGGCTGTGGTCTGACTGCCGTAGAGAAAGGTCACCTCCAAGTAAGCTCTGTGGGAACAGAGGCTTACAATAAGTCCCACTGCGTTTCCTCTGGCAGTCTTCCCGCTGTTGTACAGTTCCAACAAATTGAGTAGGACTGTGTATCTGGATAACATAAACTTCAGAATATGGGGACTCAGTCCACACATATCATCAGAAAATATTGGCCCAATTTCTATCTAGCTCACAGTGCTCCATCTGAACCCCGAACCTTACCATGGTACCTTCAGCCTCGAACATGGCCAATCTTATTTTGGATGGAAATCGTGTAAATATATCTACCCTTTCGTTGTTTACTTTTGAATGGCCAAGGGAGACACAAGAAAGATAGGAATCTGTATTTTCAAACATTTATTGAAACAATTGTATTCTTGTGTAGAAATCATAAGCTCTAATTATTGTTAGGATCAAAGAAAGTACTCTAACCAGAATTACAAGACTGCTGAAGAACATAAACAGTTCATCCATTATAACATTACTGTGTAATTATATTTATCCTCCTATCTAATACTACCTATACGATCAAGAACACAGCAGCAGTACCCTCTGCCGGATCCCTTGGGACAGCCTGACCCCCATACCTGAATATGATGTGCCAGGAACCCAGTCTGGATGGAACAGGCTATCGTCCTTTGCAGGATAAATGTTTGAGTCAGCTGGACTGCATCTCAGTCACAGTGCACAGCATTCCAGGATAATCCCAGCAGAAGTGATCCTCTGCTGAATGTAGCACAGAGGCAATTTATATAATAAAAGCACTTTTCCAGTCGCACTAAATCAAAGGTGCAGAGATGATGCAATGGTTTGTCTCAAGCCTTAGAGCTGTCTCTAACCAGAAAGCCAAATGAACTATATGCAGAATAATTTCTAAGTAGATTATCATGTAAGTGCAAAGCATGTAAAAAGTCACCATTAGAAAAAGATATCCAGTTAAACCTGTAGCTAAAATGGACACTGTTGTCCCTTACAATACCTTGAACAGCAATGCCTCGGCGAAGGAAGGGAAGGGGCACAAGGATCCATTGGTGGGAAGCATCAGGACCTGCATTTGAGACCTCTTCCATTGCTTGCAAGCTGCGTCCGGCGCCCTCGAGGCTGCACCACCACCAAACTGACAGGAGAAGCCTCGAACCACTGACTTTATCTCTCATCCTGTGGAGTGCCAACGTGGGCTTTCCCTGCCACCCTTGAGCCTTCGAACCGGCCAGCCCATCTGCTAGTGGCCACATCGGAAAGCCATGGAGACCCGGTCGAGGAGAACGAGATACGAGGAGCGTTGGTGGCTTAAACAAGGTGTAAGCTGCACAGACCACTCGTGCCACAGCCATACAGGAAGAGGGACAGAGGAGGCCCAGGTGGTTGGAGGGGGGAGCAGTCCTAGCAGTGGCAGGGACAAGTGAGGATGAAACTTCTCCTGACCAGCTACCTGTTCTGGATGAGGATCCTGCTGAGGATGACAGCCTGCCAACCTTTGACCAAGACACCCTCCAGCAAATCCTGGCCTCCAGTCAAACACCATCTCTGATTGTGGGAAGGGCAAACAGCATCGTGGGTCTCCAGAGGATCCACCGATCACCCAACAAGCACCACATGCCAGCCCAGCCCTGGACTCCGAGGACTGATTAGTTGAATTCCAACATTGTGCAGTAGCAGTCCAGCAGGAGCTGGTAGATTAGGTGCAAGTGGGGATGGGGACTGTGGCAGGCACCTTAGAGGGTGTCTGTAGTTGCCTCTGTCCCAATAAGGAAACCTCTGCTCCTATAAATGGCACCTACCCTCCACTCCACTGCTTGCATCAGTCCCTGGCTGATCTCACTAGTGTCATGAGGCACAGGCACATACTGCCCTGCTGAAGTGGCACCAGTGAGGTTGGCAACCAGTTGGAGGTCATCCGCAACATCCTGGAGTCCATGAAGCAGGACTCCTACATAGCAACAATGGGTGCCTTACACCGCAAAGTTGTTGCTGTGCTGGCAAACCAGCAAGCCCTTCTTAGTGCTGCCTTACTTATTGGCGCAGAGAAATGCTATTGCGGAAAGGGATCTACATCTTCTGCCCTTGGTGTGTGCGTGCACCTATGACAACACCCCCTCACAGGAGGGCACCACACACTTCAGAGGACAAAGATGTGGCCTTTATGTCTTTCCACCGAAAAACCTGCCAGTGGAATTTCTGTGCTACATGGCCAGTTTCTCTTTTGACCTGTGCTTATGACCATGGCAGTGTATGTCTCAACTGGTACTGTTCTCTGTTTTCTCTCCCACCTGTTGATCTCACCCATTTGTGGACTATCTTCCCAAATGGCAATTTGGCCCTCCTCCTCACTAGAACACTCTTCTCCGCATGCCCCATGAAGTATGTTCCTCCCCCGCCAAAGGACTGTCTGGACATCCAGTGGCTCCCAAACTATGTTGGTGTTGCCACAAAGACTGCCACTTGCCTTTGGTTCATGTGTCAATAAATTCACTTACCGTAACCAGCCCAAAAAAAAAAAGGAAAGCCATGGAGACCCAGAGAGGGTCATGGGCCTTTCTCCATAAGTGTCACCATACCAGTTAGGCCTAAATATCTTGTACTTCTAAGCAGGCACTTTGCTGGTCCGCTGGCTGGCCGCTCTTTGTTCCAGTACTCCAGAATCTGTGTCCATCACTGCCCTTCCTGCTCAGCTATACAGGAAGCCAATCTACCTTTGTTGTTTCACCCATTCATCTACCCTTTTCGGGGCCAACATCTCCTGTATACAACCTGCAAAGGAGGGACCTCAGTTCTTTTTCCATTTTCCAGGACCCTCGTTCTTTGCCACAGTCCTCACCCTTTGACCACTTTGTCTGTTACGAGACTGAGGTGACCTGCTTCTGTAGCATTTTGCGAGGATCACTTCCCCCAAATCCCCCCTTCCCAGGACCCAGTGAGTGAATGCTGGTTGTACACTCCAGCTGAATTGTCGATATCTGCTTCTCATCACAATACATGCACAGCTGGTGAAGGAATGGTGGAATATACAAGTGATGGGAGACATCCGCCATCTCCTGTGTGACCCACTTCAATCATTCATTGAAGTCCCCTTGGGCCTGCCTGCCTTGACCAACTGGTGCATGGCTCTCATCTGATGCTGGTGATGGCCCCTAGGCACACTGGATGATAGTCTACGGAAGGTTACAAGACAATTGCTCTTTCCAGACATGGTTGAAGGGATCAAATCAATGTCAAAACCTGCTGATTTTACCATGGAGGCCATCCTCTATCCAACTAACCCAACACCGCCAGACAAAACTTTCGAGAAGGCATGGAAGCCGTCGCCAAATGGATGAAAAACAGCTGCCTACAACTAAACACTAACAAAACAGAAGTTCTCATCATGGGCCCAAACCCCGATGCCTGGAGCGACACCTGGTGGCCCCCCACCCTCGGAAACCCGCCAACCCCCACGGGCCACGCACACAACCTGGGAATCATCCTGGACTCCGAGCTCAAAATGGACCGCCAGATCAACTCCGTCTCGTCTTCCTGCTTCCACACCCTCCGCCTCCTTCGTAAGACCTTCATATGGATCCCCCTCGAACATAGAAAGACCGTCACTCACGCCCTGGTCACCAGCAGACTCGACTACGGCAACGCACTCTACGCCGGAATAAACAAAAACCTCACCCGCAAGCTACAGAACATCCAGATCGCCACCGCAAGACTGGTCCTCAACCTGCCAAAACACTGCCACATCTCCCAGCACCTGCACACACTCCACTGGCTCCCCGTCGAGGGAGAATCACCTTCAAGATACTCACCCACGCACACAAGGCCCTCCACGGCACCGGACCAGCAAACCTGAACAGCCGACTCAAATTCCACGCACCCCAAAGGACCCTACGATCAGCCCAGCTCTCCTACGCCATGGTGCCCCGCACCAGAAAGACCAGATCGGGAGGCCGCTCCTTCCCCTTCCTCGCGGCCAAAGCCTGGAACGCCCTTCCGCTCCACCTCAGACAGACAACATCGCTCCCCATCTTTGCAAGAAACCGCAAAACCTGGCTCTTCCACAGACCCCCTCCTTGATGGAATGGATCCTGCACCCTCCCTACCCCTAGCGCCTTGAGACCCTTACGGGTGAGTAGCTGCGCTTAACAAACTTCTGATTGATTGATGATTGATCCTCTGGGAAGGTCCAGTAGTGGGTACCATGGACTCCAAAATCTCTGAGCTCTCCTCTGAGGTCAAATCCATTTGTTCTGAAATTGAATTCTTCCATGGGCAAGTTAAGAATCTGGAAAAAAGGATAGAGTGCTGGAAACAAAACCCAACCAATCTGACTCCTGGGATGGTGACATATCGCCCTGCAACGCTTCCTGGAGCACTTTGAAGAAGCTGGCATGGACACTGATTCACCTACTCCAGAGATCCCTTCTACTCCCTGTTGCGGACCACAACATCAATCTCAACAAGGCAAGACACAGGATATGTTCTTCATGAAACAGTCTGACCATGAAAAAGTGATTGAAAAAAGATCTTGAACTCACCCAAGAATCAATTAGAGACAAATCCAGGTCCCTGCTCAAACCCATCTTTGCTAGCGGGGTAGGGTACTCGCTAATGGATGATGCTTAAGGTAAAGAAGCTGAAGCTGCCTGAGCCTGGATCCAGATGAGTGTCATGAGCACATTGCACACCATGAACTCCTCTAATACCTCTTTCACCCTCACCCTATTTTCTTCCCCCCCAACAACACCCCCTTTCTTTGTCCCTCTCCATCATCATATATATCACCTATGACACTGCTAAGTGTCCAGCTTATAACTGGGTTGCCTTAACCCATGGTGCTGCCGCAACCTCTCACCATGATAGTGCTGCTGGCCCCAGATGGCCCCCCTCCTCTGACCTCCCTTCTCTTCCCATCCTGGTCCCCCTTCCCTCCCATGATTCCTCCTCCTCACTTTCTCCACCAGACCACATTGCCCAGTGTACAAATTATGGTGTTTGGTATGAGCACGTACAAAATTTGGCCTCTCCCCTGCCCCCACCTCAAACCAGAAGCTGAGATCACTCTGTGACCTCAGCTCTCCCCTCATTGAGTCCTCCTCGCTGTCAATGCACCCCACCTTTTGGGGGTCCCCAGCTGATATGTTGAATTTGGCCCTGCTGCATCCATTCCTCCTCTCTACCCCTCCAGCTCTCATGATCCTGAACACTTTCCTGTGCTGTTCCCATGTGGTAGTATTTGCATACATGTGACCTCTACATTCCCTTCGGTTCCCCTTCACCTCTCCTACGCTTTCTGTCCTACTACCGGTACATTGTGTGACCGACAGAGGTATTAGGCCTGCTGACAAAAGTTAGGAAACTTGCACACCATACAGTTGTGGCACATACACTGAGCTTTGCGTGGCACCCACCCGTAGTCTTCCTCCTCAACCCCTCCCTACCCAAACCCTTTCCCTACCATTTCCCCTCCTCCCAGCTTCTCTCCCTATTTGCCACGAGAAACCCTACTCATCTTGAGTGGTGCAGCCCAGTATGCCACCAGGACACCTATTTTGCTTCAACCACTTCCTGTTTTACACTGTCTGTTCTCGCCTCACTTCCACTGCCATTCCGCAGAGTGAGTAGAATGGTGATTACCTAATCTGAAGGGTACTCTCGAGCTATCCCTGTCTCCTCTATAGCCATCCCTGCCATTGCTAACACTACTTATCTGATTGTGTCTCTCATCATTAACGGTTTGCTGCATTATGTGAAGAGGGGTCATCCTGGGAGCCAACTGAAACTTAGCTCCAGATGCCATACTAGACCTCACTGGCCCGGTTGACTTTCCCAACAACGGGGATAGAGCAATCCTTCAAGATGTTATGGATGTTTAATGCCTCCTTCACGTCTGGTGCCTATTTCACCCATCGGATAAGGAATTCTCGTACATATCGCCGGTCCATGGGACACATTCTTGGCTGGACTATTGTCTGTTCTCCCATCAGTTCACACCTCTGGTGGTGCGCTGTGAGATCTTGGAGGTATCGGATTATGACCATGCACCAATCAGTTTGAATGTTTGAAAAAAACAGTCCACAGACCTTGGCATCTTATCACCTCATATTAAAAAGTGTCCAAAGAAAAGCATCTCTTGAAATCCCATGTAACTACATATTATTAGGAGAACCAGGAATCTGTAAACTCAGCACAAATCCTATGGGTGGCAGCTAAGGAAACCATCCGTGGTCAGATTATGCATGATGGCACTATTGCTCATAGGTGATGGAAGGAACAACAGGCCCTACTGGAGACGGATATCACTTCCAAATAGCAAGAGTACAAGTGGCACCCAACAGCCACCCTCAGGGGGTAGTTGGAAGCATCAAAAATGGAACTTATATACCTGTACATGTCCAAGGCAGAATATATATGCTCTATAGACTATGCATGCGGCATTATGAACTGGCGGAAAAGGCCAGCAGACTCTTAGCTGCACAACTTAAACAATAGGATCTGGCTACAGAAATCCCTGTCATTTGTAATGAGACTGGAAACCTGCTTAGAAAGCCTACGGGAATTGCCTCAGACTTTGAGGTGTATTACACAGCCCTGTACGCAGCGGTTATTGCACAATGAATTACACAGCACTGTACATATCAGAGACTGAGGAAGGGATACTGAAAGGGAAGACCGTTTTATGCCACCCTCAGATTGCCATGTCTTAATGCCGATTAAAGGAGGAGATCACTCAAGTGAACTTCAACCACCACTATAAAAAAGCCTCTAGCGAGGATGGTTTTCCATGGGAATTTTAAAGATGGAAGAAGCAAGAAATATTGGATTCCCAGTATAATTCGCACAAAGAGACATAACAGACGGGCAACCTTTCATCCTTATCAGATAAGCCACTAATCGCTATTCTTTCCAAACTAGCGAACGACCCCAACACTCTGCAGCAGCTACGGTCCAATAGCCCTTCTAAATTTGGATATCAAGATCTTGGCTAACATACTAACCTCCCTTATAAAGCGTGCTATCGCCACTCTCGTCCATCAGAACCAGATAGGTTTTGTACCAAGAAGCACATCCCGTAATCAACTGAGAACCTTGGGACACCTCCTTTGGTATGCCAAGGACCAGCCAGAGGAAGTCCTTGCCCTTTTACTCGACATTAAAAAGGTGTTTGAATGGATTGAGTGGCCCTATTGATTCAATACTTTCAAGAGGGTTAGGATTGGCATTGATTTTATTGCCAAACACAAATGGCTCTATGAGAACCCAACAGTCCAGGTCAACTGTAGAGGTTTTTATTCCAAAGCCTTTCTCCTCTTACACCCCTACTCATCTTTCTTGCAATGGAGCCTCTATTGTGGCCATGCGACAACATGCTTCTATATCCGGAATGCCTACGCCGCTCCAAGATATTATCGTAAGCAGACGACAATCTATTAACACTTACAAATCTCAGCCTTTCCTTCCATGCCACATGCCCTTTACATCGGACTATGCTTCGATATTGGGCAAAAAGTGATGCGTTTCCTATGTCCCACATTATGCCGCAGTGGCTGTTTCTGACTATCTCTTCCAATGGAAAGTAGAACTGCTCCAGTACCTGGGTATCAACCTCAACACCGAGCTGTACAAAAATGGTCCCCTGCAACATAGAATCACTGATAGCCAGCACTGGGCTGGAGTATGCGAAATGCAACATGTCATTGTGGGGCAGGGTGCAATCAGTGAAAATGGTCATCATATCCAGGTACTATAAGGCATGCTGCCTCTTGCAGTCAACCTGTCCCTTCTGCAAACAACTGATTGCGATATCAAAACCTTCATATGGGGCAATTCAATACCCTGGTTGAAATCCACATGCTGAGGACCCACAGGTGACAGCGTCTCAGTCTCACTTCTGTGGAGCATTATTACACTGGTTTGCAACTGTCACAACTAGCTGAGCTGCAAGCTAGTACGGCGGACACCTCATTATCCGTTCCCACTGAACTGCTCCTCGTGTCTGCTGGTCCAGAGTTGCACCAACTTTATAAACACAAATACCCTCCACCCTGACATAAAATCAGATCATCCACTCCATGATGAGGTTGCGGCTTTGGGCTCACAAGCTCTTGCAGGTTGACGGTTGGTTGCAAAATCATGCACCTATATGGAACAATGTTGACGTCTGAATAGGTGGAGACACTATATGCTGGGGTCTGTGGTGCAGGGCTTGAATGCTGACTCTTGATCACCAAATGTTGCAGGAGGACATCCGTCCCGTCAAAACGTTCCAGGATGTGTTCAAGCTCCCCGCCCACCAAAGGTAGAAATATGCCCAGCTATGACACAGCTTAGAGTTCAAACTGGTACCACCCCCTTGGCATTTGTGTGATTCCTCCATAGAACGCTACTTGACACACTGGGGGTCATTTCGGGCATGATGTTGGGGTTATATTATCTGCTATTACCTCACCTACACGCTAAACCGCATCTCACTAGATTGCGAGAATTCTGACAGAAGATACTGCAGGTTGGCTATACTGAATCGCACTGGGTTGCCTGATGGCAGACCTAGATAAAGGAATCTGGGAATCCAGAATGAAATAATGTCTCTTTAAAACATTTCAAGACTGGTAGTGGACCCCGCAAAAACTCTACTCAGCAGGACTACTCCACCATTCCAAATATTGGAGATGCGACCAAGTGGGCTACACTACAGTTCACATCCTCTGTGACTCCCCCATATCTGGACATTCTGGAGAGTAGTGGAATCCACCATTAACGAGACCCTATGGCTACCATTGCCATATCCATTGCAATTGATCATATTACATGACACGGATGACTCGCCTACTCTCCCTACCCATGAACATCACTTACTTTCCACTGCGCTTACTGTAGCGAAGATCTCCCTCCTCTCACAGTGGAGATCACCCAAACTTCTCACAAATGGCGAATATCTTACTAAAATGTACAAGAAGACCTTAAAGGGAGGCTGATTCACAGAGTGTAGGATAAATCGGAAACCTACTCACATGTCTGCTCACCTTTTTTGGGCATCGACTCCAACTCCTGAACTCCAACTCCTGAAGGCAGCGGCACAAGTACTGTTGCTCTTGCCTAAATCTTGAGGTCCTTTCGCATGGTCCGTGTCCCGGCTGGTTCCCACCATGGGCACTTCAGCTGTAACTGATTGTTGCAAAGTCATCCTGTGCCCTGGGCACCCCCATTTCTTGCTGACTGGTACTGGTGGTAGCGACTCTGGCTGTATCCTCGGCTCTGCTAGGGAGGCCCAGGACCAGTGCTATGGTGAAAACACAATGAGAATACAGTGAAAACATCTACATACATGAGGGTACACTATATATTAGGGTACATTTATAATTGGCATGACCTACCCTATATGTTCCTAGTACACAATAGGGCAGGGGGATTAAAACTACCTTTAATTCCCTAGTATATAATAGGGAATGGCAGTTTAGAGGGCAGCAGCCCTTTCTGCACTTGTGTGTGTGTGCACTGCTTAGAGCCTGAAGTCATTTTAAAAGCAGCCCTGTGTCGCAGGACTGCTTTTAAATGTAAATTGTGCCCCAAATCGACTTTGGTGGTAGGGGCACTTACAAATGGGTAAACTACTAGTTTGTGGCATACTAGGTAACCCCAGGGTCTCCCCTGGGTGTCCCAGGGGTGGGGGTCAAGCACTTATAATAAGAGTCCTTATAAAAGATGTTTTATATTCCATGGGGATAGAGAAATCGCACATTACACTTCCCTCATTGAGCTTTCCAAAATCAACATTTGTGCTAGGAGTACTGTGGAGTGAGGATCTACATTATTTTTGCATATTAGGAACCCATAAAGTCTCCCTTAGATGTCCCAGGGGTGGTGAGGTCATGTAGCTATAAGCAGGGTCCTCATAAAAGATGTTTTATAAACCCTGGTGTTGGAGAAATTGGACATTTCATTTCTCCCATTGAAGTTTCCCAGTCACATAGGTTAACATTGCAATAGTTTATGAACTCATAACTACCGCTAAGAATTAAACAAAAAATTCATTTAAGGATTTAGGAGAATGGTATTGATAAATCCAACAATTTGTTATTGTTGAATTTATCCTGAAACATACAGAAAAGAAGTTATAAGACTTTTTGTCTGTAAGCCAAAATTCTGCCTTCTAGTGGTCTGCCTGGATTGGTCAGAATTAACAGGATTAGCCAGGCTGCTTTGATGAAGTGATAAGTGGCTCACCGTAGAGAGGCTAATCCGCTGGAAAGAGTCCTGCTGCAGAGGAATGCCAGAGCAGGTGCGGGGGTCGTAAACCCTGGGGCTTCAAAGAAAAGATAGGAAAGGCAGGAATAGCCAGGTCCATCTACCCCACCCCCATCTCCTATGACCCAGCCAGATGGCAGACTTAAGGAAGGAATTTGCAGATATCAGGGGGAGGGAAGCTATGGAAATGAGCCATACTGGAGGTTGGTTTAGCTAGCTCTTGCTCCTCTGCTGAGACTTTAGTCATATTGAATTCTGGAGAAATAGTGCTTTCCGGGAGACCATTATGCCACACTCTGGAGGAATTGGTCATGCTCTGGGGTGTTGCCCTGCACCTCATTGGACAAGAGTGCCCTCCTGATTGACCTCAGAGAACACTGAATAAGTATCGAAGAGGTGCAGAGTCTCTCAGATCTGCTGATTGAAACTAAGAGAAGAAGAAGGGTCCATGCTGGAAGTTTGATTTGCACCAACCAAGCCCTGCACTATGACTGACTGCTCCTGCTGCACAATCTGGAACCACAGCCCTCTGGACCTACCTTGCTTTTTTTTTTTTTTTTGAGCGTAGGAAACAAACATAGTACAGACAAATTTGCAGACTCTCCAATCACATATAATAAATAGACAATAAGTTTAACAAATTTCATAATCCATTAGCACATAATAAATCTGATACACAAAATATACTAAAAGGCAGAGAAGATAAAACCTATTGCATATTAAGTCTCACATTTAAAATCCATGGTAAAAAAAGACACAAATTCATACTCCATTTTACATGATGTATAAAACCAGCATTCTAAACGTCAAATCTATGATAACATGTGACCCCTAGCTTAATAACCTATATAATTACACTCTTCGCCTGGAAATTCCACATTAATAAATCACCTAGTATCATTTATGTGGGTGATTGCAACATAGCCCTTCCATGTCATCCCAAATCTCTGCACCGCCCCTATCCTCTTTGCGTAGGCCTCCTCAAATTTGTAAGTCCTCTCCATCTTTTGTAACCACAGGGTTAATGAAGGTAATTTCTGAGATCTCCAATTTTTTCAAATTAAAGATCTGGCTACTGCTATGGCAAGGGACACGAAGAATTGCTCGTATAATGAGAGCTGCTCAATTACGTAAGAGAAGCCAAATAGCGCCAGCGATGCACATGGAAGGATAACTAATGAGACACATTTACTGATAAACCTAAAAACCTCTTCCCAAAAGTGTTGTAATTTCAGACAAGTGAAAAATATATGTGTCCAGTCCCCTGCCTCAGGGAGATTACATCTAAAACAGTCATTCAGTAGCATAGGGAACCATTTATGGAGCCTGGAGGGAGTGCAATAGGTCACCCATCTAGAAAGGAAGGACATTCTTTGAAAGTTGGCCGCTCTCAATGCCCTGTGGCCAAGCTCACAGACTCGTAGCCATTCCTGTCTACTAAACCTGCAGTTACTTTCCTGGGCGATTTTTGGGAGCATTAATTCAATGAGGTTCTTGTTCTTCTCCTGGCGTAGTACCATGTACCAGTTGCCAATGCCCGATAGGTTTGATTCAAAGGCAGCTTTTAAAATTACTTTTGTACTCTCTCTGATTCCTCTGAAGTTAGTCCAGAGGAAGCATGAAATCTGCCTAAAACTTAGCCAGAAGTCACAGCTCTGTGTTTCAAATTGTGTCACAAAAGCCTCCCACGTCATCTGATTAGTACCATTATAAAAATCGCCCAATTTACAAAAGCCCAACAAAATATAAGGCTGTACCCCTTTTTGTGGGAGTTTGAGGCCCCATACCTCACAGTCACAAAGAAAGGAGTATGCATGGCATGATGGAATATTATAATTTTTATGAAATCGCTGAATGCGGCTTAATAGTATATTCACCACCTTATATCTTGGTTTTTTTGGTAACTTTGCAGTTCGCAAAAATGCTGGCAGCTTAATAGCACTCTCCCTAAGCATATGATTAAATAAAAAATTATCAAACTTCGAGAAAGGGGACAGAAGCTGAGTTATTAAGCTAAGTAATGCAGCTTGGTAATAAGTAGCTAAATGAGGTACCGCAAGACCTCCCTGATCTACATCCAATTGTAAAATAGATAAATTAATGCGAGATTTTTTCTTAGCCCAAATAAACTCCCGAAGCACCTTATCAACTTCATTAAAATATGAGATTGGAATCTTTAAAGGAAGATTTGAAAATAAAAATAACAACAAAGGAAGAATCGACATTTTTATCAGAGAGACTCGACCTATTATTGATAAGGGCAATAATGCCCATCTATCTAACAGACTTTTTATTTTGTCAAGTGTTTTACCGTAATTTAGGTGAAAAAGTTGAAGGAAGTCCACTGTTACATACAAGCCCAGATATCTAATTGGTTATAATGGAAAAAAAATTAGCCCTTCCGGCAGCTCTATTCCTGGTGTATTAAATAAAAGAAGCTCCGTTTTAGATTGATTGACCCTGTAACCTCCCAATTGTGTAAATGCCTGGATTTCTCCCAATGCTCTCTGGATGTTTGATTTTTCTGGATTCAGGTACAGGATCAGATCTTCAGCGAATAGCTTTATTTTGGCCATTTCTAATAGGGGGGCTTGGATAAATGTGTTAGAACGAATTTTTATCGCTAATAGTTCAATAAAAAGTGTGAACAGAAGGGGGGAGAGGGGGCATCCCTGCCTAGTACCCCGCCTTATTACTACCTCTCCCGCCTCCTCCGAATCTATAATAATTTTTGCGATGGCTCCCCTATAGAGTCTCTCCAGCATCTCGATCAGATGGCGTGGAAAGCCAAACTCCCCAAAATAAAGAAGAGGGCCTGCCAATCCACCAGGTCGAATGCTTTTTCTGCGTCCATCATTAAGATGGCCGCAGCCTCCTTTGTAGCAGAAAAATAGTAATAGCTTGAATCAGATAGAAGGTATTCGCAGCCATAGATCTCCCCGGCAAAAACCCTGTTTGGTCTGCATGAACCAAATAATGTGCGCAGCCCATAATTCTATTTGCCCAGATTTTCATAAGAAGCTTATAGTCTACATTTAGTAGGCTTATTGGGCGATAAGAGTTTGGATCTTTAGGGTCCTTATCCTTTTTTAGAATTGAGATCATCACTGATTCCTTGAATCTGTCTGAAACTCCCGTTCCAGCCATAACTTGGTTATACAGTGATACTAAGAAAGGGGTGAGTTTGTTTAAAAACAGTTTATATACTTCAATGGGGATCCCATCATTACCACTCGCCTTCCCATTTGCCATTTTTTTAATGATTTCACTTAATTCTGTGATTGTAATCGGTTCAGTCAAAAGCATACAGTCCTCCTCGCTAACTTTAGGCAGGTGGACTGTTGTAAAATAATCCGCAAGAGCTTGAGGGTCAACTGTCTGGACTTCCGCAGATATCTTGCTGAAATGTGATATAAAAATTTCGGCAATTCCGTCTTTATCGTTCACCAGGCACCTAGTACTCGGATTTCTAATTTGTGGGATAGACTGTTTGCTCTGTTGCGTTTTTGTGGACCAAGCTAAAAAATTCCCGATATGCTGGCTTTCCTCGTACGCCTTTTGACAGGCGGCTTTACTTCCAGCAATTTCCTCAAGCAGAAAAAAACTTTTCAGCTCCTCCTTAGCTCTTAATAGTTCCTGGTGAAGTGCCTCTTCCTCCTCCCCAGTTGACCTCCCTGAAAGTTCTCTCCTAACCCGCTCCACCGCTTCTTGGAGACCGGCAATCTTCAGTTTCCTTAGCTTATAAAGATTAGCACTATATGCCACCACCCGTCCCCTAAACGTAGCCTTAAAAGCCTCCCATACCATAAAACCTGGCGCCGTATTCACATTCTTCTTGAAGAACCACCCTATAAAATCACAGGTTTCATCAATCCATTTTTGATCTGATAACAGTGCTTTGTCAAAATGCCACCTATTACTCTTTCTCCTGTGGGCAGGCAAGTGTAATATTAAGGATACTAAAGAGTGATCTGAAAATGGATTAGAGAGAATCAAAGCATCCCCCCTTGTGAACCGATTACTAATCAAAAAAAATCCAAACGGGATGCTGTTTTAAATCTCGCTGAGTAACACGTGAACTCAGTGACACCTGGGTGGTCTACCCTCCATGGGTCCAGTAAGGCGAGATCCTCTTTAATAATTTTTAAGAGCCTATCTGTTTTAGGTTTTAATAGCTTTTTTCCCTTATTGGAGGTATCAAGACGTAAATCTTGTATTAAGTTAAAATCTCCCCCCATAATTATATACCCCTGCACACCCACCAGCAGATCATATACCTATTCCAGGGCCGCACAGTCGTCACCAATTGGACCATAATAATTGAGCAAGACGACAGCTATTCCATTAACTAAGACTTCTATCCACAACCACCTAGCATCCTCGTCCCGAATCACCTTACCCACCTCCCAATCCAAATCTGAAGACAAAAGAATTCCCACTCCTCGCACTGCCGCCTGGGCTGAGGCAAAGTATGCTTGGGCATATTTCTTAGGGAGAGTAAAGTTGGGGGAATTAGATTTAAAATGCGTCTCCTGCAAAAAAATCACCTGGGGTGAGAAAGATTCTAGCCACTTTAACATAGCTCTTCTTTTTTGTGAGTTCAAGAGGCCATTCACATTACATGAAATTACTTTCAACAATTGTGTCATCCCTTAGACCTACATAGATCTTTACAACCAGGACTATCATATTCTCTATCATATTCTCTCCTCCAACTCTCTTCCATTTGTACCAGATCTTTCAATAGAATCAAGTCGAGCCCCTTGGTGACAGAGCCCCTGCCAATTTCAACTTGGCCTCCAAATTTAATCATATTGCTCAACATTCCTAGTCTGCCTGCTAACCATACGCTCATTTATCTAATGCTACTACCCTCTTCCCCTCCCCTCTGCCCACCCCAAACTGTCTGTGGAGTGAGGTTGCCCTTCCTTCACTACCACAGCCTCCCTCCAACAACAAGGTGCCTTGACTTGGCACCCGGGAGCACGTCCTCCCCCCCTTCACCTCTGAAAAAGAGAAATCTCAATTAAATTAACCCCGGGATATTTGAGATATATCACCCGTAGCTTGCTAATTCAATACGTATAAACATATGCAGTACAGTATCCAAGATTCATTAGTGCAAAAAAAAAAAAAAAAAGGCGCAGTACCTGAGAAGGTAAAGTGCAATGTGCAATGTGCAAAGTGCCATACAGATAACATCAGCTATAAGCCTATTACAGTCTACTGCAGCGAATGCAATGTTCATTAGTACTGTTTACTACCTCGATATACCTCAATATACCTTATGAACACGGGGTAGACCATATATAGTGCCAGTACCAGAAAAAAATAAAGTGCAATGTGCAAAATACAAAGAACGTCAGCTACAAGCTTACTATACCAAATGCAAAAGCAAGTGCAAATGCAACTGTCATTAGTGCAAAAAACTGCAAAAACCTGCATATCATTACCTCCACACATATTATGACAAAGGGGTAGAGTATACAGAGTACCAAGAAAAGTGTAGAGGAATAGACTCTGTAAAGTGCCAATGCAGAAAAGTGCAGTGTGCAAAGTGCCATATATTTAAAAAAAAAACATCAGCTATAAGCTTATTGCTTACTGTAATATATATAAAATTTCATTAGTGCAAAGACCGCAATTTTACTGCCCCAACATACACTATGAAAAAAGGGGTAAACCCTGTAAAGTGCTCTGTAAAGTGCATTACAACTCATCTCCCCCTTCCCCAAAAGGAGAGTATAGTGCAAAATGGCAATAGGTCCTATCAGCAAAAAGTAGCCTTCAGAGTTGTTTAAAGTGCCAAAGTTCCAAGATACAAAAGCAAAAAAAAAGGAAAAACATATTGAGCAGTTCTTGCACTAAGCTGATTGTTCAGAAAAAAAAAAAACTCTACTTTAGTCTACTACAGTTTAATTGAGTCTACCCAAGTCTCTTAATGTTTTTCATTATCTTGAACAATCTTCTGTAGTTGATCTTGGGCTTCTTCAAAAGAAACACATAGATGGAACCTTCCTTTCAATAGCACTCTCAGTTTGGACTGCTGCGCAATAGAGGCCTGGGCTCCTGCACTCTTGAATTGGCTCAGCATTCCAACAAAATCCTTCCGTCTTTGTGCTGCTGCTGCCGACATGTCGGAGAAAACTCGTACTTGGCCTCCGCTGGGTAGAACAATCTCTCTCTTCTAAATTGCCTTTGTTAGTACTGCCTCTCTAATACGATAATCCGAAAAGTTCACAATTATTGTCCTGGGAAACTTAGCCCCTGGAATTTTCTGGAAAGGAACTCTATGGGCTCGCACTACTGTAAGGTCTTCAGGTGCTTTCTCGAGCAAATGATCTCTAATTAATGACTCCATATAAGCCACTGGGTTGGATTGCCCGTCAATGCGTTCCCTATCTTCTGGAACCCCTGTGAAACACAGATTCGAGCGCCTTGCATAATTCTCCATCTCATCGATCTTATTCTGGGAGGCCTGAAGCTTCTTCTGGAGAGAGACAATGTCAGAATCACATACTGCAGACCGATCCTCAATATCAGATACCCGTTGTTCCAGCTCTTTAAATCTCTCAGGTATTTGCTGTACCATGGTTTCAATTTTATCTAGGCGTTGGTGCAGTAGAGACAGTTCCTGAGCTTGCGAGGTCTTACAGTCTCGGATCTCTCCCAAAATGGTCTCAAAGAGCTGCTGCATCTGATCTAACGGGACGACTGAAGATTGGGCTGTAGCAAAGACAGTATCAACGGTGCCTCCCCCAGCATTAGCGGCGCTATTATCCGTTTCCTGCTGCGAAGCCAAGGCCCTTGGTTCTGGCACTGGCCCCCTCGGCAAGCCGTGCTGTAGTGAAGGGGATAAAGACCCCAGGTCCTCACTTGTCCTGGAATTGCGTCTTGCTACCTCCAGCGTTACCCCTTGTGCAGTCCCTGCCCACTGCCTTGATTGAACTTGATTTTCTGAACTTTTTTCGCAAGAGATCTCTCCTTCATTTCCTAGAGGAGCCCTAGTTCCCGTAGTGGCATCCGCACCTTTCTCTCGAATTACAGGGACAGCTTCTTCAGGAAGTGTCTTGTCCGCTATCCACTTGTCCGCTGTATTAACCACATTAGCCATCTGATTAAATTTTCGATTTATAGAAAATACCGGGTACTCCTTAGGAGGGTTAGGAGAATTAATCACTTCTGGGTTCGCAATACCTAGTGCATCAGAACCTGACAAAGACAACACCGCTACCGTTGCCCCAGCGACTCTGCCTTTGCCCTCAGATCTCACTTCTGGCGAGAGCTCCAGCGAGGCCGCAGATGTTTCAGGGGAGTCAGAAAGCGTAGAAGAGAACTTCTGAGACAAGAGAGCCACTTGCGAGCTCGTGAAGTTTATATCTCCCCTAGTTTTCTGAACAGTTCTTCCTCTCCTGGCTGCCAAAATACGAGCCTGCGCTGTTTGACGTCTAGCTTTCTGTGCTGATGATGGAGAAGCAGGGGGGGCTGTTGTTGGAGCTGCTGCTCGAGCTGTTGTCCCTCTCAAAACCATCTGACACATAGCTCTCTATCCAAGCCCTTAATTGACTTCACTTGCGCAATTATTTTTTTCACTGTCCATATAGAACATATAGGACACCTTACAGTCACTATTGCGGCCAAACTGCCAACAACCACACAAGAAGTAGCCTAAGAGGGGATTATGTAACTACTGACAATCTGTCAGGAAAGATCCAGCCAGCACGGTACTCTTAAGAGTTTGTGAAATACAAGAAAACAGCTCACAGAGAAAGTCCTACCATGCCTTACAGACTTGGTGGCAATGTGCAGTGCAGTGCCTGGTAATCCATTGCTGCCCCTATTCCACACTCCACACTTGCAGTCCTCGCTCCCACCCCTCTAGCTCTCTTAGCTCCTCAGGCTCTTTAAGGGCTGATTCCTCATCAGCACGCTCCTCAGACCACCAGCTCCATGGGTCTCCCGCCTTGCAAGACCTCTGACGATTTCATCTACAGCCTTGACGCCAATACCTCGTGTCTTCACTGCGGGGGGGGCAGCGGGCGGTCCGCTGCCTCGAAGCCGCTTCACGCGCTGGTAATTTCTTCAGGGCGCCGAACGCCGATACCGTAGCGCTCGCTTCACTGCAGCCTCGTCTCGCTGCAAGCTGTTACAGCCGCATCATCCCGGAAGCCGTGGAAAGAGGAAGGGGGAGGGGCGACGTGCTCAGCTCCAACAGGACATCGGGCTCCGACCTACCTTGCTTCAAGAGGAATAAAGAGTGGACTCCCTTACAGCTACAGGTTAACAGAGCTCACCTGGATCATCACCATCAAGAATCCCCAACCTGGAGTGTGTCCAGTGAATTTGTAAGGGTTTTGTCTAAGTAAATTGTGGGAACTGAAGTCCCAAACTTTCAAGGATCATCTTGGAGCTTCCAGATCCTTGGATTGTGTTTGGGACACTTTGGGACCCCCAGGGGAACTTCAGCAAGAAGTTCCAGAAGTTTGTAGAAGTTTGAAGCAACTTTGGAAAAGCTCCGAAGTGGACCGACTCAACCTGGCAAGCCAAGCCGGCGACCCTCCACCGTGAGCGGACCTGCCCTGCTGGTTCATCCTGCTAAAAAGCTCTGGAGGTCTGACTTCCAGAGTTTGACCAGGAGCTTCCAGGAAAGCAAGCCAGTGAACCCTCGCCGAATCCAGACTGGTGGAGAGCATCGAGGGACCCCTGCAGAAAAAGCTCCAGGAAAGTTTAACAGTCAGAAGGTAAAAACTTTGACCGAGGCCTACCGCGAGAGGTAGCCACACAGGACTCCATCGTTGTCAGTCTGAAACTTTGACTTTGTCCCGGTCTAGCCCGACCAGATGTCCCAATAGGCGCTATAGGTTTCTATGTGGTATATGGTGCTAACTTTTTGAAAATTCATATCTCCATTTCCCTGCATTGGATTCTTTTTATTTTGGTGTCATTTTAAAGATAAAAATACTTCCTAGATTTATAAAATGGTGTTGGATTTTTATTGTATTTAGTGTCTTAATTATTTACTGAATTGGGGTCTTCAAATGCTTTACATACCTGTCTCTGAAGTTAAGCCTGCCTGCTCGCAGCCAAGCTACCAAGGTTTGAGCATGGGAATAGTTTTCTGCGACCACTTCTGAGTTCTAGTCTGTGTTAGTGGCCTTATTGCCAGTGTTAGATGCATATTTACCACTACTAATAAATCACTTTCCAACACTGATCTACCATTTTTCCTGATCCCGTCTGGACTCTTGGTTTCACAAAGGAGATGGCAGCTTCTTCATGGCCTCGCAAAAGATGACCGAGACATTGGATGTGCCTTTTTCCCTCTTGGCAATTTTCCACATGTACATTTCTCTTCCATTCCCCGTTGTGAACAAAACCCCTCTGTCCTATGATAGAAACTACACCATATCATGCTATTCAATTGTGCTACCGCTCTGGACTTCATTCCCACATTGCACATTCCGGCTTCTACACCTTGCTCCTCCGCCCTTTTGTTATTTCTTTTTTCAGTCTTTTCTTATGCCCACCCCTGTTTGATTCCAAACTGCTCAAGCCACGATATCCCAGTACATTGCACTGATAGCAGCTTTGTCTCTATGTGCCTACCATGAAGCTTCCTATTGCAATGCAGGTTTGTTTTTCAAATAATTCTGTGTAGGATTCTTGTCTGTATACCCCGCTATAGGGCTGGATTATTTCTGGCGATCATTTGTATACTCTGAAATTATAAATATAGAGATATAGATATAGAAATACATAATGTAGTGCTTCTAAACATATTCACTTAAGCAAACCTTCCTTTCAGACATAGAATCATTAACATGAATAGTAATGGGAACAATGGGAATGTTAAATTACATATCATTACCAAGTGAGGGTATTAAGGTCTCAGCCAGCAATGCGAATATCATCTCCAAAACATCATCTGGTAAAGAAAGAGAAGTTAACAAAATATTCACATCCTTTGGGAGCCAATCAACCATATTTATCAAGGTTACTGAGATTGGGAGGGTCATTCTTTCTTTAAGTACAGCTTAAACCAGTCATGTAGTTGACCTGAGAGCAGGTCTATAATAGTAAAGAACCCAAATATTTAAATAACGGGCCACCACTCATATTCAAAGATTTCTCAGGATCAAGGCTAGTGTTAGTCATAATAAGGTAAGCTGAGCTCTATAAGAAAAAATTGTCTCACATAAGAGTAATGACTCGTATGTGAGACATACAGGATTTGTAGAGTGCTGCTAATCACCCATGAGGGTATCCAGGTGCTGTGATTCTGCTGAAATCACTCAAAAAGTCAGGCCTTGAGTCCCTTTCTGAATTTCACGAGGAAGGATGCTTTTCAGAGGTGGAGAGGAAGGCTGTTCCAGGCTTTGGTGGCGAGGTAGGAGTAGGAGCGCCCTCTGCTGTAGCTTCGGCAGATGTGGGGGATGTTGGTGAGTGATGCAGAGCATAGTGGGGCCTGTGGGGGGTTGTTTGATACAGATCCTTCGTACTATGCTCATGTCAATTTCCCGTTTTTTAACAGAGGTTAATAGCGAATTTTAACTACCCGTTTTACCCGTTTTAATAGTGCTCAGGCTTATTTTTTAAAACTCCTCTGAGAATTGTACTTTGAATTTGAACTTGCTTTCTGTGTTGCTGCTTGATCTTACCTGCACACGACACTTTATTCCCTTCCTGTTACGTTATGGGGCAGACAACTAGAGATGCCATTTTAGCTCAGACACGCTCTAGTTGTTATTGGGGATTATCTACTGATATGCGCGCTGCGCGGATGCGCCGCTGGCACGCCGAAGGCGCGCCTAAGGCAAGCCCGTCTGCACCAGTCAGCGTCCCGGAAGTGGCCAGCGCCAGCCATGCTGCCTGTGACGCTCCCCAATCTGTGAACAAGCTGTGCTATACTAGAGAACAACTGCAGACACTCCGTTCTCGCCCTTGCCCGCATACTAGCAGATGGGATTTGCTTGTGTGTCACGACCCTAATTGTTCTACCTGTGGCTTTGGGCTGGGAGGGGGCATTGCTGTCTCAGTTCGACCCAGCTCCCCGCCCAGTATGGGCAAGCAGAGGCCTCTAATTAACGCTGCCCTGATTAACACTCGTTCACTCAGGAAGCACCATCAAGATGTTTTTGACCTCCTCATGGACAAGCCACTTGATCTCCTGTTTATTACGGAGACATGGCTAGATGAATTTTCCAATCCCACTCTTACGATGGCTATCCCTGACGGATACAGGATCTCCAGAGCAGACCGCTCAGGGGGGAGAGGGGGAGGGGTGGATATTATATATAGAGACAAGTGGAAACTCCATCGGGGCGAGGCTATGTCGTGGGGGAATGCGAAGCCTTGGATTTTAGTATCTGCTTCTCGGCACACTTTACCTTGGGAGGCTCCTTAATCTATAGGCCCCAGGGTCCAGTTGGGACCTTTCTTAAGACACTGGGAGATATTATTGTTCCCGGGCACTTCGCTTCACCAATTATATTGTTCTTGGGGATTTGAATATACACCTTGATCAGGCAGCTGCGGGGGATACTCTAGAATTTCTAGATACAGTGAACCTTGCCCAACTCACCCAATGGGTCAGCCTCCCGACGCATCTTGGGGGACACATCCTCAACCCTATTTGCTCGAATTTTCCCATTTTGGTCGAAGATCCTCTCCCGGTATCTTGGTCCGACCACTTCTTGACCTATTTTTCCTGGGCGACAGCTGGCATCAACTCCCCGCCACGGCCTAACTGTGAACCTGCCTTCGCCAAAATTGACCCGCTTGCGTTTAGTCAGGCCCTGGCGGCTTCTAGACCACAGTCCGCCAATGACCTTGAAGGGGGGCTTGCCCGCTTCACAAGCTGGATTTCAAAAACAGTGGATCTCTTATCCCCTGCCACCCCCCATAAGCATTCCAGGGTTTCTCCTTCAAAACCGTGGTTCACGCCTAATTTGAAGGACTTAAAGCAGGAGTGCAAAAAGTTGGAGCGTGGTTGGCGGAAGGAATTTTGCCCTTTGACAAAGCTCATGCTCAGAACTAAACAAAAATCCTACTACACAGCCATAGCCCATGCAAAAAGCCTTTACTACTCGGCCCGTATCGACCTAGCCAGAAATTGTTTCCATCGTTCAGAGCTTCATGGCGCCCAAAGCCCAATTGTGTTCGCTTCCATCTTCGAACGCCTGGTGTGATAATCTTTCCAGTTTTTTTATGGAAAAAATGTGCATGATACAGGCATCATTCAGCTCCTGTAGAGGGGACACTGATGTGCCCTTGACATCAGGGGCTCCACCGCCTTCTCCCTCTCAATCTTTGTTTGCCTTTGGTTTTATCGATCTGCCTAGGTCACTCAGAATCCTTAAGAGCCGGAAATCAGGCTCTCCATCGGACCACTGCGCTGCCAGACTTTTGGCCGACGTTGCAGAGACTGTTAACCCGGAAGTTAACAGACTCGTTAACATGTCCCTTCAGGAGGCTTATGTTAGGACAGCCTGGAAGCAGGCCAAAATTCTACCTTTATTAAAAAAGCCATCACTTGACCCTCTGAGCCCAGGAAGCTATCGTCCCATCTCCCTTTTGCCCAGTGTGGCAAAAGTGTGTGAAAAAGTAGTTACGAAACAGCCTACTGAGTTCATTGAAAGCGGGGGCCTTTTACACCCGGCCCAGTCGGGGTTCAGGGCCTCGTAGAGCACTGAGGCGGTGTTAGTGGAAGTTTCCGAGGCCATTCGAGACTGCTTGGATGCTGGCGGGAGGGCAGCCTTGATTTTGCTTGACCTCTCGGCGGCATTCGACACCGTCCCTCACTCACTGCTGCTTACCCGACTTGCTGAGATTGGTATATCTGGCACTGCTTGGGGTTGGCTCAAATCCTTCTTGGAGGACCGGATGCAACAGGTTTGGCTCCCCCCCTCATCGTCATCACCACAGATAGTGTCTACGGGGGTCCCTCAGGGGTCCTCCTTAAGCCCCCTCCTTTTTAATGTTTATGTCACTCCTTTGGTCCAATTGGCGGGGGATCTGGGGGCCAAAATCATTGCCTACGCTGACAACACGCAGCTTTTGTTCACATGAGGGAAAAATGAGTGCTCTACCTCCTCCGCTAAAAACTGTTTGACCAAAGTCTTTCAGTGGCTGGCCTCTGCGCAACTTAAATGTAATGAGGAGAAATCTGAAATCCTCCTTTATGGTAAGTTTCCCCCTCAGTTTAGAGAAACACTCTGGCCGTCTGATTTCGCCATGCCAGCCTCAACGGGGTAACCCGCTAAGAACCTCGGGGTTTGGTTTGAGGAGAATCTTACGTTCACGACCCAGAATGAGAAGCTAGCTGGAAACTGCTTCGGCCTACTTAAAACCCTTCGGAAATTCCTTCCACTTCTTCCTAGGGCCGCTAAAGAAACGGTCACCCGAGCCCTGATTCTATCCCGTTTGGATTATGCCAATGCCCTGTATGTTGGCATCCCGGGATATCTGATTAACAAACAGCAGGTTGTTCAGAATGCGGCTGTCAGGCTTCTTTTCAACGTCCCCGTTAAAAGTAGCGTGAGACAACATCTGCGGGCCCTTCACTGGCTGCCCGTAGCCGAACGGGTTAAATTCAAGTCCTTAGTTATAGCTCACCGCGCTCTTCATGCTTCAGCCCCAATCTACCTACGAAAGCGCTTCTCTTTCTACACGCCCGCGAGACATCTGCGCTCCACTACACAACTCTTGGCTCATGTTCCTCGTTTCCAGCTGCAAAGGATGGGTGGCAGTTCCCTTGCCCTGAAAGCTGCTTTAGCCTGGAACTCGTTGCCATTTGCTCTTCGGAGCATTCAGGACCCTATTCTGTTTAAAAAAAACTTGAAATCATTTCTCTTTTTTAATCTGATCTCCACATTCCTCAAGGCTCGTGCCGGGACACTCCTTGGAGTATCCGTGCGTGCTATAAATATAAATAACATAACATAGGTGTCTGGCGGCTTGGTAAAAGTTCTGATGGTGGTTGATGCATGCTGATCCTTGGTCATGTAGGGCCTTGTAGGCATGTGTCAGCATATTGAATTGGCATCGGTCCTTGACAGGGAGCCAGTGGAAGTTCCTGAGGTGGGGGGTTGATGTGGGTCCACTTGGGAAGGTTGAGGATGAGTCTGGCAGCTAAGTGAATTGTGAATCGTCTTGAGTCTCTCTAGAAGCTGGGTGGTGATTCCGGAGTAGAATGCATTGCCATAGCCTAGCCGGCTGGAGACTAGGGCTTGAGTGACGGTTTTCCTGGAGTCGAAGGGGAGCCATCTGAAGATCTTTTGGAGCATGCGCAGGGTGTGGAAGCAGGCAGAGGAGACTGTATTGATCTGGCGTTTCATAGTAAGTTTCCTGTCCAATATGATGCCGAAGTTATGGGTGTACTCTGTCAGTGTGGGTCCAAGTTCGAATGGCCACCAGGTGTCACTCCACAGGGAGGTGTTGTTTCTAAAGATCAGCTCCTCAGTCTTGTCCATGTTGAGCTTCAGGCAACTGGTCTTCATCCAGTCAGCGACGCTCGTCATTCAGTTATGAAAGTTGGTTCTGGTGGTAGCGGGGTCTTCTGAGAGCGAGAGGACGAGCTGAGTGTCATCTGCGTAGGAGATGATGTTGAGGCTGTTGGCTCTGATGATGTTGGCCAGGGGTATCATGTAGGTGGGGATAAGGGATGAACTTTTCAGGACGCCACAGATGATGCTCTTGGGTTCAGACGTGAAGAGACGTAGGCAGATTCTCTCTGTTTGGCCTGTAAGAAAGGAGGCTATCCAGTTGAGGGTGTCTCCCTGAACCCCGATGTGATGGAGTCTCCTGATGAGGGTGTGGTGGGATACCATGTCGAAAGCTGCTGAGAGGTCAAGGAGGATAAAGGCCTCTGTGTCTCCTTGGTCAAGGAGGGTTCTGGTATCATCGGTGGCAGCAATCATGGCAGTTTCGGGGCTGTAGTTCTCTCAGTAGCTGGTCTGGAAGGTGTCCAGCAGGTTGTTGTTCTCCAGGTGTTCGGTGAGCTGTTGGTTGATGCCCTTTTCGAGGATTTTGGTTAGAAAAGTGAGCAGAGATGTGGGGTGGTAGTTCTTGAGTTTGCTGGGGTCGGCGGAGGATTTCTTGAGGAGGGGTCTGACCTCTGCGTATTTACATTGATCTGGAAAAGTGGAGGTTGTGATGGATGCGTTGATGATGGAGGTGAGTTTGCTGCTGATTTCTGAGGTTGAAGAAGTGGTGGGGGCAGAGGTCCATAGGAGCTATGGAGTGGTTGGAGTTCATGATGGCTGTGGTGCTCTGTGTGGTGAGCTGTTCCCAAGTGGTGAGCGGAGGCATGTGGGTGGGCTCAGTTGGCATGAGGAGGCTATAGAGGTCAGTTGATTGGGGTTCGAAGTTGGGGAAGTAGCCTGCCAGGGTGTTGCAGAGTTCCTGGAAGGGGGGGATAGTGATCTCGGTGGCTGACAGCCAGCAGTACTCTCTGCCCAGGGCACTTTTTTGTGTCTTTTAGGTGTTAAGGGCAGAAGTTGAGAGTTGATTTGAAGGTCGCTCCGTCTGTGGGGTCTTTGCTGATGAGCCATTGTCTCTCCAGATGTTTGCAGTTGCGTTTCATGATCCTGAGTTCTTGTGTATACCTATTGGCTTGTTTGGTAGATCCCCTAGTCTTGGAGGGTTAGATGGGGGCAACTCTGTCAGTGCAGTTGGTGGTCCAGGTGGAGAAGTTCTTGACCACCTCCTCGATGGAGGATGCGCTGTCGGGCCGGGTGGTGTTGAGGGAGTCTGTCCATTATGTCTCAGTCGTATCATTCCAGCTACGGTAGGAGGAGCTGGAGGTCTTGGTGGTAGAGTTCGGTGCTCCTGTGATGGTAAAGTGAATAATGGCATGGTCAGTCCAGGTGAGTTCGGTGGTGTGGCTGTACTTGACTATGTCACTGGCTTTGAAGATTGGGTCGAGTGTGTTTCCCGTGCTGCATGTGGGGTCAGTGACCCATGGAGTGAGGTCGATGTTACTCATGCTCTCCATTAGGTTGGCAGTGTTGGTGTCTTCGTTGTAGAAGTTCAGGTCACCCAGGAAGATGTAGTGTTTGGAATCGATGGCGAGCGGGGTGATGAAATCAGTGATGGTGTTACAGAAGCCGAGTCGGGAGTCCAGGGGTCTGTAGGCGTAGGTGTCTCTGATGGTCATTTTGCCATTGGTTTGGAGTTGGAATTAGAGGTGTTGTATGACTGGTGTGGTGTCGTCTTCGGTGGTGGTGCACTGGATGGTTTCTCTGTGAATGATGGCGATGCGATCTCCATGCTTGTTGGTACTGTCCCAGTATATCATACGTCGGGTGAGTGTGGTGATGGTGTCCCAGATTTTGGTGGCATGTTTACAGAGGACAGTGAGTGGTTCCATTGAGGATGGCGCAGTGGGTGTGCTGAGTGCCTCCGTGGAGGCTGGCAGAGACATGTCGCAGGTGAGGAGACAGTTGCGGCAGCTGAAAGGTCCTACCGTTGATCGTGAGGATGCAAGGCAGAAGTTGTTTGTGGCATTCAGGGTTAAGGGCTCGGAGCTCTTCGGTGGAGTATCTGCAGGTGGCAGAAAGACCAGGGTTCCTGGCACTAGGCACAGTCCAGGCACAAATGGGCAGACAGGCTTGTCTTTGCCATGCCTTCGGTGCTCTCACTGCATGCGTCGCATGTCATGCGTCCGCTGGTCCTGAGAGGGGGCGGGCGGAGCATTCGGTGGTGGAAGCGGCAAATGGGCAGGAAGGAGTAGTGGCACAGTGAGTCTGTTTCAGGAATGGCATGAAAAGGAGGGAAAATTAAGACATCAGACATGGCTAAAAATACAGAAAGAAAAAGGTTAAAATTACACCGGCTGACTACCTGGGGGCAGTGGTGCAGGGTATAGGAAATGAAAAGTTAGGCAGGTGCACAAAGGATGCTGGATAACGTACTGAAGGGCTGAACTGTGAGATTATCTCACAAGGGATGTGAAAATGCTAATGTAGTAAGCACGGAGCACCGACAAAACACTGGTAGCAGGTGGCAGACAACGCGAGCGGAATCTCAGGAAACCTGCAGCATTGGGGGAGCCGATCGAGGTTTAAGTTCTTCTGCATAGATTGATGTGAATGTTGCTGAGGGAAACATACGGTTTTAGACACTATAGTGTTTTAGAGTGAAATTAATCTAAACACAATATTCCATTGCAAGGCTCTTTTGTTTATGGAATGTTACCTTATTTGCATGGCCTAGTCTCTCTGAATCCGACATCAAAGAAGGTTTAAGATTGGTTTAGTAAATGGGTTACAAGTGTTAAATTAGATGATGGCTGAACTCCGCTTCAAGTTGCAGAATCCAACATAATTCCTGGGACCTAGCCCTCCATGGGTTCATCTGTGTACTGGCATGCTGCATTTGTTTGGTGGTGTCTAATTGCAACTGGAGGACAAGAGGGAAGACCCAAACAGTGTCAGCAAAGATGCTATAAATCCTGCAACTGAAATGCTGCTCGGTTTCAGATAATTCCCTTAGCAGCAATGCACACTGTCATGTGTCCACCATGCTGCTTCTGCATGCTGATGCAATATGCAAATAGAGGGAAAGAGAGACAATCCATACATTCTATACACTTTTGTTCAGCAACAATGATCTTTAGTCTCAAATAACTCATTTAACAAAAGCAAAACAAGTAAGTGGAACAATGCCAGTACCACTACATCAGTGTAGGGGTGACAGAGAATTTTACTCAAATGTAAAATTAATATAGCTAAAAAGACTTGTGCAATGACTGTGTGTAATTTATTGAACTGACACGACATTAACATGTTCAAAGTTTGTGGTACCTAGTTATATCTATTAGTATTAGGCCTTAAAATGTTAAAGCAAGCTTGATTATTTCAGCAGCAACGATGAATATGCTGAGATGTGCACAAAATGCTTAAAAGTTGACCTTACCCTGACATTATTTTTATTTAAAGTTCACACTACAATGTATTCAAGAATGTACTAGATTAATAATAATAATAATGTTTTTGAAATGTTTTGCTAGAAACACTTTATTATTGAACAGAATTACTTCATATTATTTCACTCATATTATTTCACACGTAAAATACAATGCATGAATAGAGAATGTTAATAGTTTAGCCAATTATATTGAAGAAATGTGTTGCTGAATAATATTCATTGCAGTTAATGTTTCTATTCCAAATAAGTCTATTGTTTAGCCTAAACATACAATGTATTTCATTAGAAGGTTAGAATGTGCTCATGTCCATGGGAAAGGTGGTCTAAGAATCGAAAGACCTCATACGTAAACAATGTTTAATGTTTCATATTTCAAGGCAATTCTTTGTAAGCTTAGTGAATGAACTGCAACATTTTTCATCCAACTGTTTATAATTGTGCATGTTCCTAGAGTAAGTTAATCCAATTCTGCCCTAACCTACCTATCTATCTGCCACCACCATGCTTTAACTGCCATTTCTTTTCCAGACCCCATGTCCACACTGAAGCTGAATGCTAATGGCTTCATGCTGAAGGCTGAATGCTGATTTGCAGTCCCTCCTGGCCTGTTTTGTTGATTGCTGTCGCTATTGCTTCTGTATGATTATTTTTGCTTTTAAAAACCTCTCTTTATGGGATGCTCAAATGCTGATTTATCAAATTTGAGCTTCATGCTCACTCTCACTCTTGACTTTTGATCCTGAACTCTTAATATGTTCCTGTTATCACCCATTTGCTCCCCATTCTTTAGAAAAGGGATTATTTCTTTTATGGAACGCGCTGTATTGCTTATTTGATGATTTGCTCTTACCAATATTTTTACTATCAATTCTTTAATTTGATTGATGCCTTTGAACTAATCAAATAAAAAGAGAAAGAAAATCTTACTAAACCTTTAAATGAAAATAAAACCCTTAAAATTGATCAAAACACTAATTATTGACTAAACTTAGAAATAGTATTGTGATTATCGATTTTTGTGATGTATAGCTCCTGATCTTATCATGTAAGACAGCAAACGTCTGTCACAGAGAAGTAAGAGGAAACTCACAAGAGTAAAAAAAAAAGAGAGAGGGGGTTCAACCCTGTTGGGGTGAGATAGAGATGTTAAACCGTTTTATATAAAATGATTTCTGCTCCAGCAGAGTCTGGTAGCAGAGTGATAGTTTACGTCTTGAGAAGAGGAGCTATAAATAATTGGCCGAGTTAGAGTAATGAAGCAAACACAAGGAGATGATGGACGGAGCGCTGAAACTTTTCAGACACTCACCCCCATTCACAGATCTGGGTTGAATCCATCATCGTTCTTTAGCTCACTTCGCCACCCCAGTTCAGACACAGCTATATGCAAATCAGTCTGACCCTGTGCCTCATGGGAACAGTCCAGCCCGAACTGCCAAGCCATGTCTTCCCTGGACCGGAAACAAGCATCCTGGGACCGGTTTCAGGCTAACATCGAGTTAGAGTAATTCCTGAGTTCCAAAGTCTAATGCCCAGAACTTGAGGATAGACAAGGCGTGATCTTTCGAAGTCGATTGCTGTTTTGGAGGTGTGAGTATTAATAGGGTGATGCATCTTGATTTGTGAATAGTGTTGTGCTACTGGAGAGTAATTTAGACTATGAGAAGTAAATGTTTTTGATGAATTTATACGTTTATTGTTACTGTTAAGAAGTTGAAGAGTTATCATGTTCGGCATAACCTAAAATCCCAGGATAATCAGATATTAAGATAAGTGTAGAGGACACTTGATAAAGAGATTTAAAAGTGTAAAATATAATCTATGGTTTTCCTGTCTGCAAAGGTTTGTGGTGAAGATCCTAAGGTACAGTTGACTACACAAATTGAGATAGGGATATTAATAAACTGTTGTGATTGAACTAATATTGATTGATGTTGGCAGAAACTGATTGCGCGAAGGGTGAAGCTAAATTGATTAGTGTGATTTCCCACTTGTTAGAGATTTCACTAGGGAATTCAAAGATGTTTTGTGTGAAAAGTCAGTAGGTTGTGAAAACCTTAATATTCTGATTGTTGACTTATCTTGATTTTTTTAGCAGAGCAGACAAAGATTGTTTTGCTTTCATTGTTAAAAAGTTAGAATTGCATGTATGAGAGAAATTGTAAAGGAGGGTGAACTGCTGGGAGGAGTCAGATCATACGTCATAGTGTGTCACGCTGGGATAGGTTGGTTAGTGCACTGTTGCGCTGTGATTGGTTGATGATGACACAAAGTGCCGCACTATGATAGGTCAGTTGTTGTGTGAGTACTGCATTGAGATTGGTGAAAAGGACTTCGTTGACAATGTTGGAAAAAAACATATTTGATGTTTACGGAACGGAATCGAAACATTGAATTGAATTGCTTGTATTTGAATTGAAATTGTTCAATTTTTGCAAAAATCATGAAATGCCTTAAAGAACTTAAAGAGTTTAGTGTGGGGTGATGTTACAATTCTGATACGACAACTCTACGACAACTTCAGCGAACAGACTCCGGACACCACCCCCCTCCCCACCATCGACAACCAGCCCACCATCCCCACCTGGAATCCTGCCACCACCGAAGACACCGCCACGACCATGAAGAACACCCACTCAGGAGCCCCCACGGATCCCTGCGCACCGCACTTCTACCACATAGCCGCCGCCGGCATAGCACCCGAACTAGGCCGCACCATCAACGCCTCCCTCGAATCCGGCATCTTCCCTGATGATTGGAAGCGGGCAGAGGTCAAACCCCTCCTCAAGAAGCCCTCGGCCGATCCGACGGACGTGAAAAACTACAGACCCATCTCTCTTCTCCCCTTCACTGCCAAAGTCACCGAGAGATTCGTAAACGCCCAGCTGACCGCCTTCATCGAAGAGAACGCCATCCTAGACTCCTCCCAGTCTGGATTCCGCAGCAACCACAGCACAGAGACAGCCCTCCTCACCCCCACCGACGTCATCCGCATGCTACTCGACCAGGGCCACACGGCGGCCCTCATCCTACTAGACCTCTCCGCAGCCTTCGACACGTCTCACATCGCACTCTCGCAGCCAGACTCCACGACGCCGGGATACGAGGAACCGCCCTCAACTGGATCCGATCCTTTCTCTCCGGCAGAACCCAAAGGGTCAGCCTCCCACCCTTCCTCTCCGAACCAACAGAGACCAACTGCGGAGTACCCCAAGGATCCTCGCTCAGCCCCACGCTCTTCAACATCTACATGGCCCCCCTCGCCACCATCGTCAGACAGCATGGGCTCAGCATTGTATCATACGCCGACGACACCCAACTCATACTCTCCCTCACGAAGAACCCCGAAGACACCAGACTCTGCTTCCAGGAAGGAATGAAGGACGTCACAGCCTGGATGAACAACAGCTGCCTGAAGCTAAACTCGGAGAAGACAGAGGTCCTCGTCCTCGGTCCCTCCACCACCGCTTGGGATAACACCTGGTGGCCCCCAGACCTCGGGAGCCCGTCCACCCCATCAGACCACGCAAGGAACCTCGGCATCATCCTTGACTCCTCCCTCACCATGACCCGCCAGATCAACTCCGTCACCTCCACCAGCTTCAACTGCCTCTGCATCCTCCGCAAGACTTTCAAATGGATCCCCCCCGAATGCAGAAAGACCGTCACCCACGCACTCATAACTAGCAGACTGGACTACGGCAACGCCCTCTATGCCGGAATCAACAGAACTCTCCTGCACAAGCTCCAAACCATCCAGAACACCGCGGCTAGACTCGTCCTCGGAACCCCACGGCACGAACACATGACCCAACACCTACGAGACCTCCATTGGCTCCCCGTTGAGAAGAGAGTAACCTTCAAATTACTCACCCACACCTACAAATCCCTCCACAACATCGGACCCAAATACCTTAACGAGAGAGTCTCCTTCCACGTAGCCAAAAGGAACCTCCGCTTCACCTACCTCGCCCGAGCAGAAAACCCACGCATCCGCAGAAACAGAGCAGGTGGAAGAGCCTTCTCCTACGTCGCAGCCAAGGCCTGGAACGAGCTCCCTGTAACATCAGACGCTCCCCAACCCTGCACACCTTCAGGAAGAACCTCAAGACCTGGCTCTTCGACTGAACTGGAGCTGCACCCCCTCCCCCCCAGCACCTTGAGACCCTCACGGGTGAGTAGCGCGCTTTATAAAAATCCCTGATTGATTGATTGATTGATTGATTGATACGGGAAGGTAAAGAGGTACCTCCCTAGGGTACACTTGCACATTACATGGCAACCGAATTTGGATTAAACACATGTTTATGGCTTCCACAATGGTGCAAGACTACTGAGAAAGAGAGTTAATTGAGTTTTCTGAAATACGGTACCTTTCAGCTTAGTTATTGAAACATTAAAGGACAAGCTGTACGAAATGAAAACATCACCTTGACCCACAAAATACAGAGCTCTAACTATGAGGGGGAAGGTAGCCCGAGATAAAGAAGGGGAGAAATACAAGAATAAGACTAAATGAGCAATGAGCAATTATGCAGATGCTCGATGAGATGAAGCACAGTAGAGATGGAGGAAGGCTATAGTCGAGAGAACTAGATTATATCCAGCTATTACCACTGAGACATCTGATAAATCGAAAAAAACTAAAACACAGGGAAAAGACAAAGGAAAAGATGAAAAGGAAGATGAGACAGATAGTGATTCAGGAGATGATATTTTGGAAGAAGTGTTAGCTGCACGTCCCCCACCTTATGTGAACTCCACCACTAGTACTGATAATAATGTAACTGCAAGTACTACAGTGGCTCCTGCCCCTTTTGAACCACGTATAATACGGATTGGGAAACAGTTGCATATGTTTCAGATTGCCCCACCACTTGTCGTTCAGACACCAACAGTTATTACACTTGGTGTTACTTCTCCAATTATGACTGTTCCAGTACAATTACCACAAATTGCAACTACACAGACAGTGTCTAGATCACTTGTGACTTGCCGATTGTAACTGACCCACAAGCGATTGCCACAATAAACATAGTCCCGATCCCAGACGCCCAAGGAGCTACAGAAGGGTTAGCTGCAACAGGGCTTTATCCTGACATCTCAGAAATTCACAGCTCGTTGCCTGGAAACCACCCCAAACTTTTCAGTCATTGAGAGATAGGGGAAGGATTGTGTTTACTACACCAATGCTACAGGTGGAAACAAATTTATTTGAGGATGGGATCATTCCACCATGGTTTGAAGAAGCAGCAGGGCTTAGAAACACAGAAAGTGCAGAACGACAAGTTACCCGAGAGCCCGAAAGGACAGACCATTGAATGTTTCAAAATTACAGGTTAAACTTGAAGAAGTTATTATGGAATGTTTAGATCTTGAGTAAGGTGATCACAATACGTGCAGCAATCACACATGATAAATTGACTGATTTGGCTCGAAAATATGATGTTGACCTTTCAAAAGGCATTCCTTTGCAGAGAAGTTACAGGGTTCAATTAGATGATAGAGAAATTGAGACAATGATTTCTCAGGAATGCTTTTACACATAACTGAGTTGGTAATAGGCATCTGTAAGTGGAATGATTGACAGGTTTACAAGAAATGGAAGGATCTTTGGCTTATCCATTAAGAGAAATAGCAGGTCGAGTGGGTGGGGTATATGTCCATGTCCTGTGGAGCAGAGGTTATCTCTCAGCATTTACAAACAATTTTCCAAAATTGGGAGATAAACCCGTGCAGTGGTACACACAAGTTGACAGATTTGTCAAAATTTCAAATGTGGATTGATGTGAATAGATTCTTTGACATTGTGGTGACAAATGATTTTTGGGCTGAATGCAAGGTTGTTGTACAATAGCTGCGGGTAGAGCCAACAAGAGACGCACGCACTAATGCACCATCTGCTGTAGTGATGGAGAAGTATGAAGCAGAGATTACTTTCTTGAATGGCAAGGTGCCTCCAAAAGAGCTTGATTGGGTAAAGATTAAGAAAACTTTACAGGAACCAAAAGAGCCAGAACATGATTAATATGAGTGGTTCTTTCAGGTGTTTTATCAACACAGTGGGGGAGAATATCCCAATGCTAGTGATAACATGTTAGAGATTTGGGCACTGTTACTTATTGACAAAATGGCAAGTGCTCTGGTCCCCGGAAATGAGTACTGGTGGAGACCATCGGCAACCGCAAATTAAGCACTCACTTTCGTCCTATTTTGGTGACCTCACTATTAAATAGAGCTATAATCAGCCAAAGTCAGAGGTAACTGGGCTAATCATTTTTCATCGTGCTGTTGACGTGTGGGAATCTGAGCATGTTGGTGGAACTATATGCAAAGGGTGAGCCCTGTGATGGAGAAAGAATAGGGCAAGGAGACCAGATGTAGCAGTATGTCCACTGTCATACTATCTGTGATTTGGCCACGACTAAGGAGAAATAGAATTGGCTAGGCTGTACCAGAACTAGTAGCCGAAAAGAGTATAGGAACATAGCTATACTTCCAGTGAGAAATACTTCTGAGCTATGTTCCCCATAAGCTGCGCACATGGTGGCACGCGCAGCACTATTTTTCCAGCGCCTAGTGTCTCTCCTGGAGCGTGCACGCCCCCAGATCTGAAACGAGGACAAAGTGGATGTTTTGAACTGTGCCTCATGAAAGGCATAGGTCATGCTATCAGTAGAAAGTCTGCAGAATTGAAAACGCCTTCTCCTGAAAGGCGTGTGTGTAAGAAAGTATAGAAATAAAAATGCCTTCTCCTGAAATATGTGTGTATTTAAATCATGGACAAGATTTAAACACACGCATTTCAGGAGAAGGCGTTTTTATTTCTTCAGACATTCTACTGACAGGAATGATCTTTGCCTTCCATGAGGTACATTTCATAGCATCTACTTCAACCTCCCTTTCAGATAAAGAACAGTATCTCTAATCATCATGTGCTGATCATCCCCAGGAGTAGCAATAAAAGTGCTAGGACTACAATTAAAGAAACTTCATGGAGGAGTGTTCTGTTTACACAAACTTCAAAGTAATTAAGACTGTTAGAATGGATGGAGTAATTTTCTGCTTAGCTATCTCTTTCCTTGATGCACACAATAATCATTATCAATGAAAAAATTTATAAAGGAACTTTATGTAGTCAACAGCCCCTAAAGTCCAATAGGGTGCTACCTTTGATTGCAAGGAAGGCTTGTTTAAATTGAATTGCATTTATATAGCACTTACTACCCCTGACGAAAAGTCAAAAATATCAATTTTTATATTACATAATAAAACATAGTTATGTACATCAAAAGAATGCCTTAAAGGGCTGCATGAGAACAGATGTTCCAAGGAGTGTACAGGAAAGATGAGTGGAGGAATAAGGGAACTTTATAGCAAGTTGTTTGCATAAAGAAAATATGTTACCTTAAGGCTTCTTTTTTTAAACTGCTGAAAGGGAACAGAATCAGAAGTAGAGAAAAGAGGGGAATATTCTGGCTGGTTGGGTACCTGAACAACTCTTATGCCACCCTAAGACTGCTTCAAAAAGCTACATAGGGATCTGATAAGAGAGAGGGGAAGGTGAAGTGTAATCCTTTATGTGAAACAATATAAGTCCATGTTTTCTCGCCTACCTCTCGCTCATAATCCATTATTCTCCGGTTCTTTTCCCCATTTTGCACTTTGAAGTAGTCTTGGGGCAACATGACAATTAAACAAGCACCAAACATGCTGTATTTTTCTCCTCTTCCACATACCCCAACTTCCCTCCCTCTTCATTTCCCTTGTTCGCTTGGGAGCAGCCTTAGGATGGCATATGTACTACACAAACTTCCAGAATGCCCCAAAAATTCCCTGTTCTCTTTCCTCATCCTCGCTCTCTCCAGTCATTTCTTTCCTATTTCTATTCTCACACAGCACTTGGAATCAGCTTAAAGACTGCATAAGGGCTATGCAAAATTCCTAAATACTATGAAGTTCCTCTTTTCTCTCGTTTGGAGACAAATATGTAAATATCAACTATTTATATTATGTTTAAGACTGACATTGAAGCAAGTGCTTACAATGTTGACAGTTGGGTAATGGTGACACAAACATTAAATAGTCAAGCTTGTATGTAGTTTTCATTAGGTATTGTTTTGCGCTCTTGCAATGGCAAAAGCAATTTTAGTTTGAGGTACAAAAGCCCTGTGTTTCACCTTCATCGGTGATGTCATGTCTGCTGGAAAACATGCCTTCCAAAACCTAAAATATATATAACAGCACATCTGATACAGTGGATAAATTACAATATCTAGTTGTTTGGTTGGAGCCTTTGTAGAAAAGAAGATGTGCTGACATTGTTTTGATTCCAACAATTGTTTTAAATGTATATAGGCCAAAGTCCCTGATAAGACAGACAATTATTGAGAGGGATAGAAAAACTACTATAATAGTTGTCACTCAATTACCAATTGACATGCTCACAGCTAATGTTGATTAGATGTGACATGTGAGTTTGTTGTCCACATTCCACCAGAAGGTGAGTAGCTTCTTGCTCTGAGGATTGCACCTAAGACTATTTTTAATAAGATGTTTGTGAACGTTAGGAGACAAATTCTTTGTAATACAATGGATGCATGGAACCTATAGACAGAAGTGAATGAGGAGATATCTTAGATCAGATGTCAGAATACTCAGGTATTTTGTGTGAACGCACATTTTTCCATAACAGAGAGATTGTAAAGTGATCCATTGCTGCAGTATCTTTAGCATCATGTTGGATGGGAAATTATTTATGATGAAATTACAAGTGTCTCACATGTGACTATTACATGCACCTAAACTGAACCAAAATGCACCATTTTACTTTGATTTTCAGATAAAGCTTTGTAGGGAGAAATACCACTGATTTTAGTGCCTCATGTGCTGCACTCACTTGCATTGTAATATTTCTCATCTTTGGTGCACATAGCCTAGGCCGAACTGCACAAAGACCCTTAGTTGCCGCACACATAGGAAAATAATTAGAGGGAACATTGCTTCTGAGATAGGCAAATTACCTTTGTTGAGTTGGAAGTTTGTAGGAGTCCACAGATAGATGAACATGTAAATAAATGCAACTTGACTTCTTATTTGTACACAAGCTCTTTGCTCAGCTTTTTAACCAAGAGGCAGGTATGCAAATCTGTGTCTCTACTGTAGTTCTGTGGGGCAGGCTTTCCAGCCCCTGTGTCTGTAATTCTGGTCTAGATCAGTATGGCCATCATCTGCCCCATTTCTTTCCATGAATATGAACCTGCAGGGAGTGTGAGAGGCCAGGATATACTCAGAATATGAAGAGCCTTGGGAATCTGTTTACCACCAATTCAGCCTTGTATTTTGAAGAGGTCACTGTGTCTAACACCCTCTGATGCTTGTTGCCAAATGTTTTCTTAACCAGTTATAATTTTATTTTCTTCATTTCACAACCTTTTTCAGTAGGACTATAGCCTCTTATCTTAACAGTTTTAAGGAAGTTTGTTTTTAAAAACGGTAAAAGTGTTGATCTTCACACATATATTTCCATAAACCTGTTTCTGATTTTGTTGCAGTTAGTCTGATTAATTGTTGGCAGTCTCAACAGTTTTTTGTAATGGGCACCACAAGTACTAGCTGGGCTCATTTTCCTAAGGTTTGGTCTCAAGATATTGTGGGCTTCTAGGTCTATCCATTGAGGGTAAACAGCGTTTCCAACTAAATCTTTACCACGAAATGCTTTTAACATGCAACCTTTTCCACGCAGGCAAGTACCACATGTATGTATTTGTGCCTTTACCATGCATGCCTTCACCACTTAGGTGTGTTTTATTTTTAAATTACTTTATTATGGTATTTAAAAAAGGGTTTTATGTGTAGGTATTAGTAAAGGGACGTAGGCGAATTGTTTGGTTTAGGGTTGGGTAGTGGTAAGGTGATGTAAGGGAAATTTGTGGTTTTAAGTGTGGTAATGTCAAGGGAGGTGACAGTAATTTCAGGGTTTAGGTGAGGTTAGTAGTAATGGGGGATAAGAGTAACTTTAGTTTTTAGAGGTGGTTAGTGTTAATGGGAGACAAGAGTAATTTTAGGGTTTAGGGGTGGACAGTGGTAAAGAAAGGTAAGGGTAATTGTAGGGTTTAGGGATGGGCAGTGGTAAAGGTAGATATGGGTAATTTTAAGGTGTGGGTGGGTGGTGGTAAAGGGACGTTAGGAGTAAAGTAAAAACATGTGGGGTTTGGGGATTCCCTGCAAAAACAAAAAAATTATGTGGGGTAGTTTACTTACCTTACAAATATTTACCATGTGTGATGAAGACAAGTGTGTTAAATGCATGCATGCATGGTAAAGGCACCTGCATGGTAAAGGCTGCGTGGAAAAAGCAGGCATGTTAAAGGCATGCCTGATAAAGACATCTGCATAGTAAAGGCTGCGTGGAAAAGGCAAGCGTGGTATAGGCATGCTTTGTTACGTCATACATTCTTCCTGGAGTTCATCACCATAGGACTGCATGCAGGATTAAATTGTTTATGATCCCAGAGTACCCACTGTGTCATTGTTGGATCCTTCAGCAGAGTCAGCAGTATCCAGACAACCACCTTACATGGGGCTGAGGAACTGGCAGCCATCCCTGGTGTGTGCATGCAGCTTTCAGTAGCCTAGCTTTGTGGCTGATGATGATATTTGGATGTAGAAACGCACCACTTTCTAATATTCCAAAAGATTATTGTTGGCTGCATATGAAATAGTATTTGCAAGAATTTGGGTTGTTGATTGATTGGGATGTGAGCCCTGGTCAAGCAGCAACCACTATTTTTGTCAGGGTATGGCGCAAACAAACCCCAAATTAACCTGTGATCAACTCGCTGGTAGCTTGGCACAAAGTAGTCTGGCTTAACTTAGAGGCAATGTGTAAAATGTTTGTGCAACAATTCAGACAGTAATACAGTGAAAACACACCACAAAGGAGCCCACAGAACAGTTAGAAAAACTAGAGTAGAATATAATAAATAAAACAAGACCAAAACAACAAAAGTCCATCAGTAGAACTGGAGTTATGAATTTTTAAAGAATAAACTGCAATATAGGGCCTAAAAGCAGAAAGCACAAACTGCTGCAATCTGGTCGCACTGGATCGGGTCAAAGACGAAAGTTCAAGCTGACCACAATATAGCGTTGGTCGGATACAGGCTCAGATTAGTCCCGTTGAATGTTTACCTTCTCAAGCTTTTTGCCAAGAGTCTCGTTCGCATGGAAGAAGGTCGTCAGGAGCAAGGGGAGCGTCGCTGGTGGTGATCGGCATAGTGCGAGGAGCAGGCCAAATGTTGCAGATGGGCAGACTGGCACCTCGCGGAGGCAGTCCACCATGGCGATCAATGGTGGCAGCTTACGCTGATTTTCAGAGTGAGCGGCGTGGTTCCACTGCAAACTGGCCCATTTGCTTTCACCAAGAGCCCAAAAGCTGGAATTGAAGAACTCAAAAGCCACACCAAGGGTCCAGGACCTGAAAGGCACCTCTTGGGGGTCAGGAACTCGCTGAAGAGAGGTCCAGGATCTGTGGGGGCTGTTATGTCCCTGAGGCTCAGATCACAAGGCCAGCAGACTCCTCTTTTGAGTCACTCTGGGATCCTGGAATCACGTTGGAGTTGTAGGTCCAGTTCTTCTTCCCCAGGCAAGATGGCAGCAGGTAACAGGTCAGCACATCAGGGCAGCAGTTCCAGTAGAGCAGCAGTCCAGCAGTGTGGCAGTCCTTGTAGCAGCACTGCAGTCCTTCTTCCTGGCAGGGTATCAACAGGTCCAGAAGTGTACTGAAGTGGTGGTGTCTGAGGTCCATCTTTTATACTTTAGTGCCCTGGATCTGGAAGGTGGGAGAAGCTTCTAGACAGGGGTTTTGAAGTGCAAGGAATTTCCTGCCTCCCTCCCCTGACTCCAAGGTGGCTGAAGTGACAATGCAGGGTCGTTAGGCCCTTCATGTGGAGACAGGACTCAGCCTATTCAGGTGTGTCCAGCTCATCCATCCCATCCTGCTAGTGATGGCCCATCCAGTCCCACCTAAGCTTCCATTGTGTGTGGCAGTCTAGGAGAATTACACAAAGCCCAACTGCCATCTACCCCCAGTCATGTGACCAGAGACAGGCTGCAGGCACTAAATGGGTAAGGCAAGAACATGCTATCTTTCTGAAAATTGCATTTTCCGAATTGCAATTTAAAATTTGAATTCTCTATAAGTTCGAATTTTACATTGTGATTCCAGAGACACCAAACATGAACTGGTTATCACTTCCCATTTGGAAATTACATTTATAAAATGGAATAGGGCAACTCCAATGTTATCCTATGGGAGAGATATGCCTTGCAGTAGAGAAAAACTGATTTAAGGGTTTTTCACTTCTAGGACATGTAAAACGTAAAAGTGCATGTCCTACTTTTTAAATACATAACCCTTCTGCATCCTGGGCTGTCCAGGTCCTTCCCTAGGGAGTGACTTATATGTATTAAAAAGGAACATTCTTTTTCCTTCCCTAGGGAGTGACTTATATGTATTAAGAAGGAAGGCTTTGGGCCTGGCAAAAGGTTTATTTTGCCAGGTCGAAATGGCAGTTTAAAACTACACACACTGGTTGCAATGGTAGGCCTGAGACATGTTTTATTTTTTAATTTTACATAGCGTAAACTCGACCTGAAGGTATCAGTGTGCTTTACATGAGCACCAGTTGCGCTACAGACGGACACATTCATTTTGTTAGGCATGGGAAAATGAAGTGATTGCCCAGAATCACAGGATGTTGAATGTCCCTGCTGAGTCTCGAACCCAGTAAATCACTCTAGCTGTTAGGCCACATCCTCTCTGTCTTTAAAGGGCTACTTAAATGGGTGGCACAATCAGTCCTGCAGACTTGATAGTAAAATTTAATTTGCAGGACCCAGGAACAGGTAGTGCCAATTTACTGGGGGCCTTATAAGTAAATTAAATATGCACTTTAGAACCGGTTAGCAGTGGTAAAGCGCGCAGAATCCTATTACCAGCAAACACAAGGTCAGAAAAAGGGGAGGAGGAAGGCAAAACATTGAGGGGAAGACCACACCAAGACTGACATGTCTAACAGTATTAAATTGTCATGTTATTCTGCAACTATAAGAACAGAGGTGTACTTTATGCTCTATTAATTATGTTTACATCTTAAGTTTCTGTGGGGGTGTACTGCTTACAGACATTTAGCTTCTAGCTAATAGATATGTTTCTCTGGATGCTTTCTCATGAAACCTGTAAAAGCCTTTAAACTTCAGTGAGAAATTGTGTAACTATTTTTATAGCAATCATAAAATGTCCTTTTCAGGAATGAATGCTCTTTAGCAGCATATGCTGTCTCTCACACAGTAGCATACTTTTATTTCCTTTCTGGCTTGCAAGTTTTATGCCCCACAGAACTGGAAAAACACAAAGAAGACCCCCATTAATCTGGGGTGCAAAGGCCGTCTAATGGGCTGGATGAGCTGAGGAACCCATAGTTTATTCAGTGTCTAAGACAGGCCCAAAAGAACGGCGTGCAATGCTTGCTGTTAGTGCTTAGTTTTTTAATACATTATTAATTAATTAATTGTTACGTAACTAAGTGCAGTGAGACAAATGTTTTCTTAGGATCCTGCCACTGGCAGTGCCTCATGCCATATTTACGAAATGACAAATGTGCTTAGTCTTTATTCCATCTTAATCCACCACTGTACAGTCCTGTCTCTTTACCCCTCCTTCAGGTTCTTTTCCCCCTCTTTTTTCCCTCTGTGACTGTTTTCCTATCTTTATTTTCTTTCCTCTCATTTTCTGAATTTCTCTCTATTGCTCAGGGTCAAAGACTGATGATGATGTAAATTAAGTCCAGGTCCCGCAAAATGAGGGCCGGTGCCCACAACCTGCAACCACCGGCACATGTTTAACACTGCTGCTGCATAGAGCTAAGGCACCTGAGTCCAGTGTCAGACTGTGAAACTCTGGAACATTTTATGAGTTTATTTTCACTCAACTCTTCATTTAAAAAAATTAAATATTGGTGGAAAAACATCCCAGAGACAGATAGGATATCCAGGGTCAGACTTGTCGTTATGCTTGCTTGCTCCATCTAATGTAGATCAAAAATGTTAATGTGCCCTTTAGCTGACACATGAAAAGAGGTCCTTCAACTTTGGAGGCAGAAAAAGAGGTCAGCAATTCTGAATTATGAGCCGCATTATGATGGCGGAGGGACCGCCACCGTCACCCCGTCTGTGGCGGTCTCACCGCCATCGGACCCAAATTGACCACCTGCCACATTATGACGGTGGGACGATGGTAGACGGTCGGAAAGACCGACCGCCACGAATCCGAAGGGATCCATCGGAGGGACTTGTATCCTTACAACAGTGGCGGTGCCTGCTCAGGTACCGCTGTAGGGATTACAATGTCCCTTTCTGCCCGCCGTTTCACGGCGGTTAAGCCATGAAAAGGCAGGAGGAGAGGGACATTGGGGACCCGTAGTGGGCCCCCTTTCTCCCCTGGACCTCCGACATAGGCCCTGGGGGGCCGCATGGTGCCTGCCACATTGTGCAGGGATATGTATAGAGTGTATCCTCTGTACAGCAGCATGTGCTGCAGCCCGCAATACAAAAGATACAGATTGCGACCGTCTGGAAGGCGGTCACATCCTAATTCCTATGGCAGGACCGCCAACAGCCAGTTGGGCGGTCTGATTTCCGAAAGGATGTCGGTCGGCTTTCGTCCGACTGCATGATAATGAGGCCCTATGTTCTTGAAGAACCACGTCAAGAAAGCACACATAAGATCTCTATTAGCAAATATGAAGACTGTGACCAGTTCTACATAGCAGTTGTGTGAATAACATGGTAAACGTTTCTCACAGATTAGAGATACAGGTGTGTTAGCCAAGTATGGCAATATGTGCTGCAGAGGTCTGGGTGTGAAGCTGCATTCCAGCTGCTTGTGAAGGTGTGGAAAAAGCCTTTTTGCCTCACAAAATGGTTTCCGACCAAAACTCCCAAACTAGATGCAGTTTGTAAAGCAGCCACCACAAGAGTGAACAAGCATTTGCAATGCAATAGGTCTCGCATTTGTTAAAGTTAGAGCTGTTGGTGTTGAAAATGACAATGGTTTTTTTGTTGTTTTGTTTGCAGTGGAGTAATTATATTTGCATAGCGTTATTGCCATTGGTATAAAAAACTAAAGTAAAAAACATTGTCATTTTCAATGTGAACAGCTGTAACTTTATCAAATGCAAGACCTATTCTTGAGAAGCCTCCATAATTTCTTCCATTTATTTTATTTGAGTAAAAGCAACCTTGTTTTAGATAAGCAGCTAAAACATTTCCCTGCTTGCTGACATGCAGGCCACAGGCTTTCTCAAGGCTCAGAGTTATAGGGGAGCAGTGTGTAAAAAATAAGGGGAAATAACTTTTTCTCATAAGGCCTTATTTTAGTTGATTTGTGCATAGGTTACTGCTGGTCTTCCTTTTGTTTTTAAAGAGTGAGAGGTGACAGGATGGAGGGAGGGATGTATTATAGAGAGAGTGCAAACGAGGTGGTGCAGCAGGAGTGAGAGGTGACAGGATGGAGGGAGGGGATGGATTATAGAGAGAGTGCAAACGAGGCGGTGCAGCAGGAGTGAGAGGTGACAGGGTGGAGGGAGGGGATGGATTACAGAAAGTGCAAAGAAGAAGGTGCAGCAGGAAAAGAAAACATTTCTGAGAAGCAGAAAGCCGTTCATCACGCATGCATGCCCGGGGCAACTGGAGCGCCCCCCTAAACTCTTGTAAGGGCTCAAAAATGTACATATTGGATTTTGCCATTCATCACAAAGTGCAGGAGAAAGATATACCTTACATGATAACCAGGTAACTTAGTGCATAGTACGAGATATTAAAAGCAACTAATCAGTTGATCAAAGTTAGATTTATGAGAATTTTTGACTTGGAAACATATAACAAGTCAAATAAACAACTGAATCATACACAGAAAAAGTAACATTACAAGACATTGCATACAAAACAAATACAGAAATTACAAGTCAAAGAGAGTGCCACAGAAGTTGTCTGTCACCAAAATCGTGTTTCAAGTTAAACTTCATGATAAATTCTGAACAATTAAAGTCCCAATTAATACTTCTAAAGAAAAACATATTGCTGGTATCCTTAATTAATTTGACCGTACATGCTATTTAACAAAGAAACGCAGGGTGCTGGGTTCATTAGATAGCATAATTATAACTTCTATTATTTCCTTCTACTCAATACTGCTTGTGTTATTGATATTGAGCACGTGTATCAATGGTAATGATTATCGTCCTGCGGCAAGTGAGTATAATAACTTTGAGAGGGAGCTGTGGCGGGGGTTGAAGGAACACTACGAGCAGGGCCGGACTGGCCATAGAGGGCACCGGGCGCTTCCCCGGTAGGCCGCTAGGGTGGGGGCCGATTTTGTTACCGGGGGTCGGCAATATCGGCCCCTGTAACAAAATCGGCCGAAACCGGCCCTGGCAAACTGCTCGGCTGCACTCCCCCTCACTTCAGGGGGGGCGGCTGCGCAGTTTGCCAGGGCCGGTTTCTGTTCCCAGTCCGGCCCTGACTACGAGGCATATGTCGACTGGAAAAAAAATGCAGTTCTTGGTGGAACGAACTGTTTGTAACTTCTAGCGGTCGGCTCTGCTCACTGCTGTTCCCGTTCCTAGATGCATTTATAAATGGGGAAAATTATGGGCCTGTAGGAAGAGAGTGTGATGACTTAAGCCCTTAGAAGCCTGAAACCAGTACCTGCACCAGCACTATATAGAGGAGTCCTGGGGCACGTGCACCTTATAACACCGGGCGGCTCTCCTGCAGCGCGGGAGCCCTTAGAAGCCTGAAACCAGTACCGCACCAGCACTGTATCGAGGAGCCCCGGGGCACGGTGTCTCATGGCACAGGAGTGCCTTATAACACCGGTCGGGTCTCCCGCAGCGTGGGATGCGCGCGGGCTCGGCCCGGGCCAAGACTGGGCCAAGACGGGCCCGTTTTAGCCCGTCATAGACTGACAGAGGCCGGGCTGGGCCCACTCTCTTGGTTTTTTTGGGCGATCTTCGGTGCCTCGCCCTTCAGTCTCGGTGAGTGCATATCATAAGGAACTAAATATAAAGAATACCAGCTGTAAACGCTTCCCATTAGCCTCTTGGGTTTGATTTTAATTTGGCCTTAAGCTGCTGGACTGCCTCGAGAAGAATGGACCTCTAATATACTAATAATATTGGGTGCCTTACCTACATTGTACGAACTATGGGGAAAAGAAAGGCAGAAAGCAAGACAACTATGACAGCATCTAAAACTGTAGTCGGCTCGCGCTTGACACTTATGAATTATCTAACAGGGGTAATGGGGGCAATAGAAAAACAGATAATGTCAGTGGAAGAGACTTTGAATTCTGAAAATCTGGGAGTAGAGGTAACACTGAGTAATGGCTCCAAAACAGGCCAAGACGGTCATGCCTGTTCATCAGTAACAATAGATGTCCAACAGTTCTCTAATGGCTGTGTCCAAAATGTATCTGATCATATATTAGCTAGCGATCAGGAAAGTGATACCCAACCTCCATCAAAACCCCCTAGAAATCCGGGTGTAGCTGTTAAACTGAATAAGGACCCCAACACAGGAATTAGAACTCCACGTATAATGACACATAAAAAGTTATTTAAGCGGGGTAAAACACTAGTTCCTAGCAAAACCAAAGGGGATGATGGACCGAGTGTTGAACATTGCAAACACTCACCCCCAGTCAACTGATCTGGGTTTAATCCATCATCATTCTGTAGCTCACTCCGCCACCCCAGTTCAGACATGGCCATATGCAAATCAGTCTGACCCTGTGCCTCATGGGAACAGTCCAGCCCGAATTGCAAAGCCATGTCTTCCCTGGACCGGAAACAAGCATCCTGGGACCGGTTTCTGGCTTACAGCCGTCATCAGCCAGGCTATCTTGAATCCAGTGGCAAAGTGAACAAGGGACCCACGTCTGGGCATGCCCTGCCAACTTAGGGCGAACATAGCAAAACCAAAGGGGATGATGGACGGAGTGTTGAACATTGCAAACACTCACCCACAGTCAACTGATCTGGGTTTAATCCATCATCATTCTTTAGCTCACTCCGCCACCCCAGTTCAGACATGGCCATATGCAAATCAGTCTGACCCTGTGCCTCATGGGAACAGTCCAGCCCGAACTGCCAAGCCATGTCTTCCCTGGACTGGAAACAAGCATCCTGGGACCGGTTTCTGGCTTACAGCCATCATCAGCCAGGCTATCTTGAATCCAGTGGCAAAGTGAGCAAGGGACCCACATCTGGGCATACCCTGCCAACTTAGGGCGAACATAGCAAAACCAAAGGGGATGATGGACGGAGTGTTGAACATTGCAAACACTCACAGCCAGTCAACTGATCTGGGTTTAATCCATCATCATTCTTTAGCTCACTCCGACCCCCCAGTTCAGACATGGCCATATGCAAATCAGTCTGACCCTGTGCCTCATGGGAACAGTCCAGCCCGAACCGCCTAGCCATGTCATCCCTGGACCGGAAACAAGCATCCTGGGACCGGTTTCTGGCTTACAGCCGTCATCAGCCATGCTATCTTGAATCCAGTGGCAAAGTGAGCAAGGGACCCACGTCTGGGCATACCCTGCCAACTTAGGGCGAACATAGCAAAACCAAAGGGGATGATGGACGGAGTGTTGAACATTGCAAACACTCACTCCCAGTCAACTGATCTGGGTTTAATCCATCATCATTCTTTAGGGCACTCCGCCACCCCAGTTCAGACATGGCCATATGCAAATCAGTCTGACCCTGTGCCTCATGGGAACAGTCCAGCCCGAACTGCCAAGCCATGTCTTCCCTGGACCGGAAACAAGCATCCTGGGACCGGTTTCTGGCTTACAGCCATCATCAGCCAGGCTATCTTGAATCCAGTGGCAAAGTGAGCAAGGGACCCACCTCTGGGCATACCCTGCCAACTTAGGGCGAACATAGCAAAACCAAAGGGGATGATGGACGGAGTGTTGAACATTGCAAACACTCACCCCCAATCAACTGATCTGGGTTTAATCCATCATCATTCTTTAGCTCACTCCGCCACCCCAGGTCAGATATGGCCATTTGCAAATCAGTCTGACCCTGTGCCTCATGGGAACAGTCCAGCCCGAACTGCCAAGCCATGTCTTCCCTGGACCGGAAACAAGCATCCTGGGACCGGTTTCTGGCTTACAGCCGTCATCAGCCAGGCTATCTTGAATCCAGTGGCAAAGTGAGCAAGGGACCCATGTCTGGGCATGCCCTGCCAACTTAGGGCGAACATAGCAAAACCAAAGGGGATGATGGACGGAGTGTTGAACATTGCAAACACTCACCCCCAGTCAACTGATCTGGGTTTAATCCATCATCATTCTGTAGCTCACTCCGCCACCCCAGTTCAGACATGGCCATATGCAAATCAGTCTGACCCTGTGCCTCATGGGAACAGTCCAGCCGGAATTGCCAAGCCATGTCTTCACTGGACCGGAAACAAGCATCCTGGGACCGGTTTCTGGCTTACAGCCATCATCATCCAGGCTATCTTGAATCCAGTGGCAAAGTGAGCAAGGGACCCACGTCTGGGCATGCCCTGCCAACTTAGGGCGAACATAGCAAAACCAAAGGGGATGATGGACGGAGTGTTGAACATTGCAAACACTCACCCCCAGTCAACTGATCGGGGTTTAATCCATCATCATTCTTTAGCTCACTCCGCCACCCCAGTTGAGACATGGCCATATGCAAATCAGTCTGACCCTGTGCCTCATGGGAACAGTCCAGCCCGAACTGCCAAGCCATGTGTTCCCTGGACCAGAAACAAGCATCCTGGGACCGGTTTCTGGCTTACAGCCATCATCAGCCAGGCTATCTTGAATCCAGTGGCAAAGTGAGCAAGGGACCCACATCTGGGCATACCCTGCCAACTTAGGGCGAACATAGCAAAACCAAAGGGGATGATAGACGGAGTGTTGAACATTGCAAACACTCACCCCCAGTCAACTGATCTGGGTTTAATCCATCATCATTCTTTAGCTCACTCCGCCACCCCAGTTCAGACATGGCCATATGCAAATCAGTCTGACCCTGTGCATCATGGGAACAGTCCAGCCCGAACTGCCTAGCCATGTCATCCTTGGACCGGAAACACGCATCCTGGGACCGGTTTCTGGCTTACAGCCGTCATCAGCCAGGCTATCTTGAATCCAGTGGCAAAGTGAGCAAGGCACCCACGTCTGGGCATACCCTGCCAACTTAGGGCGAACATAGCAAAACCAAAGGGGATGATGGACGGAGTGTTGAACATTGCAAACACTCACCCCCAGTCAACTGATCTGGGTTTAATCCATCATCATTCTTTAGATCACTCCGCCACCCCAGTTCAGACATGGCCATATGCAAATCAGTCTGACCCTGTGCCTCATGGGAACAGTCCAGCCCGAATTGACAAGCCATGTCTTCCCTGGACCAGAAACAAGCATCCTGGGACCGGTTTCTGGCTTACAGCCGTCATCAGCCAGGCTATCTTGAATCCAGTGGCAAAGTGAGCAAGGGACCCACGTCTGGGCATGCCCTGCCAACTTAGGGCGAACATAGCAAAACCAAAGGGGATGATGGACGGAGTGTTGAACATTGCAAACACTCACCGCCAGTCAACTGATCTGGGTTTAATCCATCATCATTCTTTAGCTCACTCCGCCACCCCAGTTCAGACATGGCCATATGCAAATCAGTCTGACCCTGTGCCTCATGGGAACAGTCCAGCCCGAACTGCCAAACCATGTCTTCCCTGGACCGGAAACAAGCATCCTGGGACCGGTTTCTGGCTTACAGCCATCATCAGCCAGGCTATCTTGAATCCAGTGGCAAAGTGAGCAAGGGACCCACATCTGGGCATACCCTGCCAACTTAGGGCGAACATAGCAAAACCAAAGGGGATGATGGACGGAGTGTTGAACATTGCAAACACTCACCCCCAGTCAACTGATCTGGGTTTAATCCATCATCATTCTTTAGCTCACTCCGCCACCCCAGTTCAGACATGGCCATATGCAAATCAGTCTGACCCTGTGCCTCATGGGAACAGTCCAGCCCAAACTGCCTAGCCATGTCATCCCTGGACCGGAAACAAGCATCCTGGGACGGGTTTCTGGCTTACAGCTGTCATCAGCCAGGCTATCTTGAATCCAGTGGCAAAGTGAGCAAGGGACCCACGTCTGGGCATACCCTGCCAATTTAGGGCGAACATAGCAAAACCAAAGGGGATGATGGACAGAGTGTTGAACATTGCAAACACTCACTCCCAGTCAACTGTTCTGGGTTTAATCCATCATCATTCTTTAGCTCACTCCGCCACCCCAGTTCAGACATGGCCATATGCAAATCAGTCTGACCCTGTGCCTCATGGGAACAGTCCAGTCCGAACTGCCAAGCCATGTCTTCCCTGGACTGGAAACAAGCATCCTGGGACCGGTTTCTGGCTTACAGCCATCATCAGCCAGGCTATCTTGAATCCAGTGGCAAAGTGAGCAAGGGACCCACATCTGGGCATACCCTGCCAACTTAGGGCGGAACATAGCAAAACCAAAGGGGATGATGGACGGAGTGTTGAACATTGCAAACACTCACCCCCAGTCAACTGATCTGGGTTTAATCCATCATCATTCTTTAGCTCACTCCGCCATCCCAGTTCAGACATGGCCATATGCAAATCAGTCTGACCCTGTGCCTCATGGGAACAGTCCAGCCCGAACCGCCGAGCCATGTCATCCCTGGACCGGAAACAAGTATCCTGGGACCGGTTTCTGGCTTACAGCCGTCATCAGCCATGCTATCTTGAATCCAGTGGCAAAGTGGGCAAGGGACCCACGTCTGGGCATACCCTGCCAACTTAGGGCGAACATAGCAAAACCAAAGGGGATGATGGACGGAGTGTTGAACATTGCAAACACTCACTCCCAGTCAACTGATCTGGGTTTAATCCATCATCATTCTTTAGCGCACTCCGCCACCCGAGTTCAGACATGGCCATATGCAAATCAGTCTGACCCTGTGCCTCATTGGAACAGTCCAGCCCGAACTGCCAAGCCATGTCTTCCCTGGACCGGAAACAAGCATCCTGGGACCGGTTTCTGGCTTACAGCCATCATCAGCCAGGCTATCTTGAATCCAGTGGCAAAGTGAGCAATGACCCACATCTGGGCATACCCTGCCAACTTAGGGCGAACATAGCAAAACCAAAGGGGATGATGGACGGAGTGTTGAACATTGCAAACACTCACCCCCAGTCAACTGATCTGGGTTTAATCCATCATCATTCTTTAGCTCACTCCGCCACCCCAGTTCAGACATGGCCATATGCAAATCAGTCTGACCCTGTGCCTCATGGGAACAGTCCAGCCCGAACTGCCTAGCCATGTCCTCCCTGGACCGGAAACAAGCATCCTGGGACCGGTTTCTGGCTTACAGCCGTCATCAGCCAGGCTATCTTGAATCCAGTGGCAAAGTGAGCAAGGCACCCACGTCTGGGCATACCCTGCCAACTTAGGGCAAACATAGCAAAACCAAAGGGGATGATGGACGGAGTGTTGAACATTGCAAACACTCACCCCCAGTCAACTGATCTGGGTTTAATCCATCATCATTCTTTAGCTCACTCCGCCACCACAGTTCAGACATGGCCATATGCAAATCAGTCTGACCCTGTGCCTCATGGGAACAGTCCAGCCCGAATTGCCAAGCCATGTCTTTCCTGGACCAGAAACAAGCATCCTGGGACCGGTTTCTGGCTTACAGCCGTCATCAGCCAGGCTATCTTGAATCGAGTGGCAAAGTGAGCAAGGGACCCACGTCTGGGCATCCCCTGCCAACTTAGGGCGAACATAGCAAAACCAAAGGGGATGATGGACGGAGTGTTGAACATTGCAAACACTCACCGCCAGTCAACTGATCTGGGTTTAATCCATCATCATTCTTTAGCTCACTCCACCACCCCAGTTCAGACATGGCCATATGCAAATCAGTCTGACCCTGTGCCTCATGGGAACAGTCCAGCCCGAACTGCCAAGCCATGTCTTCCCTGGACCGGAAACAAGCATCCTGGGACCGGTTTCTGGCTTACAGCCATCATCAGCCAGGCTATCTTGAATCCAGTGGCAAAGTGAGCAAGGGACCCACATCTGGGCATACCCTGCCAACTTAGGGCGAACATATCAAAACCAAAGGGGATGATGGATGGAGTGTTGAACATTGCAAACACTCACCCCCAGTCAACTGATCTGGGTTTAATCCATCATCATTCTTTAGCTCACTCCGCCACCCCAGTTCAGACATGGCCATATGCAAATCAGTCTGACCCTGTGCCTCATGGGAACAGTCCAGCCCGAACTGCCAAGCCATGTATTCCCTGGACCGGAAACAAGCATCCTGGGACCGGTTTCTGGCTTACAGCCGTCATCAGCCAAGCTATCTTGAATCCAGTGGCAAAGTGAGCAAGGCACCCACGTCTGGGCATACCCTGCCAACTTAGGGCGAACATAGCAAAACCAAAGGAGATGATGGACGGAGTGTTGAACATTGCAAACACTCACCCCCAGTCAACTGATCTGGGTTTAATCCATCATCATTCTTTAGCTCACTCCGCCACCCCAGTTCAGACATGGCCATATGCAAGTCAGTCTGACCCTGTGCCTCATGGGAACAGTCCAGCCCGAACTGCCAAGCCATGTCTTCCCTGGACCGGAAACAAGCATCCTGGGACCGGTTTCTGGCTTACAGCCATCATCAGCCAGGCTATCTTGAATCCAGTGGCAAAGTGAGCAAGGGACCCACGTCTGGGCATACCCTGCCAACTTAGGGCGAACATAGCAAAACCAAAGGGGATGATGGACGGAGTGTTGAACATTGCAAACACTCACCCCCAGTCAACTGATCTGGGTTTAATCCATCATCATTCTTTAGCTCACTCCGCCACCCCAGTTCAGACATGGCCATATGCAAATCAGTCTGACCCTGTGCCTCATGGGAACAGTCCAGCCCGAACTGCCAAGCCATGTCTTCCCTGGACCGGAAACAAGCATCCTGGGACCGGTTTCTGGCTTACAGCCGTCATCAGCCAGGCTATCTTGAATCCAGTGGCAAAGTGAGCAAGGGACCCACGTCTGGGCATACCCTGCTAAAACACTAGTTCCACCTGAGCCAGCCACTTGTGGGAGATCACTTGTAAATACCCGGTCTTATAACCCGAAGGACGATATGAGAAAGCTAACTACAAAGATGGATGAGCCAGACAACTATTTAAGAAATGCCCTAGTTAATTTAACTAAGAGATTAACCTCAATTGAGGAGACCCTAAATAAACACCTAGGTAATATTATGCACTTTAATAACAATACCACAGCAAGGGGTAATGTTGATATGCGGCAGAAAATATGGGTAAGGGGATATCTTTCAGGCAAGCCCCAGAACCACTAACTTCAGTGGACTTGAAGCATGCAGGGACTAACCCTGAGGATTGTCCAGTAAAGTTGGGACCAAAAACATTAACAGGACCTATGAGGCCCTCATTTGTTTCCTCTTTTGCAGATACTAACAGAGTAAATCAGGAGAAGGGAATAAATTCCCGGACTCCTTTATCTACTCAATTAAGCAACGCCTATTCTACCACGTCCCGAACACAAATCAGGCAACAGCCAGAACTGGTTTGTTTAGACTTACCACCAGAAGCTACTCCATATTCGATAATTTTGGCAAATGTCCCTAAACTTCCGGTACAAGCACCTGAAGCCTGGGATGCCTTGAGGATTAAATCGCTATTCTGGGTGGGTACAAAAACAGGGCTAACTGAAGCACTCTTCGCCGAATTTAAGATGGCTAGAAGAGTTAGTTGGGTTGGTAAAGCAAACAAAACCCTTCCAGGAGATTGTGTGGTTCTAACATTTAAATCCTCACACTTAGTGCAAAGTATTCTGAGGAGAGCAGGGAATCATTTCATTACAACTCAGGGTATTATTATAATTCCTTTAGGCTACTTTTACCAACTGCCGAAGGAACAATTCAGAGCACCCACTAGCAGGAACTATTTGGATGTGGCATACTACAAATATAATGTTCCAGTTAGTAATCGTTTTGATAGTCTTCAAACCCTAGAAGAGGTAGACTGACTAAATAAAGAAATAGATCCACACACTACACAAATTGAGTAAAACAGTCAATTTACGATAACTTAGCCACAAATATGTAGAACTGATCCCGACCCAAGTCTTGATATAGCTAATAAGTTGGACTTGTCAAAAATATCTCTGAATTACATTTACCAAGTAGATGGAACTCCGCACACTACTGAGGGTACTATAGCCATCCAAGTCAAGAGCCCAAACCCTGTAACACTCTCTATTCCCCCAGTATCCTCTGATAATTCCAAAGTTGCAAACACCAAAGGCAGTAACAACCCAGACCTTTGTCATCTTGCATTCTGGAATATTTCAGGCATACGCTCAAAGCTTGCTAACCCACTGTGGTTGGATTTCATATTGAAGTTTAACATAATGTGTTTTCAAGAAACCTGGGCAGAGGACATTGTGCACATTAATGGCTATAGAACCTTTCATACTGCAGCTATACCAGTGGAATGTGGAAGGTCTAAGGGTGGGCTATCTACATATGTATCAAATCTTGTGAATATGAGAAAAATCGAATTGAAAAAAGTGGAAATATATTATCAATTAATTGTATTCCATACTGATAGGTTGCATTGTATTGTTTTGATAAATTTTTATAATAACTTGTCTTCGGAACAGATCGAGGTGGTAATGAGAAAATTAGATAAACACTTAAAATTCACTCAAAATGATAGTGCAAAAGATATGTTTATAATTTGGGGTAAGGACTTTAACTCTGTCCTATGCCCAAAAAATGGGGGGGGAGTGTGCGGGTTTATGTCCGCGGATGGGAATAGTTACACGCATTTCCCACATACAAAATATGGGGAACTCCTAAATGAAGTAATGTTTGGATTTGATTTGGGGTTTGCCAATGAGTTATGTACTCCGCCTGCCCCCCTCAGGCACACTTTTAATGGAAGAGAATACTTCTCGATAATAGATTATATATTGATGTCAAATAGACATTCACCTAGAGTTAAGTCTTTTACAACTCACAAAAATGCCCTGAGTGATCATTTTCCAATAAGTGTTTCGTTTACACTATTAAATAAACAGTCAAACTCTAAGGATAAGCTTTCTCATGCCACACAGAATATAGCCTTAAGTAAAATAAATGGTTATTCCCTGCGCTGGTCGATGGCGGATCCATTGGAAATTACAAAGAAAGTAGTAACCAAATGTAAATCTGTCTTTATAGCTTGCCTAGATGAAACAACCGCCTATGATGATGTTCTAAATTCATTCCAACAGATATATGGAGCTATAAAAGAGGCCCTATTTGTGCAGGAAAATAATTTGCGTAGTAGAAATCAAGGGTGGTTCGATACCAAATGCACCCAGGCATATTCTAGACTGAAATATAAGATACACAAATCACCCAGAAATACTAGTGATATCAGAATGGCTAGGGGGGGCTTATAAATGTGCACTTAAAGAGTGCAAAGATACGCTGAGAAAAGAAGCATGGATAGCCTTGCATGAAGTTCCTTATCAAGTTCTGCATTTTGGAAGGCAGTTAAAGTCCCTTTTCTGGTCACTCAGGACATTCCCTCCATTGAAATAGCATTAACAGAAGAACAATGGGTGGAGCATTATTCTACTATGTATAAATGGACCATGCAAGAAAAACCTATGGGAATCCAACCACCACATGACACCGTTTTGTTATCTCCCACTTTTCCCATTGATCTCCTGTGTGCACTGGAAGAAGTTAACTGTGCTATCATGGCAAGTATGGGTGGGAAAACTCCTGTGCCTGACCGGGACCCCGTAGATCTTTATAAATCTAATTTGCTGCTATGGGACCCGCTTTTAACTCGGGTAATAACAGCAAGCTGTTCTTCTCATTCTACAGAAAGCTGGTCTGAATCAATCCTGGTCCCAATTTTTTAAAAAGGTGATCTCCAGGACCCGGGCTGTTATCGGCCCATATCATTGCTAGATTCCTTGGCCAAAGTAGTAGGGCAAATTATACTCGAAAGACTACAGGATTGGGCCGAAGAAAATAGGATAATTTCTGAATTACAATTTGGGTTCCGTGAGGGTCTAGGTACTATTGAGCAGAGTCTAAATTTGAATATTATTGCAGGGAAGTACACGCCGGCAAAGCAGGGCAGGCTGTTTTTAGCATTCATAGACCTCACAGCAGGCTTTGATTGTGTAATGCATGCCAAGTTATGGAGGATCTTGGAGGACCTCGGTGTGGAATCTCCAATAATACATTTTTTAAGGCAATTATATAGTGACGCAAAGGCAAGGGTGCGGTATGGCACCAGGGGGGAGTGCGCGGCCTTGTTTAAAATACAGAGAGGGATAAGGCAAGGCTGTGTGTTGGCGCCCTTTTTATTTACACTCTATATTAATGGATTAAGCCAAGCGCTGGTGAACCAGTGTCAGGACTTCCCACAAAATGCCAGATGGCCCATACCCGCCCTACTGTATGTGGATGATGCCGTTTTGATGTCATGCACCCAAGTGGGACTTCAAAGGTTAGTGACTAATTTCTCCTCATTTATGCATGAGCTGGGTCTCAGAGTAAATACGTCAAAGACTTTTATTATGAGATGTGGTGCTGGTAGTTCTAAATGTAGAGATATCTATATTGATAAGAAAAAGGTTGAATTCACCAAAAGATTTTCCGACTTGGGCATCCTTTTTGATCAAAACGGAACTGGACTCAGGCAGCCCAAGCAAGGAAACTAATGTTCATGAAAGCCACTGCCGCCTTAGCTAACTTTGCTAGAAAATAGGGCAGACAACCACCGGCAGAGCTACTTCATATCTACCAGGCTAAGTGTGTTTCTACAGCTATGTACGGCTCAGGTGTCTGGGGCCACGTTGATTAGCACCCATTAAAATTAGTTGAGAATGCGTTTTTAAGATTATTATTAGCAGTTCCGAGTAGTACATCTTCTTATGTATGCCATTCCGAATTAGGTGTGCCATACATATCAGATCTCATAAAAATAGAACCTATTCTATTATGGCATAGGGTCTGGACATCATCAAAAACGATGTTCAATCTGGACATTTTAAATGATAGTTTTAAACTTGAACGGGTATCAACAATACCGTGGCTAAAGTATGTTAAAAACTTCATGAATGATCTTGGCCTCCCGATTTTTATAATGAGCCTTGTACAATGACTGCTGTTACAAGAAAAGATCTTAAGGAAAAGTGTCTGATATTATTGGATTCGCTCAGACTATCTACAGAAATTGTGAAGCCAACAGTACTGGCAAATCAAATCATTTTAACAACTTATAACATTCAGCCCTATCTCAAAATTGTTATGGATATGATAGATTTTTATTGACCAGAATAAGACTAGGGGCCTTACAAAGACTAACAAGTTTACCAGCAATGAATGATTGGTCAAGAGTTTTGAATATGTGCCCTTGTGATGATATCTCCGAACAATCAACACTTCATGTCGTTTTATTTTGAAAATTTTACTCTGTGCAAAGAAAGAGATGGATTTTACCAATTTTAAAATCACTTGGTCTCAGGCAATGCCGCCCTGCTCTCATAGTCCTCAATTTCTAGAAAATGAACATTTTACATGGATTTTATCACTGTTTTTAAAAAGTGTACTCAAATGTAGAAAAACTATCTCAATGTGAATTTAAAAAAAAAAATCTTGTTAATAATGAATATGAAATCAAGTAGATCATTTAATTTAATCTATCTGAATAGATTCTATACATGACGTTTTAATATTTCGTTTTATGATTATAATGATGTGTAATATTGTGTGCTTTCATGATTATCTAAAAAGAAATCGAATAAAGCTTGGTTGACTTGACTTGTCTTAAGCCCTCTGGGTTGCTGGCAGATTTAATTCTGGTCAGACTGGCTCGAGTTATTGATTGAGGTTGAGAGCATGGGTGTGGAAAAGTCAGGTTTAAGCAGGGGCGTGCGTCCATTGGGGCGTTGGGGCGTAGCCCCCCCGCCCGCAGCTCCCTCGGCGTCTTTGAACTTAAGTAAACTGAATCAGTTTACTTAAGTTCAAAGACGCCGAGGGAGAACTGACAATCATGTCAGTCAGCATGACGTCGGACCGCCCACCCCCTTCAGAGTCTGAAGGGGGTGGGCGATCCGGCGTCATGTTGACTGACATGATTGTCAGACGGACCAGGGGCAACAGGCAGCAGCACAAGTGCGCATGAGTGGGGAAGGGCAGCGAATTTTAGCGCCGTGCCCAGTCATGCGCACTTGTGTTTGCACTGGCTTGCGCATGCCCATTAGGAGAGCGAGGTTGAGCAAAGGCTCAAACCTCGGTCTCCTAATGGGCAGGCGGGCGAGTAGGAACCGTGCCTAAGCCAATCCTGGCGCTGCTGGCAGCGCCAGGATTGGCTGAGAGGGGCTGTAGGTGCCAACGGACCCGAGGCGGTGCAGACGGCGGACCTGCTCAGGTAGGATTTTTTTAATTTATTTGAAAACTCCCCCCTCCCCCCCGGGCCCCACTCCCCGCGACCCCCCCCCCGCGAGCCGCGACTGCCTTGTATCCTTGGACACAGGGCAGGGTTCTCAAGCACACACAAGATTCCCAGGGTCCAAGTGATGTCCTCACGGACACTGATAGTACTGACAGGGATATACACGAGTTTCATGGAAGGGTGGTCAGTTCACCAGGACATACTTACGAGGACACTGGTGGAACTCCAAGTCACAGGGTGCGAATTTAAGGGGCACAAGCTCTACAGTCAGAGAAACATACACGAGTCTCAGAGACACAGGCGAAGTACTCAGACACACCAACAATGTTCACAGGCAGGCACTGATTTAAGGGAAACAGTAATGTGCCAAGGTCTCAGGAACACAGAAAATGGTGAGCACTGATTGGCCGGATAGAAACCTGGGGTTGAAACACGAACAGAGTCTCTTTGGAGTAGACGGTATTGTAACAAATCACATTTCAGACCCAATATCTCAATGAGTAATATTCTTTTGCAGTTTTATATAGCGCGAACTCGACCCGAAGGTATTGGAGCGCTTTACACGAGCACCAGTTACATTACACAAGGGCACATTCATTTTTGGTAGGCACGGCGAGATTAAGTGATTTGCCTTGAATCACAGGATGTTGAGCCAACGCGAGACTTGAACCTGGCTCCCCAGCTCCAAAGTCGGCAACTCTGGCCATTACGCCATATCCATCTGTAAAAGGAAGTCTGCATTCTCATCAAGTGAAAGGGATTACAAGAGCTGATTGTGTCAGCAGAGTAACATGTGTGGCAGATTTAGGTCTGTGTGGTGCAGTTCTTTGAAAAAAACCTTTTTTTTTTTTTGTTTACGCAGATGGAGGGGTCATTTCAATGGACTCGCGGATCTGCTGCGGTCCTGTGTGCAGTGACCCCCTATTGGTGGTATACATTTTAAAAATCTGAGTCTGGCTCGAGCCCCGCCAGGTAAATTATTAATCAGATATTGAGAGGAGAACGGGAGCAAAGACAAAAAGAGAAAGGGGAGAGGCGGTCGGGAGAAGAAAGGGTGAGGAGAGAGACAGTAAGAGAGGCGGGTGTGAGAGAGGCTGGAACCTGAGAGAGAACGGCAAGCACGGGGACAGGAGAGGTGAAAGAGGCGGAAGGAGAGACACACTCGGAGAAGACACTCATAGCTGCACATGGGGAGGCGAGCACAGAGATAACACACAAGGACAGAAGTGAGAATTAAGAGATAGACACACAAGAAATCAGACAAACACGTGGAGAGAGTGACAAACAGGGAAACAGAACAGATATAAGTGAGAGCTGGGTGAGAAAGAGGGAGAGGCAGTAATAACTAGATAAGACAGGGGCGGGAGAAATCAATAAGAGGTGCGAAACAGAGTCGGTGAGAAAGAGAGGGGCTCAGAAGATACTAGACAAAAGGGGAATTAGACAGTGAGAAGAGAGATGAAAGAGAGACAAAGGGAGCGAGAGAGAGGGAGCGCCAAAATCCGACAGCCAAATGAAATGACACCACAAGCTTTGCTCTGGCAACGGAAGAGAAAGCGCGGAAGAAAGACAGTTGGCGACTTAGATTTTTCTTGCTGATTTATTTATAGCGCCAATTTAGCTCGAGGGCATTAAAGCACTTTACAATAGAACCAGAGTACGTATCTTTTTACCCCTTGTAGGCACGGGGAGATTGAGTGGTTTGCCCTAAATCACAGGATTATGCCTGTTCCATGCGGGCAGCTCTAGGCGCTAGACCACTACCCCCTCCTGATAAGATGGAAACGCTGAAGGTGAAAAGAAGCGAGATAAAGAGACCGCCGAGAGAGAGTGATGAAATCAGTGACAGGCAGTCATTAAGATAGTAGCGAGAAAGAGGGAAAGCGATAGAGACAGCCAGATAGATGTTCTAACCGAGACAGCGCTAGGGAATGAAAGATGCTAAGAGGAAACTAGAGCAGAGCACGGGTAGAGACAGCGATTGATGTTTGGAGAAAGAAAACAATGAGCTATGTCAAGAGAGCAGGCAAAGAAAGAACGAGACAGTGAGCAATGTCAAGAAAAGTGACAACACAGAGATAGAGACAACGAGAGGTGTCAACAAAGTGTTCAGTAGATAGACGAAGACAGACAAGTGTGACAAAGCGGGTGGGAGACTGTTGTGGCAAATGAGAGACACAGGGAAGAGTAACAAAGAGAGAAGCACTCACTAAACAGAAACGACGAGCAACAGAGGGCACGAGGAGGGGAAAGGGGCAAAGGAGGGAAAGAGACAAGAGGCAAACCAGATCTTAAGCCAGAAAGACAGACATCAAACAGACATCAGTATTGATGTGAATTGTTTAAGTATTTCCATAGCGCACTGTTACTCAGGAGCTGGGTGTCTTGGCGCTAGCTTGACTAGACTGTAAGTGCAACAGGGATTTATTAGAAAAGAAGCAGAGAAAAGAACAGGTTTAAGCTGTTTCCTGAAAAATAATATTTGTGTATAGAGCTTCATAGCCGTTTCTAAGCACTGTGGTTACTGTTGCCTGGTTTGGCGGCGTTCAGTTTGCCCGGTCTCTTGACATCCTCCGGAACTTTCCGTCAGCCAGAACGATGCTTCCTTCTCGCGCATCTCTGGAGGTCGTGGACAGGGCCCACAGCAGGACTGTCATTCTTGCCTCGTGCTGAATAGGCTTTTTCTGCAGAAATGGGTGAGTGCTCTTCTGTGTTTCTTTGTGTTTCTTTGTGATTTGTGTGTTTTCTGTGCTTTATTTATACATCGTTGATGCAGGTGGAGGGCTGCAGGCTGTGGGGGAAGGGAGCCACACCGAGATCACATGCACGCATTGGGGAGATTTTGCACATAAATGATACCGTTCACGGAGCAAGGTGGCAGGCATTAGATAGCACAAGTGATGTGAAATGTGACTTTATCAGGATATAAAATGTGCCTTTGCCTCCAATTGCCACTGTTCTGCAATAATGTAATGGCTGCAAGGTTCATGATGACTTTGCGTTCTAAGGCTGCAGCTTATAGTCTCCTGCTGTAAACAGATTCAGAGTTTTGTTCGTTTGCAGGCACAGAACAGAGGCTGTCTTTTAGAGACGTCCTTCCTTCACCCCCCTTGATCTGCTGAGCATCGACCCCTCACTGGTGGTGCCAAGGCCCGGCGGACCCAGTGCTGCCGTGGCCATTGGAAACGTGTTCATTCATAATGCATGAATCCATGATTGTGGTGCCCGACGGAGGCTGGCGGCATTGATTGTCTCTTCGAGAGGGATGGGGCTGACACGGTAATCTAGGCATCGGGCTGTGAGTGGATACTCCTCTTGTGAGCAGACGCTCCTGGTTTGCCCAGGTTCAAGTCGGGTATATTATTATGTCTTTGACAGTGCCTAAGCATTCTTGTGGGCACTTCAAAGCGCCGCTGATGAGATGAGAAGTGGCGGGGGGAGTGATGGCCAAAATAGAAATCTGGCCTGAAGAGAGGAAATGGAGGGCTATGTTAGGGCGTCCAAATGACTGTGTATTTAGCTGTTACGGGCAAGGTTGATGAGACGTGCTAGCACACTCCAGAGTTCCTTGTGGTGCCGAGACCCCATGCTTACCTCCCCCACTGACACCCCAGGCCCTCGCTGCACATTGCTCGCTCCTTTAGAAGTGGAGCTGTGGTATTTGCTCCCTTGTGAAATGGATCCAAATATCCGAGTCAGGCCCAAAGCGAGAGATATGTGCTTACTGTGTAACATGTGCTTACAGTGGCCAGTCCTCTGATCTATGGCAATAAAACTGGCCCTGTGTACACTCCTAAGTTAACACTGATGCCAAAAACATAGATTGACTTGCAAACAATGAATGTTAAAAACGTCGAAGGAATGCATTTTAGTGATTTAGTTCCTCTCTTATTTTACATGTTTACTTAATCTTGCATTCCCCACGAGTTAGCTATTTTATATTGTTGTTGTTTATCTGTATTTGTTTCTGTGCATACTTTGAGGCTTGAGCCATGCCAGGTGTTTATGAGGGACTTTGATTGAGCATGCAGGCGCTAAGGCTAAAGCCAAACAAAGTGCCTGTCAGTGGGTTGACCTCTCTGCAGAGCACACAGAACAATGTTTGTGTATTCCATTTGCAACTGAAATTCTGCGGAAATGTGTGTGAAGGGGGTACACTGATGTCAAAATATTTGCAAGGCAAAAGTAAGAGAAATTAAGGTGCTTATATTTTAGGGAGTGCAGTGCATGTTGGGGGCGGTGAAGTGACAGATGTGAGGAAGGACATTCGGGGAAGAGTGAAAAGAGGATGCTGAAGAGGAAAGAGAGGGGGTTGAAGATGTGCAGATGGACACGATAGGCAGAGAAAAAGAGGATACATATCTAACATAAAGCACACATAATTGAAGGCCAAAGCTCCTTCCACAGGCCTCAATGCTATTTAATTCACAGACTCACTATTTCAGAATTTAAACATTTTCAATGTTAATTATTTATAAGAAATCATTGTTGTTACTCATTTATCTTAAACAGCTAACACCTAGTGACAAAGCCAATCATACTGACAGCCTTTAGGCGTATGTCAGTTGCTGTGCCATTTATCTGGATAAAATTACATCTCAGAGAGAAACCAAAATACTGGTCTGATGGCACACTATGGGAATCACAGAAATGTATTTGGCATGTTCCTTTATAGGGAGCAGCCACTTTTTCATCTCACTTAAAGACCTGTCTGCACATATTTCTATATGACTGATTACAGCCAGCAGCTGTGGGTGCTTCCTGAAGTCTGGTTAGAGCATATTTTTCCAAAGTTAATGCTGCATGCAGTGCAAGACACTGGGCAAGCTAAGCATACATTTTAAAGGGCTAAAGTTGTCATGCAGAACAATTTACATATTACAGTAACTGTTGAACAAATTAATGCAAGAAGATACAGGGCAGTTTTTAATGTGTTAATATTTCAAGACTATACGTTCCCACTGCTTAATAAGCCTTGCTTTATCGCTGCATTCATTTGCTTTAAAATGCACCATTTGCCAATCTTTTTTTTAAATTTCTTTCTCAGGAGAGGGACTCTCCCTAGACCCCAGGTTTGTCCATTGAACTTGTTCACATCACTAACTAGTGTTTTCTATTGGAAAGGGTAGAGCCAAAGCAGTCTTGCTTAGTACCCTAACCCTCTTCAGAAGTCAGACTTGCTTGGCAACCCAGAAATTCTATTTATTTTATGAACGCCTAGAACTACTGAATTTTTAGTCCATTTATCACAGATATAGTGCTGAAAATCGCACCAAAAAGATGCCAATTTTTTTTTAAATCTTCACGGGGGAGAACCCCCCCGAACCCCCCTTAATGCCGGACTCGCTCGCTGCGCTCGCTCGCCTTGATTCCAAATGCATACGCCCCACCTGTTTCAAATTCCACCAGCCGCCCCTGGGTTTAAGGCCAATGTACTTTAGAGACTGTACAGAAGTTAGTCACTGCATATATGTGTTGCGTCTGGGGGAACGTGCGAACTGAAGGACGATTGATTGTATCCAGCAACGATCATTCAGGTGGCAAAGCCAAAATGTGTTCTGGAAGGAGCAAAGTGTCAATAAAAGTAAAAGATGTTGTGAAGCTCAGAGATTGTCATTGGATAGTACCATGTTGAATCATAGGATTAAGCGCAGTTCTTTGGACTGTATTTATGATATTCTGATTGAATCGGCAGTGAGGAGTTGGAGCGGAAAAGGATTGCACTAAACAACGATAAGTGAATACGTGTGGTGCACTGTGCTGTGTGCACTAGAATGCTAACCACGTTATGAGCTGCGCAGCCCAACACACAACAACAGAGGCAAAAAGAAAAACCAAAAAAATAAAAAGTGGAGGGGGGTGGACAAGGCAGAGTCCCAGAAGAGCTGCAGAGTGAGGAAGAGCGGACAGAGCGAGGAAGCGGCAGACAGCCTGCATGTTCCAGCGCTATATTTGCAAACTTTAAAACTTTTCCTTTACTGAAGTAGTCCCCAAAGGAACAAATAAACAGCTGCAGCGTAAGGGAACTGTAGTTGGCCAGTGCTCCCAAGTAGAAGATGGAAATGATGTATTGGAGTGCCAATCAATTAGGACGCACCAAAAAAGACTGATGTAGACATGAACCAATGGTAAGCAGGAGGCGTAATTTCCCTCTGTATATTGATTACCACAGGTCTTGCATGCGCGCTGCCAAGGCTCGACCCAAAAATATACCAGCAAGTAAGGCCTCAAAAATGGAGGCTCTCATATCTACAAGTTACCATTATTTATGGATCTTCTAGTAGAAATGCATGGTAGCAGGAGTGTTGTACTTGTCATTATGAAGCAAGTTCAGAATAAACTGAAACAATCTATACAATCTATGCAAATATTAGATAGGATTTAGGGGTATGTGTGGAGTGACATTTTCAAAGGCTCGAATAGGCTCATTGCAGCAGATAGTGGAATTGTGTGATCCTCTTCTTAACCAACAAGACATAACGTGTATTTGTAAAGCGCATGTTCACCCAAGGGGATCTTGGCGCTGAATAACAGATGTTACCCAACTTAATGGTACTCATTTTATCAACCTCGGACACATGAAGGGCTGAGTAGGCTCGCTGGGATTTGAACCTGTGACCATGAAGTCAAACACAAGCCTCTACAATGGGCGCATCAGTCCTCTAAACCACCAGCCCTGACTTAATAGGTGTCTGCTACAACAAATCCTATTAAAAAGAAAGTTAGTGCCTGCTGATAGCTTACCTGTAATCCAATTTACAACGAGAACCGCCATAATTTTGTGTTTTTATGCACCCTATATCAGAATAAATGGAGAAGGAGATTGAGCCAATCCTGTGGGGTGAACGAATAGCAAATGTTAATATTTTTCAGTTTTTTGGTACTAAGTGACCTAGATCCACAAGCGAGAAAAAGAACATCTCATTATTATCAAGTCAGGGAATGTGGCTGCTTAAACCTGGCGTATATTTGCTCTGTTGTGATGCTGAATTTTGATATTGTTTTTAAGAAAGAGTTTTTTTTCTCTTTGCCACAGACCTTCAATTTCTGCTTCGAATGACAGGGCATTCCCACAGGTCTACCTATTGTTTTTTGGTAAGGGGTTTTACTGTCTACTATATTTAAAGTGGTGTTTGAAGTTCATTTTATACAGAAAAGGTCATGACTGACTAATGAAACCCTGTACAGCTGACTGAGTAAATTAGGCTGATATTGCAAATTTCCAGGGCTGCCTTTACTCCTTGTTCATGAGACACGTGACAACCCACCACCCAAATTGATCTGAACACGACAATTTGCAATCTCACAGCAGACAAATGTGAATAGTTAAAAATCTCACAAAATATACTACAGTGCATCTTTTACACTACACGCACATTAACCTATTTGTTTTACCCCTACATGTAGGTAAGGCATCAGTCTCATAAATTTCCAATGCACGGATTTCATAAAGTTACATTTTCATAATGATGTAAACAATGAAGAAAGTACCCTGAAACTTACATTGCAGAACTAATCTTTTAAAAATACGTTCTCGGCTGAGCAGACAATATCAGAGAAAAAAAGGTGCAAAATTGGATCTCTTTGTATTTTTATCACTATGGAGATATGCTGGCTTCTCTTCAAATATTTTCAATAACATGACGTTGTGGAAGCCAAGGCAGTTTTCTTTGTTAACAGTCCATGTCTATTCAATAATAAATACAATACATTTTGTTGAAATTCAAAGTTGTTTTGAAACCACGTTTGCTTTAATCACACAAAAATAGTTTTATTTTACCCAATTCACTCAAGATTTTCATGTACATATTTTAATTTGTTTTTGTATGCAGAACCCAATTTGATGTTCAGCATTTCTTCTACTTAGTTCAGGCCTTATATGATCATAAATGCTTTAAATGCACATGAACTGCCACGCGCTGCTATATGCATTGCCATTAAGTTCAAATTATAGATAAACCAAACATTTGAAATTATAGTTCATCGTGCTTCTGCAAAGAATGTGGGCGGTTGATGTAAATATATAGATTCCGAAAGTGAAGTATAAATTACTACATTTTATTGGGGCCAGTGGTGTTTTTGTGAACACTTTAAACAATTTAATCAAAGCAGCTTCTAGTTCACAAATAAATTGACACTTGCCTTTGCAATGAGCACCCATAAGCAAATACATTCTTAATTTTTTCTAAGAGTGCGGATATTATCAGTTTACAGGAAAATAAATCACTACTTTTACAAAAAAGCCCTTTGTGTGATTAATATATTGTCTCAAACACAAGATGACTAATATTTATCAATTAGCATCCGTGGTAGGCATAAAACATGGCATAGTTAAAGTCTGTCCACCAATAACTTGACCTCTTATGGTGAAACTACTACTGTTGGCTGAAAACCATACCGTTGGTAATTATGTCTGTAACAATTATAAGAGAAAAAGTATACCATAAATGTGACCAAGTAGTAGAACATCTTGCACGGAGTAAATCTGTACCTGGAAGAGATGGCAATTTTGGAAATGGTAGATGGTATCAAGAGTGCACTGGGGTATCAATAAGATAACAGATGAAGGACACAGGTAAGCTGGTGAGATGTATTTGAAAGCACCCACATGGTGGCTGGCATGTGCAGGAGAGCACTAGGTAAAGTCAACTGTTGGACCTGGCTTTTTTGCAGGGTTATCCCAAAACGTTTTGCCTGCTTCCTCCTATTTTTTCTGACCTTTTTTGTTGGCTTTAGGACTCTGGGCACTTAATCAGTGCAAAATTGCATGTGCTCTCTCCTTTAAAACATGGTATGATTGCTTGGCACCTGTTTGACATCATTAATTTACTTGTAAGTCTCTTGTACAGCAGTATCCCATATACCCAGGGCCTGTAAATTAAATGCTACTAGTGGGCCTGCAGTGCAGATTGCCCCACCCACAGAAGTAGGCTTTAAAACCCTCTCAGTCCTGCCACTGCAGTGCCTGCATGCACAGCTCACTGCCACATTGACTTGGTATTTAAAACTACTTGCCAAGCCTTATCCTCCCCTTTTACTACATATTGCTCACCCCTAAGGTAGCCCTAGGTAGTCCTATGGGCAGGGTGCTGTGTAAGTAAAAGGTAGGACATGTGCCTTTATTGTGTGGAATGTCCTGGTAGTGACAGCAGCACTCCACAGTGAGTGCTACTCTTCTCATAGGCTAGCATTGGGGATTACCTCTTATGTTTTAAGTGTAATTTCTGATTTGAAAGGAGTAGCGTTGGCATGTTTGGTATGATGGAATAGTGGTGATATGCTGCCTATTGGTGTAGGTGCATTTTTCATTACTATTGTAGGAATGCCACTTTTAGAAAGTGGGCATTTGTCTGTGCTTATGACTTTGTGCTTTGCAGCCTGACTCCAATCCATGTCTAGGGTAGAGTGACAGCTATACTTTGTACATACTTTCCTGACAGCCATGACACAGGGAGGGTTGTGTGTAACAGGGTTGCAACTGCATTAATCTGTATACAGAATGGCCTTCCTGGGCTGGGAGAGAGGGAGGCGGGGTGCACTTACATTTGTATAGTCTGTGTGCTGCCCTCACACAAAGGGCTCGTTTACACCCTACTGTACGTCTGGAGCCAGGGTTGAGTTGAAAGGTTGAAAGTGTTGTGCACTTCTAAGGTATCTTTTGAAGTTCTTCTAGATCAAAGTCCTTTTGAGTATAAGTACAGGGGCACTGACCCCTTGTTCAAAGACACTGTGTGGACTTGTCACCAGACCCTGCTGGCTCTACAGGCTGCACATTTTGAGAAGGAACTGTTATGCTGTCGGAAAGAACCGCCATTGGACCAACTTGCTTGTTGTACTGACCTGTGGCCTGCTGGTCTGCAAGAAGGATTGGTACTTTGCTTCAAGGACCCTGATGTGCTGGCTTGCTGCTTGTTCCCTGCTGTTGTTCTCCAGGAACTGGGTGATGTGCCCCCTCCCTGTTTTGCCATAAGTTCTACTTCCAGCGTGTGGAGAGCTGTGCTGGAGTGCTCCTTCGTCCTCTTGCCAGCGCATTAAGAGTGCTTTATATTTGCCATGAAGACAGCATGTGGGGCGATCTTTGGGTGAGAGAGGACATGTGGGGCTGTGATCAGCGCATGCTGAGCACTACACTCATTCTTCCCTTGCAACCTCAGCGCAGGGTGAGCGGTGTGACCCTGTGAGGCCATACTCCTTCAGGAAGAAGGGGCCTCCTGTGAACTGGCTGTTTTTTCCCTGCTGCTACTCCAGCGAGAGAGAGACAGCCATCACAGCAGCGAGGGGAATCCCAGAAGGAGGGCAGCGAGAAAAGAGCAGGAACACCGCTGACGTCACAGCCGCATCAGAGACGTTCTGTTGGCCTGACGGGTCCCTCGCCCACCCACCTTCCAGCAGCTGTGCTAAGTGTTGGTACATAGGGGAGGACCCAGCGAGGTCTCCCCAGTGGGATCCTCCGTGTGTGCCCTTCTCCCCAGGCAGTCTGCAGTGGAGGGTGCTGTGGCCCTTGGAGGCTGATGTCAGTGCCCTAATCTAAGGAAGCCTCTTGACACTGCAGCAGGTATCGTGCTACTGGAGCTGCACCGCACGTTTGCGGGCAGCCACCATCCACGAGAAGAGGTCTCCTCAATGACGTGGGCAGTGTGTGTGCCTCCCCCTCTTTCGTGCACATACCTGGGGCACCATATCTTGTTGCAAGTACGGGGTAGGACCTCGAGGGAGGCTCTCCCCCTTCGTTTGTTCAGGGAACTTCCTGACTTTACTGTAACTGGCATAATAGGCACTGCAGTGCCTCTGAGACCTACATGGGACCTTTCAGTAACGTATAGCCTGTAATAGGAGAGCAGAGGGGATGCATCCCATGGTCTTATAGGGAAATATGCAATAACTGTAAGTGGTAGTAGTGGACCCAAATGGGCAAATTACCGCAACTCACAAATTGACTTGTTTTTGAATCACTTAGTTAGTGAGAAACATTCCTAGACGAATTATAAATATAGAGGTGCGATCGCAGTTCTGACACCCTACTACCAAAGGTGACTATTGTCCATTAGATACCTAATGTCAAACCAATACGCATTCAAATGAACTGCATTCAGCACCCTCATAAACAGTTAGTACAACCATAAAAAGTCGTGGATATTCCTAAACATAAGTACAATATTCAATAATCCTTATAGAAAAATATACACATAAATTTCCCTAGTGAACAAAAAATAACACAAGATCCAATTGTTATACGCCAAGCTTTTCACTGTTGGTTTATTCTGTATTTTGTATATTGACACTTACAGCACAGGTCAGCCAACACGTGTTTCGTCTTAAAAGACTTTTTCAAGGTAGTTCTATGTATATGATCCTAGTGGTCTGCACCGGTACAGACTTGTATTTCGGCATACGTTCCCAGTGACACTGGGGAGGGAGCTTACCACGGACTTCTTCGATATTCCTTTATCATTCCATTGAAACAATAGCTTGTTGTAACAGCGCTCTAATGAATTGAGGAACTTACTTTTATATTTGATATCAGATTGTGGTTAGATATATTTCTATGTGGATTGGAACATGAACTGGAACTGGGAACCATGATCTATATGTCCTTGTATTTTGAAAAACTTAAATTTAACCAAATGGGCCAAGGATACCGCATATGGCTTACAGTTGGATTCATGATTGATACCCGCTATTGATTTTAGATCTCAGAAACTTGGACTAGCATATTGCTGTAGCTGTTATACACAGACGTTTGTGACGTTTTCTGCAACACTCAAGACCATTAGGATCAGATACATAGAACTGCCTTGAAAAAGTCTTTTAAGACGAAACACGTGTTGGCTGACCTGTGCTGGAAGTGTCAATATACAAAATACAGAATAAACCAACAGTGAAAAGCTTGGAGTATAACAATTGGATCTTGTGTTATTTTTTGTTCACTAGGGAAATTTATGTATTTTTTTCCATAAGGATTATTGAATATTGTACTTATGTTTAGGAATATCCATGACTTCTTATAGGGAAATGTCATGATCCAAGTCAGTATGGCTAAATGTGATGATTTATGTGTTTCCTTCATTGCATGCCGCATTTTAGGCCACCAGTGTTCACAGTGATATATTGTTTTATGTCTTTCCTTCTCAAGGTGTAACACATAGTGTGACGGTATAATATGCTCAGTAATGGTGTTTTGGTGACATGTGAAACCTAGAAGCCTTTTCTCTTATTGCATGCACGGTACTGTTTATGACAATTGCCTAGTGGGCAAAGTTATCACTGATTTATAATGTTTTAGTATATGGTTTATGTATAGTATATTTTATATTTTTCTATAACATTGTGTGGAGTCTCTTTTGTGGTGTATTTATTGTGTCACTGGTGTGAGTGTGTTGCACAAATGCTTTACACATTGCCTCTGGGATAAGCCTGACTGCCCTGGCCAAGCTACCAAGGGAGTGAGCAGGGGTTATCTTGGATGTGTAACTCCCTTACCCTGACTAGAGTGGTGGGTTCTGCCTGGCTTAGGTGCATACCCTAGCCAACGAGAAACTCCATTTCTAACATTGGTGATCAGCGGTGGGACAGGACTTGTGTTTGTGCAGTACCACAGTGACTCAGTGTTGCACTACAAACTCTGCACTTAGACCATTACGTATTTTCAGACTGATTCTCTCATTGGTCATTTTTATTGGTTACTCCTGCTTATCTCTTATGCCTGAAACTCTTGTTGATTGCACCAGTGTTTTGTACCCTGCCAAAATTAATGCTACCTATGAACTGCTGTGGCAAAGTTTGTGGGAAGCGGAGGAGTTGCTTGGTTTCTGTAGAGAGAAGGGACTATCTGTAGGGGAAGAACCCACACTGGGGGATCTTCTTGAAGCCCGGAGGAATTTTGAAAAGCCACACAGGGAAACAACCTTAAAAGAGAACCAGGAGGGTAGTGGCCCTAAAGAGACTGAGGGGGAGGAAAAAATGACTGGCCATGGAAGCCAGTAGACAGAGAGGACACCATAGATGTGCAGTCCCTTACTGGGTCCAGTGCCAGGAGCAGTGTGACCTCCCATTCCCTGTCCCCTGAAGAGCTCAGAGATAAATGGGAGGAGAGGGACTTGAGGTTGCAGCTAGTGCAGTGGGCTGTGGAGGAGAGAAGGCTGGAGAATGAAAGAGCCCTCGCTCAGGAGAGGATGGCAGAGGCTGAAAGGGCCTTCACCAGGGAAAAACACGCTCTTGAGCATAGTTTGAGAGTTCTGGACTCACCAGCACTGCAGATGGAGTCCAGTGGTGGCAGCAATCATGAATCTAGTGTTAGGAACACCACCCACATACCCACAGACTTGGTGCCTAGCTTCAAGGAGGTGGATGACATATGTCAGTGGTTGCAGGAGTATGAGAGAGCTCTGGTAGTTTGCAGGATCCCTGAGGAGGACTGGGTAACTGGCAACTGGAGCTATGTTCCTGACATTGGGAGGGATGCCCTACTGAGCCTGAAAGGGAGTGACAGGCAGAAGTATCCCCCCATGAAAGAAACACTGATTAGGAGGTATGGCTTCACCCATGAAGAGTATAGATTGAGGTTCAGAGACAGTAGGAAACTGTCTCACCAATCTTGGAGGGAGTTTGTGGAGTATTGTTGCAAAGCACTAGATGGATGGGTGAAGGGTAGCACAGCAAACAATTTTGAAGGGCTGTTCAATCTGATTGTCAGAGAGCACATGCTCCATTGTTGTTTTCCAGGGCTATACCGACACCTGTTGGGGTGTAAGTTCTCTGACCCCAGGGAACTTGCAAAGGAGGCAGACCTTAATGTAAGTGCCAGAGGGTCTGGAAAGGCATTTGGGAGTGATCCTAAAGGGAGTGGCTCCCATTCCCCAAACCGAGGGCGGGGGAGGTTTGCAGTAGCCCAGATAGGTCCCAGTGTAGTGGGATGGGTGGAGGATCCCATGTCCCTTCTCAAGGTAGGAGGTGAGGTGGATGTGGGCAAAGGCTTAGCTTGCCCAAAACCCAGTCCCAGAGCCTGGATGGTTCCCAGAGGTAGCACCAGGAGGGGGGCCTATCCTGTACCGGAAAGCCATCCACTGAAGGGAACCCCATAGTGTCAGGAGAACTTGGAGGGGGGGGCGTCTGTCACATGCGCCCCACCCGTTCTGGTGTCTGGCAGTACCACTCCGGGATAGAGGGTGCAGAAGTCCAGATGTAGGGATAAGAGGCGGAGGCAGTCCCTAGTGGGAGGACCAGTGGGTCATGGGCCAGCTCTGAGGTCAAAACCCCCCAGATATTGATCCTGGTGATGTTACTTCTTGTCTGGGAGGACTTCAGGTTCTGTCAGATGGGCAGGGGTCGGGAGACCTGCTCCAGGCTGACTCTTGCGCAACACATGAAGAATGTGTTTCCCTTAGTGGGTAGGGGTACTCCCCCAGAAGTCCTAGCTTACTAGGCACATGCTCAGCCTAAGGGTACAGACCCTGGGCTGGTGGGAGTAATGTGCAGGACAGCTGCCACAAGCGCCCTGACAGTTCTGAGTTCTGGAGGTACCGCTCCCAAAAGGAGGGTACAGAACCTCAGAAGGAGGGGCAGGGGGAGGAATGCCTCACCCCTGGCTCCTGTCCAACCTGTGGGGAACAGACCCTGGGCTGGGGGACCAGTCTCAGGATACCATCCCTGGACTGGTAGGAGGTGGAGTGGAGAAAGGATGCACTGCACCTTGGGCTACCACCCCCCACTCTGAGAAACCACCGAGGACAAAGACCCCTAGATGGTCTGGGATGTGGCTTTTGATACTGACAGCAGTCAGTGGCCTCTGGTGGTTGATATCCGTATGGACAGAATTTTCCTTGGGTTGGGGACAGAAGCCCATCAATTTATTGATTAGTCTACCCTGGCTTTAGGCTGGAAGGGGGTTGTGTTGGATCTGGCCCTTTCTGCAGAGTTATCCCCAAACATTTTGCCTTCTTCCTCCTTTTTTTCCTGAACTCTTTTTGTTGGCTTTAGGACTCTGGGCACTTTACCACTGCTAACCAGTGCTAAAGTGCATGTGCTCTTTCCTTTAAAATATGGTATGATTGGTTCACACCTGTCTGGCATATTTAATTTACTTGTAAGTCTCTTATACAGTGGTATCCCATATACTCAGGGCCTGTACATTAAATGCTACTAGTGGGCCTGCAGCACAGATTGTGCTACCCACAGACAAAGCCTTTTAAAGCTGTCTCAGGCCTGCCATTGCAGTGCCTGCAGGCACAGTTTACTGCCACATTGAATTGGTATTTAAAACTACTTGCCAAGCCTTAACCTCACCTTTTACTACATATAGGTCACCCATAGGTTAGGCCCTTGGTAGCCCTATGGGCAGTGTGCTGTGTAAGTAAAAGGTAGGATATGTGCATTTATTGTGTGGCGTGTCCTGGTAGTTACTAACAGCCTATTTGATTTTTCACTAGTGAGTACTGCTCCTCTCATAGGTTAGCATTGGGAATTCCCTTATATGTTTTAAGTGGTAATTTCTGATTTGAAAGGAGTAGCGTTACCATGTTTGGATGTTAGGAATAGTGGGGATAAATCCTGAATATTGTTGTAGGTGCATTTTTCATTACTATTCTAGGAATGCTACTTTTAGAAAGAGGGCATTTCTCTGTGCTTACGGCTCTTTGTGCTTTGTAGCCTGATCAAATCCACGTCAAGGGCAGAGTGACAGCTACACATTGTGCATACTTTCAAGACACAAGGACGGTTGGGTGTAACAGGGTTGCATCTGCTTACTGAATTGTCTTCCTGGACTGGGAGAGAGAGAGGCGGGGTGCACTTACATTTGTATACGCTGTGTCATGCCCTCACACAAAGGGCTTGTTAAGCCCCTACTGTATTTCTGGAGAGAGGGCTGAGTTGAAAAGGGGTGTTTTGCACTTCTAAGTTTCTTTTGAAGTTCTCCCAAATAAAAGATATTTACAGGGGCTCTGACCCCAAATTTTTATGGACTGCAGATGCTGCTGGATCCACAGCCTGCACATTGCCAGAAGGAACTGTTATGCAGCCAGGAAAAACTGCCATTGGACTGACTTGCTTGTGGTGCTGACCTGTGGCTTGCTGGGCTACAAAAAGGACTGCCACTTTGCTTCAAGAACCCTGATGTGCTCGTCTGCTGCTTGTTCCCTGCTCTCCAGTTGTTCTCCAGGGATGGGGTGGTGTGCCCCCTCCCTGTTTTGCCATAAGCTCTATTTCCAGCATGTGGAGAGCTGTGCTGGAGTGCTCCTTTGTCCTCTTGCCAGTGCATATAGAGCGCTTTACATTTGCCCCCAGACAGCACGTGGGGAGTGCTTTGGGTAAGAGAAGACATGTGGAGCCATGATCTGAGTGTGCTGAGCACTACACTCTTTGTTCCCTTGCGACCTCAGAGCAAGGTTAGCGCTGTGGCCCCATGAAACCATACTCCTTCGGGAAGAAGAGGCCTCCTGTGAACCGGATGTATTTCCCCTGCCACCTCTCCAGCAATAGAGAGAGTCATTGCAGCAGTGAGCGGAATCCCAGGAGGAGGGATGCGAGGAAAGAGGAGGAACCCTGCTGATGTCATGGCTGCATCGGAGACATTATGCAGACCTAACGGGCCCCTCGCCCATCCGCCGAGCGGTGGCTGTGCTAAGTGTTGGTACAGAGGGGAGGACCCAGCGAGGTCTCCCCCATGGGATCCTCCACGTGTGCCCTTCTCCCCAGGGAGTCTGCAGTGGAGGGTGTTGTGGCCCCAGGAGGCTGATGTTGGTGCCCTAATCTGAGGAAGCCTTGTGACACTGGGGCAGCACCGTGCGTTTGTGGGCAGTCAGCCTCCGTGAGTGGAGGTCTCCCCGATGACACAGGCAGCATGTGTGCCTCCCCCCCTTTTGTGCACATACCTGGGGGCACCATATATTGTTGCAAGGACAGGGTAGGACCCCAACGGAGGCTCCCACACTTTGTTGGTTCAGGGAATTTCATGACATTACCGTTTTTGGCATAATAGGCACTCCAGTGCCTCCGGGACCAACATGGTACCTCTCAGTACCGTATAGTCCATAATAGGAGTGCAGAGTAGCTGCCTCCTGTGGTCTGATGGGGAGATGTCATGATCTATGTCGGTAAGGCTAAATGTGATTAATTATGTGTTTCATTCATTGCCTGCTGCATTTGAGATGTGGAGTGTTCATAGTAATATGTCGTTTTATGTCGTGCCTTGTCAAGATAAACGTCTACCATATTAACATACAGCAGAAGCGATTCCAATCAGTACAAAATAGTGATCACCAGCCCCACAATGAACACCATCTTTCAAATCCCTACAGAGAGAGCAAACAAATTAAATAACTGCCACTTACAGAAGACACCTACGAGGAAGATAAACATGCTCATAAAAAGAGAAATATTTTGTAATGTACAAAGCCAAAGTCTATCATGTAACACAGTACCCCAGAAACAGGATTCAAAGAGTCAAGTTAAACCTGTTTTTCGTGCCTAGAAAGCAGGTATACACTCTCTTCAAATCTGTTAGCTGAAACAATAATTAGGCTAAACTGCTTTAGGTTTAATCCTACAGTGACTGATAAAACCCACACGAAAGGGAAATAGTCCTCACCAGTGTAAACATATAAACACTGAATAAACACCTGCACAACCACAAACTAAATGCCATTCAAAGAAAGGAAAAGAAGAGTGAAAGGGTCATTTTGTTTCTTCCTGAAGGGGCCAATCCAATGTAACTTTGCTATAGAAGGTAGCAGCAAGAAAGACTGGGCTAACATTATTCAGCTTGAGTTTTTTTGTTTAGGGATGTCACAAAAATATTGTTTCTTCTTTTAGTTTTTTTCAGTTTTGTGGTCTTTGGTCTAAAGATGCAGAGTTTCAAAGCATGTTTTAGGTCTTGTTTAATTATTTTATAAACCGTAGAGAATCAGGAAATATTAAAATCATATTTGATATTTTGGCTACGTTTGACTCTTTCACTGATAGGTAAAATGGCTGGGTTCATAAAAATCTTTCCCAATATGTACCTTCACATTTACCCACAGAGAATGAGTAAAACCCATTGATACATCAGCCCCCTTTTCTAGCGAGTCTGTATTGATAGTAGGGGAATTTCCAAACACCCCAGGCTTTAAACATTCAATGCAAGGTGTAGTGACAGGTATGTGAAAATAGTGCTTTCACCAAGCATCTAAGATACTGGTGAAAACATGACACAAGACTTTTGGAAAACATGAAATGCAGTGTCACTTGGAATGCTGCTGCAAAACGTTCTTACTAAGTTCAACAAAGATTGGAGTGATATTGTTTGTATTTGCAGTGATTCAGCTAGGTATATGAAAAGGTTGTGTGATGACCTGTCAACATCGATACCTGAGCTGAAGTGCTTCTCTGAAAGAGATCCTTGCCATTTGCTAGATGGTATGCCGAAAGCATCTCTACAATCTTTAGAGTTAATGAAGAATGATATTGACTTTTTGTCCATTTTGGTACACTGTTTTGTTAAGCACGGGCACTAAAACACAAATATTTCTCATTTTGTGCTTTGTGTGGCATCAAAGAAAGAGTCATACCAACTGTGCTCTTTAGCTGGTGATTCTCAGTCCTAGAGGCAGTGAATGTTATATTATCCATATGGCAACCATTTACAGAATTTTTTGCTGAGTGATGATGCCAAAGGTAAGAAATGTGAGGATCTTCCTGTCGCATATTGATAGTGATGTGAAACAAAGTACACTCTACTGCATTCTTATATTTTTACAGGAAAACATGACTGCTGTAGTGGACATAATAAAAAAACTAGAGTCTGAAAAACCCTTGTCTACCAAGTGTTCAGCATCATTGGTATATATGTGAAACATCTCCTGGAGATTAAACTGGGTGACACTTGTAGTGACTTTGGCACTGCAACATGTTCCATGTTAGAATGCTTGCCACTTGGTAAGCAAAGAAATGCTGAGGAGCAATTCAGGAAATTTTATTTTACAATGTATGAGAAATGGCATGCAATGATGCATAGAAATGTCCCTTCACCAACCATGGCAATTGAAGTCAATGAAGCCTCACTGTGGTACTCTGCACAAGTTCTAGACCCCTTCCATAAAGGGGAATTTTCTCAGGACTTTCAAAAGTGCTACTTCATTTTTGACAGCTTCAATAACTCTGAGAGCATATGCGCCCAGTTCAACGCATTTGTTGCAGAATCTGTCCCAGAGAATGGCAATCTGCAGGTGCACCTATATTGGCATGGAAGCTATGTCAGTGGCCAGAGTTAGCAAATTGTGTACTGGCTGTTTTGCCATTGCCCATCTCAAGTGCCAATGTTGAGAGGGCCTTTTCACAGATAAAAGTTTACATGGGAAGGAAAGAGAGAGCACGCATGACCAAAGACTCACTAAACAAGTATTGTATGGTGTGCTACAATAAGTTAGTTTGTAAAATTTATTTGGACCTCATATACACTGTACGTACACTGTCTATAAACCGTGCCCTATCAATGCAGAAAGAAAGCATTAATAGAAACCAAACATTCCAAAAAACCCAGAAAAACACTGTTTCTGTTGTGTTTAATGGTGTAAAAGGTGTAACCACTGATAACCACTGTTTTTTAAGGTATTGAAATCACTTGAAAACAATGAAACAACCCCACCAGAACTTACCAAAAATAGAAACTGAAAAACAGTAAAGCCTAAACATAATTGACATGTTGGATCTCAGAGTGGCGCTACCCACATCCATACCAGTAGTCTTTATTAACCCCTTCGCTGCTAGGCCTTTTCCCCTCCTGTGCTAAGCCTTTTCTTGGCTATTTGAGGTAGTTTGCGCTTAGGGCTCTGTAACTTTTTGACCACATAAGGTATCCATGCCAAATTTGTGTCCTTTTTTTCCAACATCATGGGGATTCTAAAGGTACCCAGAGTTTGTGGATTCCCCTGGAGGGGACCCAGAAATTAGCCAAAATACAGCTAAATTTTGTGTTTTTGGGAAAAATGCGAAAAAGGCTACAGATGAAAGAATCTGTTTTTCCTGCAAATGGCATCAAAAAAGGGGTTGTGGTGCTGAAATCACCATCTTCCCAGCTTTCAGGGACAAGCAGACTTTTGTCAGAAAACCAAAATTTTGTACACAGTTTTGGCATTTTTCTGGGACATAGCCTTTTTTTGCTATTTTTGTGCTTTCAACCTCCTTCCAGTTAATGGTAGAAATGGGTATGAAAGCAATAATGGATCCTGGAAAGCCATACATTTCTGAAAAGTACACAAAATTCTGAATTCAGCAAGGGGTCATTTGTGTAGATCCTTCCAAGTTTTCTTTATAGAAACAAACAGTTAAATATAGGAAAAATTGAAAATTAGTTGAAAAAAACAGCCATTTGTGTCAACGTTTTCACCTGTAACTTCTTCGAATTATGACAGCTATTTGAAAGCAATATACCATTACATCCGCTGGACCTTTTTGGTTGTGGTGATATATAGGACTTGTAGGTTAACCAAAGAACCCGACGCTAACCCAGAGCCAATAACTGAGCAGCATCTTGCAATGGTTTTTATTATGTCCCGGGTATATAGCAATTATTCTGGGAAAATGTATACATGGAAAAATCGGTATGAAAGACACCTATGTATTTCTGAAATGGGAACAAAATATAGAGTTTAGAAACAGTAGATATTTGCACATTTCCAAAAATGGGAGTACCCATACTAGCATGAGAATTATAGGTCATTTTTCAAAATGACTTCTTTTTTACAAATTGCTTTCATTTGGAAGGCAGAAATGCATCGAAAGTCAACAGATAATAACAGTTGCTCTACAATCTTTGTGTTACCCTAAGTCTCCCGATAAAAATGGTACCTCACTTGTGTGGGTAGGCCTGAGTGCCCGCGACAGGAAACAGCCCAAAGCACAGCGTGGACACACCACATTTTCACAGTGAAAAATGACCCTTTTTTGCAAAGTGCCTAGCTGTAGTTTTTGAACCCTAGCTCTGCCGGCACCTAGGAAACCTAGCAAACCTATACATTTTTGAAAACTAGACACCCAGGGGAATCCAGGATGGGGTGACTTGACTGGCTCTCACCTGGTTCTGGTACCCAGAATCCCTTGCAAACCTAAACATTGTCCAAAAAACACATTTTCCTCACTTTTCTGTGGTGGAAAGTTCTGGAATCTGCGTGGATCCACAAATTCCACCCACCCCGCGTTCCCCAAAGTCTTCTGAGAAAAATGGTACCTCACTTGTGTGGGTAGGCCTAGTGCCCGTGACAGGAAACAGCGCAAAGCATAGCGTGGACACACCACATTTTCACAGTGAAAAATGACCCATTTTTGCAAAGTGCCTAGCTGTAGTTTTTGAACCCTAGCTCTGCCGGCACCTAGGAAACCTAGCAAACCTATACATTTTGAAAACTAGACACCCAGGGGAATCCAGGATGGGGTGACTTGACTTGCTCTCACCAGGTTCTGGTACCCAGAATCCCTTGCAAACCTAAAAATTGTCAAAAAACACATTTTCCTCACTTTTCTGTGGTGGAAAGTTCTGGAATCTGCGTGGATCCACAAAATTCCACCCACCCCGCATTCCCCAAAGTCTTCCAAGAAAAATGGTACCTCACTTGTTGAGGGTAGGCCCTAGTGCCCGCGACAGGAAACAGCGCAAAACGCAACGTGGACACACCACATTTTCACAGTGAAAAATGACCCTTTTTGCAAAGTGCCTAGCTGTAGTTTTTGAACCCTAGCTCTGCCAGCACCTAGGAAACCTAGCAAACCTATACATTTTGAAAACTAGACACCCAGGGGAATCCAGGATGGGGTGACTTGACTGGCTCTCACCAGGTTCTGGTACCCAGAATCCCTTGCAAACCTAAAACAATTGTCAAAAAAACACATTTTCCTCACTTTTCTGTGGTGGAAAGTTCTGGAATCTGCGTGGATCCACAAAATTCCACCCACCCACGTTCCCCAAAGTCTTCCAAGAAAAATGGTACCTCACTTGTGTGGGTAGGCCTAGTGCCCGCGACAGGAAACAGCACAAAACACAACGTGGACACACCACATTTTCACAGTGAAAAATGACCCTTTTTGCAAAGTGCCTAGCTGTAGTTTTTGAACCCTAGCTCTGCCGGCACCTAGGAAACCTAGCAAACCTATACATTTTTGAAAACTAGACACCCAGGGGAATCCAGGATGGGGTGACTTGACTGGCTCTCACCAGGTTCTGGTACCCAGAATCACTTGCAAACCTAAACAATTGTCCAAAAAAACAAATTTTCCTCACTTTTCTGTGGTGGAAAGTTCTGGAATCTGCGTGGATCCACAAAATTCCACCCACCCCGCGTTCCCCAAAGTCTTCCGAGAAAAATGGTACCTCACTTGTGTGGGTAGGCCTAGTGCCCGCGACAGGAAACAGCGCAAAGCGCAACGTGGACACACCACATTTTCACAGTGAAAAATGACCCTTTTTTGCAAAGTGCCTAGCTGTAGTTTTTGAACCCTAGCTCTGCCGGCACCTAGGGAAACCTAGCAAACCTATACATTTTTGAAAACTAGACACCCAGGGGAATCCAGGATGGGGTGACTTGACTGGCTCTCACCAGGTTCTGGTACCCAGAATCCCTTGCAAACCTAAACAATTGTAAAAAAAAACACATTTTCCTCACTTTTCTGTGGTGGAAAGTTCTGGAATCTGCGTGGATCCACAAAATTCCACCACCCCGCGTTCCCCAAAGTCTTCCGAGAAAAATGGTACCTCACTTGTGTGGGTAGGCCTAGTGCCCGCGACAGGAAACAGCGCAAAACGCAACGTGGACACACCACATTTTCACAGTGAAAAATGACCCTTTTTTGCAAAGTGCCTAGCTGTAGTTTTTGAACCCTAGCTCTGCCGGCACCTAGGGAAACCTAGCAAACCTATACATTTTTGAAAACTAGACACCCAGGGAATCCAGGATGGGGTGACTTGACTGGCTCTCACCTGGTTCTGTTACCCAGAATCCCTTGCAAACCTAAAAAATTGTCAAAAAAACACATTTTCCTCACTTTTCTGTGGTGGAAAGTTCTGGAATCTGCGTGGATCCACAAAAATTCCACCCACCCGTGTTCCCCAAAGTCTTCTGAGAAAAATGGTACCTCACTTGTGTGGGTAGGCCTAGTGCCCGTGACAGGAAACAGCGCAAACGCAACGTGGACACACCACATTTTCACAGTGAAAAATGACCCATTTTTTGCAAAGTGCCTAGCTATAGTTTTTGAACCCTAGCTCTGCCGGCACCTAGGGAAACCTAGCAAACCTATACATTTTTGAAAACTAGACACCCAGGGGAATCCAGGATGGGGTGACTTGACTGGCTCTCACCAGGTTCTGGTACCCAGAATCCTTGCAAACCTAAAAAATTGTCAAAAAAACACATTTTCCTCACTTTTCTGTGGTGGAAAGTTCTGGAATCTGCATGGATCCACAAAATTCCACCCACCCGCGTTCCCCAAAGTCTTCCAAGAAAAATGGTACCTCACTTGTGTGGGTAGGCCTAGTGCCCGCGACAGGAAACAGCGCAAAGCACAACGTGGACACACCACATTTTCACAGTGAAAAATGACCCTTTTTTGCAAAGTGCCTAGCTGTAGTTTTTGAACCCTAGCTCTGCCGGCACCTAGGGAAACCTAGCAAACCTATACATTTTTTGAAAACTAGACACCCAGGGAATCCAGGATGGGGTGACTTGACTGGCTCTCACCAGGTTCTGGTACCCAGAATCACTTGCAAACCTAAACAATTGTCAAAAAAACACATTTTCCTCACTTTTCTGTGGTGGAAAGTTCTGGAATCTGCGTGGATCCACAAAATTCCACCCACCCCGCGTTCCCCAAAGTCTTCTGAGAAAAATGGTACCTCACTTGTGTGGGTAGGCCTAGTGCCCGTGACAGGAAACGGCCCAAAACGCAACGTGGACACACCACATTTTCACAGTGAAAAATGACCCATTTTTGCAAAGTGCCTAGCTATAGTTTTTGAACCCTAGCTCTGCCGGCACCTAGGGAAACCTAGCAAACCTATACATTTTTGAAAACTAGACACCCAGGGAATCCAGGATGGGGTGACTTGACTGGCTCTCACCAGGTTCTGGTACCCAGAATCCCTTGCAAACCTAAAAATTGTCAAAAAAACACATTTTCCTCACTTTTCTGTGGTGGAAAGTTCTGGAATCTGCGTGGATCCACAAAATTCCACCCACCCCGCGTTCCCCAAAGTCTTCCAAGAAGAATGGTACCTCACTTGTGTGGGTAGGCCTAGTGCCCGCGACAGGAAACAGCGCAAACGCAACGTGGACACACCACATTTTCACAGTGAAAAATGACCCTTTTTTGCAAAGTGCCTAGCTGTAGTTTTTGAACCCTAGCTCTGCCGGCACCTAGGAAACCTAGCAAACCTATACATTTTTGAAAACTAGACACCCAGGGGAATCCAGGATGGGGTGACTTGACTGGCTCTCACCAGGTTCTGGTACCCAGAATCCTTGCAAACCTAAAAATTGTCAAAAAACCACATTTTCCTCACTTTTCTGTGGTGGAAAGTTCTGGAATCTGCGTGGATCCACAAAATTCCACCCACCCCGCGTTCCCCAAAGTCTTCCGAGAAAAATGGTACCTCACTTGTGTGGGTAGGCCTAGTGCCCGCGACAGGAAACAGCGCAAAACGCAACGTGGACACACCACATTTTCACAGTGAAAAATGACCCTTTTTTGCAAAGTGCCTAGCTGTAGTTTTTGAACCCTAGCTCTGCCGGCACCTAGGGAAACCTAGCAAACCTATACATTTTTGAAAACTAGACACCCAGGGAATCCAGGATGGGGTGACTTGACTGGCTCTCACCAGGTTCTGGTACCCAGAATCCCTTGCAAACCTAAAAATTGTCAAAAAAAACATATTTTCCTCACATTTTCTGTGGTGGAAAGTTCTGGAATCTGCGTGGATCCACAAAATTCCACCCACCCCGCGTTCCCCAAAGTCTTCCGAGAAAAATGGTACCTCACTTGTGTGGGTAGGCCTAGTGCCCGCGACAGGAAACAGCGCAAAACGCAACATGGACACACCACATTTTCACAGTGAAAATTGACCCTTTTTTTGCAAAGTGCCTAGCTGTAGTTTTTGAACCCTAGCTCTGCCGGCACCTAGGGAAACCTAGCAAACCTATACATTTTTGAAAACTAGACACCCAGGGGAATCCAGGATGGGGTAACTTGACTGGCTCTCACCAGGTTCTGGTACCCAGAATCCCTTGCAAACCTAAAACATTGTCCAAAAAAACACACATTTTCCTCACTTTTCTGTGGTGGAAAGTTCTGGAATCTGCGTGGATCCACAAAATTCCACCCACCCCGCGTTCCCCAAAGTCTTCCAAGAAAAATGGTACCTCACTTGTGTGGGTAGGCCTAGTGCCCGCGACAGGAAGCAGCGCAAAACGCATACGTGGACACACCACATTTTCACAGTGAAAAATGACCCTTTTTTGCAAAGTGCCTAGCTGTAGTTTTTGAACCCTAGCTCTGCCTGCAACTATGGAAACCTAGCAAACCTATACATTTTTGATAACTAGACACCCAGGGGAATCCAGGATGGGGTGACTTGACTGGCTCTCACCTGGTTCTGTTACCCAGAATCCCTTGCAAACCTAAAAATATGCCAAAAAAACACATTTTCCTCACTTTTCTGTGGTGGAAAGTTCTGGAATCTGCGTGGATCCACAAAATTCCACCCACCCCGTGTTCCACAAAGTCTTTTGAGAAAAACGGTAGCCCACTTGTGTGGGTAGGCCTAGTGCCCGTGACAGGAAACGGCCCAAAACGCAACATGGACACACCACATTTTCACAGTGAAAAATGACCCATTTTTTGCAAAGTGCCTAGCTATAGTTTTTTAACCCTAGCTCTGCCGGCACCTAGGGAAACCTAGCAAACCTATACATTTTTGAAAACTAGACACCCGGGGAATCCAGCATGGGGTGACTTGACTGGCTCTCACCAGGCTCTGGTAGCCAGAATCCCTTGCAAACCTAAAAAATTGTCAAAAAAACAAATTTTCCTCACTTTTCTGTGGTGGAAAGTTCTGGAATCTGCGTGGATCCACAAAACTCCACCCACCCCGCGTTCCCCAAAGTCTTCCAAGAAAAATGGTACCTCACTTGTGCGGTTAGGCCTAGTGCCCGCGACAGGAAACAGCGCAAAACGCAACGTGGACACACCACATTTTCACAGTGAAAAATGACCCTTTTTTTGCAAAGTGCCTAGCTGTAGTTTTTGAATCCTAGCTCTGCCGGCACCTAGGGAAACCTAGCAAACATATACATTTTTGAAAACTAGACACCCAGGGAATCCAGGATGGGGTGACTTGACTGGCTCTCACCAGGTTCTGGTACCCAGAATCCCTTGCAAACCTAAAAATTGTCCAAAAAAACACATTTTCCTCACTTTTCTGTGGTGGAAAGTTCTGGAATCTGCGTGGATCCACAAAATTCCACCCACCCGCGTTCCCCAAAGTCTTCCAAGAAAAATGATACCTCACTTGTGTGGGTAGGCCTAGTGCCCGCGACAGGAAACAGCGCAAACGCAACGTGGACACACCATATTTTCACAGTGAAAAATGACCCTTTGTTTGCAAAGTGCCTAGCTGTAGTTTTTGAACCCTAGCTCTGCCGGCACCTAGGGAAACCTAGCAAACCTATACATTTTTGATAACTAGACACCCAGGGGAATCCAGGATGGGGTGACTTGACTGGTTCTCACCAGGTTCTGGTACCCAGAATTACTTCCAAACCTAAAAAATTGTCAAAAAAAACACATTTTCCTCACTTTTCTGTGGTGGAAAGTTCTGGAATCTGCGTGGATCCACAAAATTCAACCCACCCCGCGTTCCCCAAAGTCTTCCGAGAAAAATGGTTTCTCACTTGTGCGGTTAGGCCTAGTGCCCGCGACAGGAAACAGCGCAAAACGCAACGTGGACACACCACATTTTCACAGTGAAAATGACCCTTTTTTGCAAAGTGTCTAGCTGTAGTTTTTGAACCCTAGCTCTGCACGGCACCTAGGGAAACCTAGCAAACCTATGCATTTTTGAAAACTAGACACCCAGGGAATCCAGGATGGGGTGACTTGACTAGCTCTCACCAGGTTCTGGTACCCAGAATCCCTTGCAAACCTAAAAATTGTGAAAACAAACACATTTTCCTCAATTTTCTGTGGTGGAAAGTTCTGGAATCTGCGTGGATCCACAAAACTCCACCCACCCCGCATTCCCCAAAGTCTTCCGAGAAAAATGGTACCTCACTTGTGCGGTTAGGCCTAGTGCCCGCGACAGGAAACAGCGCAAAACTCAACGTGGACACACCACATTTTCACAGTGAAAAATGACCCTTTTTTTGCAAAGTGCCTAGCTTTAGTTTTTGAACCCTAGCTCTGCCGGCACCCAGGAAACCTAGCAAACCTATACATTTTTAAAACTAGACACCCATGGCAATCCAGGATGGGGTAACTTGACTGGCTCTCACCAGGTTCTGGTACCCAGAATCCCTTGCAAACATAAAAAATTGTCAAAAAAAACACATTTTCCTCACTTTTCTGTGGTGGAAAGTTCTGGAATCTGCGTGGATCCACAAAATTCCACACACCCAGTGTTCCCCAAAGTCTTCCGAGAAAAATGGTACCTCACTTGTGTGGTTAGGTCTAATGCCCGCAACAGGAAACGGCCCAAAACGCAACGTGGACACACCACATTTTCATAGTGAAAAATGACCCTTTTTTTGCAAAGTGCCTAGCTGTAGTTTTTTAACCCTAGCTCTGCCGGCACCCACGGAAACCTAGCAAACCTATACATTTTTGAAAACTAGACACCCAGGGGAATCCAGGATGGGGTGACTTGACTGGCTCTCACCAGGTTCTGGTAGCCAGAATCTCTTGCAAACCTAAAAAATTGTCCAAAACAAACACATTTTCCTCAATTTTCTGTGGTGGAAAGTTCTGGAATCTGCGTGGATCCACAAAATTCCACCCACCCCGCGTTCCCCAAATTCTTCCTGGAAAAATGGTACCTCACTTGTGTGGGTAGGCCTAGTGCCCGCGACAGGAAACAGCGCAAAACGCAACGTGGACACACCACATTTTCACAGTGAAAAATGACCCTTTTTTTGCAAAGTGCCTAGCTGTAGTTTTTGAACCCTAGCTCTGCCGGCACCTAGGGAAACCTAGCAAACCTATACATTTTTGATAAGTAGACACCCAGGGAATCCAGGATGGGGTGACTTGACTGGTTCTCACCAGGTTCTGGTACCCAGAATTACTTCCAAACCTAAAGAATTGTCAAAAAAACCACATTTTCCTCACTTTTCTGTGGTGGAAAGTTCTGGAATCTGCGTGGATCCACAAAATTCAACCCACCCCGCGTTCCCCAAAGTCTTCCGAGAAAAATGGTACCTCACTTGTGCGGTTAGGCCTAGTGCCCGCGACAGGAAACAGCGCAAAACGCAACGTGGCCACACCACATTTTCACAGTGAAAAATGACCCTTTTTTTGCAAAGTGTCTAGCTGTAGTTTTTGAACCCTAGCTCTGCCGGCACCTAGGGAAACCTAGCAAACCTATGCATTTTTGAAAACTAGACACCCAGGGGAATCCAGGATGGGGTGACTTGACTAGCTCTCACCAGGTTCTGGTACCCAGAATCCCTTGCAAACCTAAAAAATTGTGAAAACAAACATATTTTCCTCAATTTTCTGTGGTGGAAAGTTCTGGAATCTACGTGGATCCACAAAATTCCACCCACCCCGCGTTCCCCAAAGTCTTCCGAGAAAAATGGTACCTCACTTGTGTGGGTAGGCTTAGTGCCCGCGACAGGAAACAGCGCAAAACGCAACATGGACACACCACATTTTCACAGTGAAAATTGACCCTTTTTTTGCAAAGTGCCTAGCTGTAGTTTTTGAACCCTAGCTCTGCCGGCACATAGGGAAACCTAGCAAACCTATACATTTTTGAAAACTAGACATCCAGGGGAATCCAGGATCGGGTGACTTGACTGGCTCTCACCAGGTTCTGGTACCCAGAATCCCTTGCAAACCTAAAACATTGTCCAAAAAAAACACATTTTCCTCACTTTTCTGTGGTGGAAAGTTCTGGAATCTGCTTGGATCCACAAAATTCCACCCACCCCGAGCTCCCCAAAGTCTTCCAAGAAAAATGATACCTCACTTGTGTGGGTAGGCCTAGTGCCCGCGACAGGAAACAGCGCAAAACGCAACATGGACACACCACATTTTCATAGTGAAAAATGACCCATTTTTTGCAAAGTGCCTAGCTATAGTTTTTTAACCCTAGCTCTGCCGGCACCTAGGGAAACCTAGCAAACCTATACATTTTTGAAAACTAGACACCCGGGGAATCCAGCATGGGGTGACTTGACTGGCTCTCACCAGGCTCTGGTACCCAGAATCCCTTGCAAACCTAAAAAATTGTGAAAACAAACATATTTTCCTCAATTTTCTGTGGTGGAAAGTTCTGGAATCTACGTGGATCCACAAAATTCCACCCACCCCGCGTTCCCCAAAGTCTTCCGAGAAAAATGGTACCTCACTTGTGTGGGTAGGCTTAGTGCCCGCGACAGGAAACAGCGCAAAACGCAACATGGACACACCACATTTTCACAGTGAAAATTGACCCTTTTTTTGCAAAGTGCCTAGCTGTAGTTTTTGAACCCTAGCTCTGCCGGCACATAGGGAAACCTAGCAAACCTATACATTTTTGAAAACTAGACATCCAGGGGAATCCAGGATCGGGTGACTTGACTGGCTCTCACCAGGTTCTGGTACCCAGAATCCCTTGCAAACCTAAAACATTGTCCAAAAAAAACACATTTTCCTCACTTTTCTGTGGTGGAAAGTTCTGGAATCTGCGTGGATCCACAAAATTCAACCCACCCCGCGTTCCCCAAAGTCTTCCGAGAAAAATGGTACCTCACTTTTGCGGTTAGGCCTAGTGCCCGCGACAGGAAACAGCGCAAAACGCAACGTGGACACACCACATTTTCACAGTGAAAAATTACCCTTTTTTTGCAAAGTGCCTAGCTGTAGTTTTTTAACCCTAGCTCTGCCGGCACCTAGGGAAACCTAGCAAACCTATACATTTTTGAAAACTAGACACCCAGGGGAATCCAGGATGGGGTGACTTGACTGGCTCTCACCAGGTTCTGGTACCCAGAATTACTTCCAAACCTAAACAATTGTCAAAAAAACCACATTTTCCTCACTTTTCTGTGGTGGAAAGTTCTGGAATCTGCGTGGATCCACAAAATTCCACCCACCCCGCGTTCCCCAAAGTCTTCCGAGAAAAATGGTACCTCACTTGTGCGGTTAGGCCTAGTGCCCGCGACAGGAAACAGTGCAAAACGCAACGTGGCCACACCACATTTTCACTGTGAAAAATGACCCTTTTTTTGCAAAGTGTCTAGCTGTAGTTTTTGAACCCTAGCTCTGCCGGCACCTAGGGAAACCTAGCAAACCTATGCATTTTTGAAAACTAGACACCCAGGGGAATCCAGGATGGGGTGACTTGACTAGCTCTCAAACAGGTTCTGGTACCCAGAATCCCTTGCAAACCTAAAAAATTGTGAAAACAAACACATTTTCCTCAATTATCTGTGGTGGAAAGTTCTGGAATCTGCGTGGATCCACAAAATTCCACCCACCCCGCGTTCCCCAAAGTCTTCCGAGAAAAATGGTACCTCACTTGTGTGGATAGGCCTAGTGCCCGTGACAGGAAACAGCGCAAAACGCAACATGGACACACCACATTTTCACAGTGAAAATTGACCCTTTTTTTGCAAAGTGCCTAGCTGTAGTTTTTGAACCCTAGCTCTGCCAGCACCTAGGGAAACCTAGCAAACCTATACATTTTTGAAAACTAGACACCCAGGGGAATCCAGGATGGGGTGACTTGACTGGCTCTCACCAGGTTCTGGTACCCAGAATTACTTCCAAACCTAAAAAATTGTCAAAAAAACACATTTTCCTCACTTTTATGTGGTGGAAAGTTATGGAATCTGCGTGGATCCACAAAATTCCACCCACCCCGCATTCCCCAAAGTCTTCCGAGAAAAATGGTACCTCACTTGTGCGGTTAAGCCTAGTGCCCGCGACAGGAAACAGCGCAAAACTCAACGTGGACACACCACATTTTCACAGTGAAAAATGACCCTTTTTTTGCAAAGTGCCTAGCTTTAGTTTTTGAACCCTAGCTCTGCCGGCACCCAGGGAAACCTAGCAAACCTATACATTTTTTAAAACTAGACACCCATGGCAATCCAGGATGGGGTAACTTCACTGGCTCTCACCAGGTTCTGGTACCCAGAATCCCTTGCAAACATAAAAAATTGTCAAAAAAAACACATTTTCCTCACTTTTCTGTGGTGGAAAGTTCTGGAATCTGCGTGGATCCACAAAATTCCACACACCCAGTGTTCCCCAAAGTCTTCCGAGAAAAATGGTACCTCACCTGTGTGGGTAGGCCTAATGCCCGCAACAGGAAACGGCTTAAAACGCAACGTGGACACACCACATTTTCATAGTGAAAAATGACCCTTTTTTTGCAAAGTGCCTAGCTGTAGTTTTTTAACCCTAGCTCTGCCGGCACCCACGGAAACCTAGCAAACCTATACATTTTTGAAAACTAGACACCCAGGGGAATCCAGGATGGGGTGACTTGACTGGCTCTCACCAGGTTCTGGTAGCCAGAATCTCTTGCAAACCTAAACAATTGTCCAAAAAAACAAAATTTCCTCACTTTTCTGTGGTGGAAAGTCCTGGAATCTGTGTGGGTCCACAAAATTCCACCCACCCTCCGTTCCCCAAAGTCTTCCAAAAACAATGGTACTTCACTTGTGTGGGTATGCCTAGTGCCCGCGACAGGAAACAGCGCAAAACGCAACGTGGACACACCACATTTTCACAGTGAAAAATGACCCTTTTTTTGCAAAGTGCCTAGCTATAGTTTTTGAACCCTAGCTCTGCCGGCACCTAGGGAAACCTAGCAAACCTATACATTTTTGAAAACTAGACACCCAGGGGAATCCAGGATGGGGTGACTTGACTGGCTCTCTCCAGGTTCTGGTAACCAGAATCCCTTGCAAACCTAAAAAATTGTGAAAACAAACACATTTTCCTCAATTTTCTGTGGTGGAAAGTTCTGGAATCTGCGTGGATCCACAAAATTCCACCCACCCCGCGTTCCCCAAAGTCTTCCGGGAAAAATGGTACCTCACTTGTGCGGTTAGGCCTAGTGCCCGCGACAGGAAACAGCGCAAAACGCAACGTGGACACATCACATTTTCACAGTGAAAAATGACCCTTTTTTGCAAAGTGCCTAGCTGTAGTTTTTGAACCCTAGCTCTGCCGGCACCTAGGAAACCTAGCAAAAATATACATTTTTGAAAACTAGACACCCAGGGGAATCCAGGATGGGGTGACTTGACTGGCTCTCACCAGGTTCTGGTACCCAGAATCCCTTGCAAACCTAAAAAATTGTCCAAAAAAACACATTTTCCTCACTTTTCTGTGGTGGAAAGTTCTGGAATCTGCATGGATCCACAAAATTCCACCCACCCCGCGTTCCCCAAAGTCTTCCAAGAAAAATGATACCTCACTTGTGTGGGTAGGCCTAGTGCCCGCGACAGGAAACAGCGCAAAACGCAACGTGGACACACCATCTTTTCACAGTGAAAAATGACCCTTTTTTTGCAAAGTGCCTAGCTGTAGTTTTTGAACCCTAGCTCTGCCGGCACCTAGGGAAACCTAGCAAACCTATACATTTTTGATAAGTAGACACCCAGGGGAATCCAGGATGGGGTGACTTGACTGGTTCTCACCAGGTTCTGGTACCCAGAATTACTTCCAAACCTAAAGAATTGTCAAAAAAACCACATTTTCCTCACTTTTCTGTGGTGGAAAGTTCTGGAATCTGCGTGGATCCACAAAATTCAACCCACCCCGCGTTCCCCAAAGTCTTCCGAGAAAAATGGTACCTCACTTGTGCGGTTAGGCCTAGTGCCCGCGACAGGAAACAGCGCAAAACGCAACGTGGCCACACCACATTTTCACAGTGAAAAATGACCCTTTTTTGCAAAGTGTCTAGCTGTAGTTTTTGAACCCTAGCTCTGCCGGCACCTAGGGAAACCTAGCAAACCTATGCATTTTTGAAAACTAGACACCCAGGGGAATCCAGGATGGGGTGACTTGACTATCTCTCACCAGGTTCTGGTACCCAGAATCCCTTGCAAACCTAAAAAATTGTGAAAACAAACATATTTTCCTCAATTTTCTGTGGTGGAAAGTTCTGGAATCTACGTGGATCCACAAAATTCCACCCACCCCGCGTTCCCCAAAGTCTTCCGAGAAAAATGGTACCTCACTTGTGTGGGTAGGCTTAGTGCCCGCGACAGGAAACAGCGCAAAACGCAACATGGACACACCACATTTTCACAGTGAAAATTGACCCTTTTTTTGCAAAGTGCCTAGCTGTAGTTTTTGAACCCTAGCTCTGCCAGCACATAGGGAAACCTAGCAAACCTATACATTTTTGAAAACTAGACATCCAGGGGAATCCACGATGGGGTGACTTGACTGGCTCTCACCAGGTTCTGGTACCCAGAATCCCTTGCAAACCTAAAACATTGTCCAAAAAAAACACATTTTCCTCACTTTTCTGTGGTGGAAAGTTCTGGAATCTGCTTGGATCCACAAAATTCCACCCACCCCGAGCTCCCCAAAGTCTTCCAAGAAAAATGATACCTCACTTGTGTGGGTAGGCCTAGTGCCCGCGACAGGAAACAGCGCAAAACGCAACGTGGACACACCACATTTTCATAGTGAAAAATGACCCATTTTTTGCAAAGTGCCTAGCTATAGTTTTTAACCCTAGCTCTGCCGGCACCTAGGGAAACCTAGCAAACCTATACATTTTTGAAAACTAGACACCCGGGGAATCCAGCATGGGGTGACTTGACTGGCTCTCACTAGGCTCTGGTAGCCAGAATCCCTTGCAAACCTAAAAAATGTCAAAAAAACACATTTTCCTCACTTTTCTGTGGTGGAAAGTTCTGGAATCTACATGGATCCACAAAATTCCACCCACCCCGAGTTCCCCAAACTCTTCCGAGAAAAATGGTACCTCACTTGTGTGGGTAGGCCTAGTGCCCACGACAGGAAACAGCGCAAAATGCAACGTGGCCACACCACATTTTCACAGTGAAAAATGACCCTTTTTTTGCAAAGTGCCTAGCTGTCGTTTTTGAACCCTAGCTCTGCCGGCACCTAGGGAAACCTAGCAAACATATACATTTTTGATAACTAGACACCCAGGGAATCCAGGATGGGGGACTTGACTGGCTCTCCCCAGGTTCTGGTACCCAGAATCCCTTGCAAACCTAAAAATTGTCCAAAAAACACATTTTCCTCACTTTTCTGTGGTGGAAAGTTCTGGAATCTGCATGGATCCACAAAATTCCACCCACCCCGTTCCCCAAAGTCTTCCAAGAAAAATGATACCTCACTTGTGTGGGTAGGCCTAGTGCCCGCGACAGGAAACAGCGCAAAACGCAACGTGGACACACCATATTTTCACAGTGAAAAATGACCCTTTGTTTGCAAAGTGCCTAGCTGTAGTTTTTGAACCCTAGCTCTGCCGGCACCTAGGGAAACCTAGCAAACCTATACATTTTTGATAACTAGACACCCAGGGGAATCCAGGATGGGGTGACTTGACTGGTTCTCACCAGGTTCTGGTACCCAGAATTACTTCCAAACCTAAAAATTGTCAAAAAAACCACATTTTCCTCACTTTTCTGTGGTGGAAAGTTCTGGAATCTGCGTGGATCCACAAAATTCAACCCACCCGCGTTCCCCAAAGTCTTCCGAGAAAAATGGTACCTCACTTGTGCGGTTAGGCCTAGTGCCCGCGACAGGAAACAGCGCAAAACGCAACGTGGACACACCACATTTTCACAGTGAAAAATGACCCTTTTTTTGCAAAGTGCCTAGCTGTAGTTTTTAACCCCTAGCTCTGCCGGCACCTAGGAAACCTAGCAAACCTATACATTTTTGAAAACTAGACACCCAGGGGAATCCAGGATGGGGTGACTTGACTGGCTCTCACCAGGTTCTGGTACCCAGAATTACTTCCAAACCTAAAAAATTGTCAAAAAAACCACATTTTCCTCACTTTTCTGTGGTGGAAAGTTCTGGAATCTGCGTGGATCCACAAAATTCCACCCACCCCGCATTCCCCAAAGTCTTCCGAGAAAAATGGTACCTCACTTGTGCGGTTAAGCCTAGTGCCCGCGACAGGAAACAGCGCAAAACTCAACGTGGACACACCACATTTTCACAGTGAAAAATGACCCTTTTTTTGCAAAGTGCCTAGCTTTAGTTTTTGAACCCTAGCTCTGCCGGCACCCAGGAAACCTAGCAAACCTATACATTTTTAAAACTAGACACCCATGGCAATCCAGGATGGGGTAACTTGACTGGCTCTCACCAGGTTCTGGTACCCAGAATCCCTTGCAAACATAAAAATTGTCAAAAAAACACAATTTCCTCACTTTTCTGTGGTGGAAAGTTCTGGAATCTGTGTGGATCCACAAAATTCCACACACCCAGTGTTCCCCAAAGTCTTCCGAGAAAAATGGTACCTCACTTGTGTGGGTAGGCCTAATGGCCGCAACAGGAAACGGCCCAAAACGCAACGTGGACACACCACATTTTCATAGTGAAAAATGACCCTTTTTTTGCAAAGTGCCTAGCTGTAGTTTTTTAACCCTAGCTCTGCCGGCACCCATGGAAACCTAGCAAACCTATACATTTTTGAAAACTAGACACCCAGGGGAATCCAGGATGGGGTGACTTGACTGGCTCTCACCAGGTTCTGGTACCCAGAATCCCTTGCAAACCTAAAACATTGTCCAAAAAAAACACATTTTCCTCACTTTTCTGTGGTGGAAAGTTCTGGAATCTGCTTGGATCCACAAAATTCCACCCACCCCGAGCTCCCCAAAGTCTTCCAAGAAAAATGATACCTCACTTGTGTGGGTAGGCCTAGTGCCCGCGACAGGAAACAGCGCAAAACGCAACGTGGACACACCACATTTTCATAGTGAAAAATGACCCATTTTTTGCAAAGTGCCTAGCTATAGTTTTTTAACCCTAGCTCTGCCGGCACCTAGGGAAACCTAGCAAACCTATACATTTTTGAAAACTAGACACCCGGGGAATCCAGCATGGGGTGACTTGACTGGCTCTCACCAGGCTCTGGTAGCCAGAATCCCTTGCAAACCTAAAAATGTCAAAAAACACATTTTCCTCACTTTTCTGTGGTGGAAAGTTCTGGAATCTGCGTGGATCCACAAAATTCAACCCACCCGCGTTCCCCAAAGTCTTCCGAGAAAAATGGTACCTCACTTGTGCGGTTAGGCCTAGTGCCCGCGACAGGAAACAGCGCAAAACGCAACGTGGACACACCACATTTTCACAGTGAAAAATGACCCTTTTTTTGCAAAGTGCCTAGCTGTAGTTTTTTAACCCTAGCTCTGCCGGCACCTAGGGAAACCTAGCAAACCTATACATTTTTGAAAACTAGACACCCAGGGGAATCCAGGATGGGGTGACTTGACTGGCTCTCACCAGGTTCTGGTACCCAGAATCTCTTGCAAACCTAAAAAATTGTCCAAAAAAACAAAATTTCCTCACTTTTCTGTGGTGGAAAGTCCTGGAATCTGCGTGGGTCCACAAAATTCCACCCACCCTCCGTTCCCCAAAGTCTTCCAAAAACAATGGTACCTCACTTGTGTGGGTATGCCTAGTGCCCGCGACAGGAAACAGCGCAAAACGCAACATGGACACACCACATTTTCACAGTGAAAAATGACCCTTTTTTTGCAAAGTGCCTAGCGGTAGTTTTTGAACCCTAGCTCTGCCGGCACCTAGGGAAACCTAGCAAACCTATACATTTTTGAAAACTAGACACCCAGGGGAATCCAGTATGGGGTGACTTGACTGGCTCTCACCAGGTTCTGGCACCCAGAATCCCTTGCAAACCTAAAAAAGTGTAAAAAAAAACACATTTTCCTCCCTTTTCTGTGGCGGAAAGTTATGGAATGTGCGTGGATCCACAAAATTTCACCCACCCCGCGTTCCCCAAAGTCTTCCGAGAAAAATGGTACCTCTCTTGTGTGGGTAGGCCTAGTGCCCGCGACAGGAAACAGCACAAAACGCAACATGGATACACCACATTTTCACAGTGAAAAATGACCCTTTTTTTGCAAAGTGCCTAGCTGTAGTTCTTTAACCCTAGCTCTGCCGGCACCTAGGGAAACATAGCAAATCTATACATTTTTGAAAACTAGACACCCAGGGGAATCCAGGATGGGGTGACTTGACTGGCTCTCACCAGGTTCTGGAACCCAGAATCCCTTGAAAACCTAAACTTTTTCAAAAACCACATTTTCCTCACTTTTCTGTGGTAGAAAGTTCTGGAATCTGCATGGATCCACAAAATTCCACCCACCCCGCATTCCCCAAAGTCTTCCGAGAAAAATGGTACCTCACTTGTGTGGGTAGGCCTAGTGCCCGCGACAGGAAACAGCGCAAAACGCAACGTGGACACACCACATTTTCACAGTGAAAAATGACCCTTTTTTTGCAAAGTGCCTAGCTGTAGTTTTTGAACCCTAGCTCTGCCGGCACCTAAGTAAACCTAGCAAACCTATACATTTTTGAAAACTAGACACCCAGGGGAATCCAGGATGGGGTGACTTGACTGGCTCTCACCAGGTTCTGTTACCCAGAATCCCTTGCAAACCTAAAACATTGTAAAAAGAAAACACATTTTCCTCACTTTTCTGTGGTGGAAAGTTCTGGAATCTGCGTGGATCCACAAAATTCCACCCACCCCGCATTTCTCAAAGTCTTCTGAGAAAAATGGTACCTCACTTGTGTGGGTAGGCCTCGTGCCCGTGATAGGAAACAGCGCAAAACGCAACCTGGACACACCACATTTTCACAATGAAAAATTACCCTTTTTTTGCAAAGTGCCTAGCTGTAGTTTTTGAACCCTAGCTCTGCCGGCACCTAGGTAAACCTACCAAACCCACACATTTCTGAAAATTAGACACCCAGGGGATTCCAGTGAGGTATGTCTTGCGTGGATCCCTCAACGTTTTCTTACCCAGAATCCCCTGCAAACCTGACATTTTGCTGAAAAAAATCACTTTTTTCACACATTTGTGTGTGGGAAAGTTGTGGCATCACCGGGCTGACACAAACTTCCTACCACCCAGCATTCGCCCAGGTCTCCCAATAAAAATGGTGCCTCACTCGGGTGGGAGGCCCAAGTACCCGCGACACGCAAAGGCCCAAAACGTATTGAGGCGACATCAAAATTGCCTATCACAAAACGACCTGGTTTTGCAAGGGGGGGGTCCCATGACTTTTTGGCCCGGGGCTCGTCGGCCACCTAGGTAAACGTACCAAACCCACACATTTCTGAAAACTAGACACCCGGGGGATTCCAGGGAGGTATGGCTTGCATGGATCCCCAAAGGTTTTCTTACCCAGAATCCCCTGCAAACCTGAACTTTTGCTGAAAAAATCACTTTTTCACACATTTGTGTGTGGGAAAGTTGTGGCATCACCGGGCTGACACAAATTTCCTACCACCCAGCGTTCCCCAGGTCTCCCGATAAAAATGGTGCCTCACTCGGGTGGGAGGCCCAAGTACCCGCGACAGGCAAGGGCCCAAAATGTGTTGAGGCGACATCAAAATTGCCTATCACAAAACGACCTGGTTTTGCAAGGGGGGTCCCATGACTTTTTGGCCCGGGGCTCGGCGGTCACCTAGGGAAACTTACCAAACCCACACATTTCTGAACACTAGACACCCGGGGTATGCCAGGGAGGTATGGCTTGCGTGGATACCCCAACGTTTTCTTACCCAGAATCCCCTGCAAACCTGAAATTTTGCTGAAAAAATCACTTTTTTCACACATTTGTGTATGGGAAAGTTGTGGCATCACCGGGCTGACACAAATTTCCTACCACTCAGCGTTCCCCCAGGTCTCCTGATAAAAATGGTGCCTCATTCGGGTGGGAGGCCCAAGTACCCGCGACAGGCAAGGGCCCAAAACGTATTGAGGCGACATCAAAATTGCCTATCACAAAACGACCTGGTTTTGCAAGGGGGGTCCCATGACTTTTTGGCCCGGGGCTCGGCGGCCACCTAGGGAAACCTACCAAACCCACACTTTTCTGAAAAGTAGACACCCGGGGGATTCCAGGGAGGTATGGCTTGCGTGGATCCCCTAACGTTTTCTTACTCAGAATCCCCTGCAAACCTGAAATTTTGCTGAAAAAATCACTTTTTTCACACATTTGTGTGTGGGAAAGTTGTGGCATCACTGGGCTGACACAAATTTCCTACCACCGAGCGTTTCCCCAGGTCTCCCGATAAAAATGGTGCCTCACTCGGGTGGGAGGCCCAAGTACCCGCCAAAGGCAAGGGCCCAAAAGATTTTCTACCTTTTGTTGGACGCTATTTATGCTGGTTTAAGGATTCTGTTCTCTTTACAACTGCTAACCAGTGCTAAAGTGCCTGTGCACCCCTGTAAACATAGTTGAATTGGCTTGTCCCTACTTGACACATTTAACTTACCTATAAGTCTCTAGCATATTGTAGGAAAGTAGGATCTGCTTCTTATGGTTACCCCCACTTTTTGCTTCATGTTACACTGTTTTTGACTAGTCTGACTTAGATCCTGCTAATCAGGACCCCAGTCTATCTGCTTTCTCCCTAAAATGTTATGTCATGTACTTAGGTACACTCCAGATTGGATACTGGGGTACCCTTGTCAGTCCCTAGTATATGGTACCCATGTACCCAGGGCATAGGTACCCCAGAGGCCTCCCATGGGCTGAAGCATGTATTATGCAACCCATGAGAGGCCATGCAAAATGGATCAACAGGCCTGCCATTGCAGCCTGTATAAGTTGGTGCATGCATCACTTACTTAAGATATAGGTTTACTATTTCTAAGGGTCACTACACTTAAAACCTATAAGTCACCCCTATAGTAGGCCTTGACAATCCTGAAGACAGGGTGCTTGGTTCTAAGTGAGAGGGTGCCACTGCATGAGCAGGACACCCCTGCAGCCTACGGAGTCCATTCTCCTGGGTTGTTAGTGCTACAGCCATTTCCGACATATAGAGTGGCATTATGCGACCACGTGATGACCAACTCTAAAACGGCTGAAAGTAACCCTATCGTGTTTGGTGTCAAACATTGTGGAATAATAGCGTGGGAGGTATGAGTCCACCCCTCAGAAACGAGCTTTGTGAGGTCCCTGGTATTCCCGGTACCAGCCTTCTAGTCCCGGGCAGCCCAAAATGGATGCTGCCGACCAGAGACACATTTTTGCCCTCCTGCTGCTGAGCCAAGCTTGAGCAGGGGTAGGCAGAACAATAGGCATCCTGTCACAGGGAGGTGTGACCACCTCCCAGACAGGATTTAGTGTATTAGGCCTGGGTGGGTACGCTTGCCAGCGACCGAAAGTCTGCATGAGTGGCACATTTGGTGCCCCTGTGCATAGTCCGGTTCAAACCAGTCCTGGGAGCCGTTGGCTCCTGCTCTGGCGCGAAACTGGACAAAGGACATGGGAGTAACCTCCCCACTGTCCAGACCCTCCCCTGGGAGGGTCCCCTGAATCTGTCTAACTCTCTCCCGTGGGTACAAAAGGGTTTACCTGGCTGTCGGACCCTAGATTCAACATGGAAAAGATTCTGATCAAGAAACCACTGAACTTCTACCGTCTGGACACTCTGGACTTTGCTGGACTTTGTTTGGGCCCGACTTCGTCTCCCACTCCATCCAAAGCATCGTCTGTGCCCATGTACCATACAGGCTCCGTGGAGGACCTGTGGAGCATTAAGGACAACCAAAGACATCTCCCTTGAAGTGAAGGAGTCACTCCCCTGCAACCGCAGGCACCGTAATGCAACTGACCGGTCTGCTGATCCTGAGCTCCTGCGGACTCCGAAAGCTCCAGCAACACAGGAGGTGGGTTCCACGTCCCGCGAGGTTTGAGGTGCCCTCTCACTGAGTTTGTGGTCAGAATCCCTCGTGGGGGCTGCAATACCTGTACCCCTGTGTACTGCGTACTTTTGAAAGTGCATAAGCTTGTTGGCATTCTCAAAACAAGTGCACTGGGCTCTGAGCAGCTTCAACCTTTGGCACCATTTCCACCAAAGTACTTTGGCCTCCTCACACTGAGTGCTCCGTGGGCTGTTGCTTTGTAATTCTGCTCGAGGTCCCCTTGTGACTCCTGTGCCTCCGGCCTGTGGGTCCTCTTGAGGGTCATCTTTGCTTTTCTTGGGCTCCCCTGCTTGCTCCAGGCTGGCCCAGACTCCCCTGTGTTTGGTGAGTCTCCTGGACCCTGTTGGTCCAAACCGTAACCGTTCTTGACCATCTCCGTGGGTTGCTGCTGCCAAGGCTTGTTGGTGCTCCAGCCGGACACCGACCCCTCAGCACTCGACATCTTTTGTGGGACAGCTTGTATCTGGCTCCTGGTTGTCCTCGACATTTCCTGGTCCCGGTTGCTGCAGAGTCAAGAACCCCCTCAATGCACCTGAAACACCCAACATCGGTGGGCATTCGTCTACCGAGCCCCTGGTCACTCCTGAGTGACCCAGACTCTGACCCCTCAGCTTTCAGGTACTCTTCATCAAGAATCCACCCTTGGATTCCATCGGACACTTTTCTTCTTTCCTGCAGTGGCATTTGAAGTCTTCAATTGAGATCGATGGCGGTTTCCGACACCACTTCAGCCCTATGCACCCGGCATCCCTGGGATAGGTAACTCTGGTACTACGGTATCCATAGGTGGGGTGGCTCTTCAACCTCCTATGATCCAAAGGGCTTCCTCGTAATCCACTGGGAAGGGTCCTTAAACTTTAAAACTGCAACTGCTACTCTCCCATAGAATCGTACGGCGCATGCGGTCATGTTCCCACACTGCACCCGTCCCCCGTGGGGTCCCTACTTACTCACCTTGGGTGGTCCCAGCGATTCTACATTCTCTAGACATTGTCTTGACTCGAGTCGTGGTTCTTATACCACTATTTTAGTATATGGTTTGGTCTCCCCCTAGAGCCCACTGTGAATTAGTGCTACTTACGATTGTTTCTGTGCTACAGTATTGTGTGCTTTGTGTTTATCTGCATGTAGCAGATACTGTGAAGTATTTAGGGTGTGTTATAATAATAAATACATATTTTCATAACTACTGTGTGGTTCTCCTTTCATTTAACCAATACAATAAGGTTACATTCTGGTAAAACAAGCTGCTTAACTTTCCTTCAAGACTAAGCCTGAAGGCTGCTCTCCAAGCTACCACTTGGATAGCTTTCTAAGGTTATCTTTGACCTCTTAAATCACCATAAGGGTTGTTTAGACTGGTACAGGGTGTCCACTTTAATTAGTGGACAGCATATACAGGCCAACTTCTCACACATATGATGTATAAAGTGCACCCTGGGTCTGTAAGGTGAATGTCACTGCACCACCTGTTGTGCCATCGACTACAGTAGCAAGGTAAACCTGATGTGAGGCTTACCCTGCATAGCCTGACTTATGCAGTGTAAAACCTGCAAGGTGACTTGTCAAAATAACCTTTTTGGACAGGAGAAAAGCTTTTCTTTTAAATATTTATATGTTGCCTCTAGGTATGCCTTGCGGTCCACAAAGAATGTGCATGGCATTCAAAAGAAGGAGAATTAGAATTGTAAAGTTACCATGGCCTTACAGCGACTAGCACCTAAAAGATATTTTAACTGTAAGAAGGGTCCGGCTTGCCCATAGAAAATTATGAGAAGTTGGTTTAAATATTAATTCTGCTATTTCTGGATTTGGACCAACTATGAATATGATTAAGCAACCTTGTTTAATATCTATTACAAGCCCAACTTAATGGTGAAGTCAGACTTTTAATAAATATTAAAGGGAAGTAACTTTCAAAACGTTACCTTTTCCCTACCTGAAGCTCCTGGAGGCTAATCTGCATTAGTTCTCCAGCAGTAGCCCTGTGGGTGATTAGCCCTGAAGAGGTGTGAAAACTGCTCCCAGAGCAGAGACATTGGCTTGGGTGTGTGGAGGTGTTTTCTCTTCTCCTGGCAGGATGGCCAATTGGGGAGTACCCAAGAAGTTAATTTACTTCATAGGTACTTGCTCTGTCGCAAGCAAATTTTAGGTGACTCCTGAAAAGGCCCAGCTTTTGTCCTTTCAGTCAGGCAGACACCAAGCCCAGTGAGGGGAAAACTGTCCCCAGAACTGTTTTGAAGTGACCACAGAGTAGGGGAGTGCTCATAACCCTGGCCACACCTCTGGGTGGGCACATAGGCTCTGCACAAGGGCAGAAAGGTTTCCCCATCTTGAATTTTGGTATTAAGGTGCACTGTAGGACAGTTTTCAGGAGGGCAAACAGGAACTGCTGCAAAAGTGGGTAGGGCAACCTCTGTGACCATTTGCCTCTTTGTTTAAGGAGTGGCCAGGATCCCACAAGCTAGTGACAGGCATAAATGTGGCATCCCCAGGTACCTTCCTCAGAACATTTTCTGGATGTGTGAAGGAACAGAACAGAACTGGACTCACTGTCTCTGACCAAGACGAGCCCTGAAGGCCTGGACCTGCTCCTTCTTGAATATAGGACAAAGGTGTGGACACCAAAGGCCAGTTGGTAAACCTCTGGTGTGGCTGAAGGTCTAAAATAAAGCTGCAAGAGGCCCGTTCCCTAAAGTTCAGAGCTGACCAGTACTTACCGGACTTGACCTGGACCCTACTGGGGAACTCTTCTGGAGTGAGTCTCGGCCCACAAGGGCTGTCTCTGAGGTCCTGAGACTCTTGGCTCTGTCTATTTGGACTTCTCCTAGTGACCCCAAAACCTGAGACATAGAACATGTTTTGAACTTTCAGACCTCCGGTGGAACGGAACAACCCTCCCCAGCTTACCGGATCAAGGCTCAACCTTGCTGGGTTTCTATGATCTTCTCTGCAGCATCAAATCCATCCAGTACACCTTCAATGAGAAGCTAACTGGCCTCGTGGAACACTTGTCGCTGTAGCCATGCATGCTGAAGAATGCCATGCTCCAAAAATAATAATAAAGTGAAGGTATTAAACTTACCCGGGTGAAAATGCCAAAAGTATCTGACCAGGAAGGGTAGTTGGGTGTGAAATTTGAATTTCTCCCGCTCTCAGTTTTGCCTACAAAAACCAGTGACTTCAACTGTACCTTGCCCAAAGACTATCTGACTTTGTGAAGAATTCCTCAAAGACAGCATGTTGCATTTTGATGCTGAAGGATTTTGACTTCCAGAAAAAGACTAAGGGGTTGATTATGATGGCGGGCGGATCCCCACCGCCCAGCCGGCGGTGGCGATCCGCCCGCCATCACAACCACATTTACCACCCGCCATATTACCATGGCGGGGGGTACCGCGGCGGACGGAAAGTCCGTCTGCCGCTTTTCCGCCGGTCGGCAATCGTCACGATTGCCAGCCGGGCGGAACTCAGGCATAATATGGTGGTGGTGCCTGGAAGGCACCGCCATCCATATTATGATGCCTGGTGGTTCTGGCCTTTCCATGGTGGCGATGCCGCCATGGAAGGGCTGGTGAGAATTGCTTTGGGGGCCTGTTGCGGGCCCCCGGGGGGGTGGGGGCTGCACTTGGGGGGTACCTATAGTACCCCCCTACATTGCCATGCTCAAGGTGGCAGGCACCGCGCGGTGCCTGTCAGGTTGTGCATGGCAATGCACAACATGCCTATTTGGCATTGCGGCGGGTGCTGCTCACAGCAGCACCCGCCGCAATGTTTATGATGTGGGATGCGACCGCCAGGGTGGCGGTCGCATCCTAATTGGTGGTGCGGGACCGCCGCACCGCTGGCGGCCGGTCCCAGCACTGCTAGGGTGGCGGGCGGACTTCCTAATGGGGCCCTAAATGTCAAGGTAAAACATCTGAGCGGGTCAAACCTCATTGGTGTATCGGGCCTGGGCTCCAATGCGGTCAGCCTCAAATTGTGCTTAGGTCCGTGTCTACCACAATTTTTATTGCTTGGTGTTTTGACCTTATTACTGTTTTGGTTTTGCAAGAATACTTTACATATTACCCTAACTTAAGCCTGTGTGCTCTAAGCCTTAGCTACCAGGGGGTTGATTTCAGGTTAACTTAGTGACTTTGAAGGGGTTTATGCCAAATATTGTTGAAAAATATATTGAGGCAGATAAATATTGTGTCAAAAATATAGTTTCCATGGGGGTGTGGCTAGCCGTCGAACATGGCGGTCGCAAGCTAGTACGCTCCCGTAGCCCCAACTTAATCCGCAATCAAGACGCTGCGGTCCGGCGCCATATACCCAGCGACTCAGCGTCTGACCTGGAAGCGGTGCGGCCTGCAGCGGGAGACCCCGGGCTGAAGCCAGCAGTGAAGATAGGAGGCTGATGCGCTGTAGGCCCCAGTTTGACTACAGGGCCCGCAGCCCAGTGGGGAGTTGCCCCAGTATACATTAGACGAAGTGGGGACTTCTGCAGATCCGTGTCGTCCTTTTGACCCCCGTGATCGGTGGCGGTGCATGCTGAAGACTGAGCCGCTCCCCAGGGTGGAGGCGGAGCTATGCCGTAGAACAGTGGTGGGACGGCTGGCCCTTGGCCCAAGACTGAGAACAGGCCGGCCCCCTTCCGTGACGTGGTTGGTGTGCGGCGGCACCCCCGATGCAGATGAAGTGATTGGACTGGTGGCTTACAGTGAGTACGCAGCCCATGGCCACCGGCCACACACTGCCTACAACTCCTACTAGAGCATTGGAGGAATGTGTGGGCTTGGCTTGACGACCATATGTTTGTTTCTTTTTCACACCCTTGCAGCCACATACAATTAAGTGCAGAAGAGATAACCCTCTATAGGTTGTGGCAGCAATTACCATTACGACCTGAGGACCGGGAGGCCACCCTCATATACACCCTCCTTGACCAGTGAGATCACGGCCAATTGGGTGCATAGGAGCACGAGCACATTACCGTTTTCTTTTTTCATCCAGAGTAGGAAGGCACCTGTTAGAGGAGGGGAGTGTAGCCCCGCCTGCAGAAGCGGCCAGACCAGGTTCTGGTGCAGTCTGTGGGTGGGGTGGACTCCCCTTGGTGCAAGGCTCTTGCTCCTGGACCAAAACATCAAGCACGCGTCTGCCAGACTTGCAGCAACAGTGTGGACTCCACAGAGAAACCTGGGGCATCACCCAGCTAGTTTACTCCCAACTAATCATGTCGAAGGATAAAGGCACGGCCTCGTCTGCGAAGCAATGCACAATTGACAAATTCACTGGTCCGAGCGCAGGGAGCCAGTCTGTGGGTGCCGCTGGAGGCCCGAACAACATTCCAGATAACACAGCACTGCTCGCAGCTATAACCCAGTCAAGAGATGCACTTGACGCTAAGATAAGAGCATTCGGGTCAGACGTTATGTTGGTGCGCCAGGACTTGCGCAATGCGGTGGAGCGAATCACACAGATCGAGACCAGAGTGTCTAGTGCGGAAAATGCGATCACAACCCTCCTTGGCAAGGTAAACACACTAGAGAAACTCACGCAGGGCCTGACCACCCGAGTCGAAGATGCTGAAGGAAGGGCCCGCAGAAACAACCTACATTTCGTGGGGCTCTCAGAGGGGTGCAAGGGCAAGTATGCAGGTGCATTTTTGACAGCGTGGCTTAAATCCTGGATACCAGAAGAATCATTATCAACTTGCTTCGTGGTCAAGCGCACCCACGGGGCTTTACTTGCAAAACCACCACCAGGAGCATGACCACGGCCGGTCATAGCATGATTTCTTAATTACCAAGACCGGGACACCATCCTACGAGCGGCTCACACAAAAGTTACCCTTACATACGACTCCCACCGTGTGATGATCTTTCCGGACTATACTCGGATTGTGCAACAACAACGCCAATCATTCACTGTGGCCAAAGCTCGACTCAGTGACTTACAAATTTCATACATGCTACTATTTCCAGCACGGTTGAGAGCCAGTTATGGAGGCCGCACTCTGTTTTTCAATAGTCCCGAGGAAGTCTTTCTGTGGTCCGATAAAGTTAGACATGAAAAACCGCATACACTGCCTCCGAGAGACTCTGACTGGTCAGCCAGTGACCCGCGTAACGGCCACAACTCCAAGAAAGAAGCTCGCCGACATAGATCACGATCATCCTGGCGCTCAAGATCAAGAGGAGCCAAGAAAACTGGAGGAACCAGCAGTTAATGTTGCCATTTATCTATATTGCATTCCTATTAAATAACTGGTGCCGATCCTATTCCACCCAAGAAACAAGGTAACATGGATGCAGGCACGAAATGGGGCTACCACACCTGAACTGACAATCTGGGGCTTTTTGTGACATTAGCCCTAATGCTAAGTTTTGGGACCCAAGATCGATTGATCACCTCAACATATTAACCTGGAACGTCCGTGGCATGTTAGATAAAATCAAACGGGGGCGGTGCTAAAACAAGCAAAGCGCTTGGGCGCAGATATATTACTTTTACAAGAAACTCACTTACTGGGCTCAAAGACGGCTTGTCTAGCCAGATATGGATATATACATACTTGCCATTCAGGGTTCGTCAGAGGGTCTCGTGGCACTACCATTCTGATTCATCAACGAGTTCCATTCACACATATCCAGACATGGACTGATACACAGGGCAGATACATTTTCATCTATGGGCAAATTGGGGCTGAGTTTATTGTGCTGGGCAGCGTATATGCACCACCCCCCGTCTCGCACATGTTTGTGGAGTGTATAGTCGATCTTAGACGTCCATTCCCGATGGGTTGGTCGTAATAGGCGGGGATTGGAACGACACACTCTGCCCAAAACAAGATAGATGGCGACACCACTCCGCACCCGACGTTCCTAGAGTCTCAAGGTTGGATCCCATGGTGGGGCTGTTGGGGTGGTCAGATGTATGGAGAACAATGCACCCGACAGTGGCGGGGTTTACCTACTTCTCAACAACCCACAACTCCTTCACGAGACTAGACTACCTTTTCATCACTCGGGAACACACCATCCGAATGTCGGAGGCCAATATTTTGGCCCGCGGCCTCTCAGATCACTCCACTGTACAAGAAAAATTATCACTAGGTTCCAAGAGACCCCCATTCCGCTGGTGCCTCTCCACATGGCACCTCCATAACCCAGCATACAAAGTATGCTTACACAGAGTGGTCCAGGAATACTTTTCACTTAATGAAGGATCAACCTCTTCGGCTACCATACTATGGGAGGTTCTACCATCCTTGGTTTAGATATAAGTTATTGGGCATCAATACGAAAAGCGTTGTCAAAGCAGAGATGGGGCCGGGCCCTGTCGACAGTTGACCTTGTTACTACAGCAGTATAGGGCAGAACTCCTGAGCGAGGCTAAGGCTATATGGAGGTCCACACAGAGCAGGATCTATCAATGGGGAGATAAGTCGAGTAAACTTCTGACTATGCCAATATTCTCTGAAACCGGTCCAGATTCCTGTGATTAAATGCAACACCGGGGCCGCTCATACAGATCCAGCTATAATTGTGCGATATTTTGCCACGTATTACCAAACTCTATATGCGAAGCGAGAACATATCACCATTTCCAAAATAGAAGACTACTTTAGGGATATCCCTCTAAGAGTTATATCACAATCGACCCGAGCTTCCATGGAAACACCCATTACCCTAGAGGAGTTAACATCAGCTGTGAAGGATATGACTCCCGGTAAGGTGCCTGGACCTAACGGGTTCCCGTGCAAATACTTTAAATCATTTATCACTATACTGGGTACCCACTATCTGGCCACTCTGTCTCAAGCCCTGGAGGATCGACAACTGCCCCCAGACTGGAGGCATGTCGAGATTGTAGTCTTTCCAAAACCCAGTCACCCACCTGAATTACTTTCGTCGTATAGGCCGATATCACTACTCAATATAGAGGCAAAAATCAGACTCATGCGCTCATGCCAGAACTAGTCCACCCGGACCAGGCCGGCTTTATGCCAAAGCGGGCAACCAGATATAATATACGGCGGGCCCATAACGCGATAGCCGCAGTTGACCGCCTCGATGAACCGGCAGCACTGTTATTAGCCGACATTGACAAAGCATTCGACTCGGTCAGCTGGCACTATCTATTCACTATGTAAAAATGTTTAAATATGGGCCCAAATGTATGGCCCTTATACAGTTTCTCTACATGGATCTTATGGCCTCAGTAAGGGTCGCCAGGACGACATCTCAGCGGTTTCCAATCGGCTGAGGCACTCAGCAGGGCTGCTCTCTCTCCCCTCTTCTTTTTGCTTTAGTTATCAAGCCATTGGCGGTCTGGGTCCGACGGGATGCAGTAATGCGCAGATTCGAATGGGCATCCGAGATATCGGATCGTATTGCACTTTATGCGGATGATGTCCTTTTCTTTTTTACGAAACCGCATTGGTCCGGACCAGGAATTCTCCAGATTATGCGGATCATCGGAGAGACTTATGGGCTATGTATAAACAATCAAAAATCCCTTGTGTGGCCGATTCGGGGTCTGGTCGCTGGATCCAAGAGGTAACCGTGGCAACGAGCGGGTTCAAATACCTCAGCGTATTTCTGGCTGATGCGCAATCTCTCTCCTGGGACCACAACATCGGTACCCTTACAGAGTGGGTAAAGGCAGAGGTCAAGGCGTGGTCCAGTCTCCCAGTGTCGCTGTATGGTAGATCAGCTATCTTCAAAATGGTATCCCTCCCGCACCTCCTGTGTCAACTACAGTCTCACCCCTACCCAATCTCGCAACGCTGGTTCAAACAAATCAAGGCGATCTTGGGTCAATTCTTTTGGGGGGGAAGTATGGCTAGAGTAGCGCTCTGTACCTGCTTAAATCTATATATTGTGGTGGAATAGCTGCAGCAGACATCCGATCAAACCATGCTGCCGCCCATCTACAGGTGCTGAACGAGTGGTGGTATGGCTCCAGGTCCGACCCAGCTTACAAGATGGAGCAATGGATATTGGGTGATCCTTCCCAATATTCCTACCTGTACAATAGATTGACCCCAATGACACTCCCGCCCGCAACAAGAGTAGTGTTCATAGTTTGGCGACAATCCCTTCGGCGAATGGGGTGGTGGGGGCTAATCACCAGGGAGACTCCATTATGGCACAAACGTTTATTTCCACAGATGGCAAATCTACAAGGCTTTGGGCAATGGGACCAAATAGGGATTTCCACGGTTGGAGATATAGTACAAGGGGTGGTTCTAAAATCATTCCAAGACCTACAGGGTGAATACGTACTACACCGCAGCTAATTTTATAAATACCTGCAGCTCCGTCACGCCATACACCCATATATACATGACCTATCCGAGATCCCGGAATTTAATCTGTTAGAAGGCAAACTACTCATGGGCGACCTAGTAGTCCTAGTAGACCATAAGATCACCAACATTTATCAAACCCTAACCACAAACAACCCTAGCACCATTAATTAACTACAGAGTGTATGGGAGATAGATCTAGTATCCTTGGACGAAGAGGTCTGGACAGAAGCCCTACAATCACCCAGAGGGGCGGCCATATCCGCACGCCTCAGACTCATACAGTTCAAATACCTTCACAGAACATACTACCCAGGCTCAAACTTTGGAGAGCCGGATTGATTACAAACGAGAGGAGGGCTCTGTCAGGGACTGTCCGGGACTATGTCGGGAACACAGTCAGGGATTTGGGCAAGGACTGGGACTGGGGTAGAAAACGTACACAGAGAGAGGAGTACAGCACTGCCCAGGATCACACAGGAAGTCAGAGGAGAAAAGGGATCCAAAGGGGAAGCCTGTACAAAGGAACAAGATGGCTAAGACTCAGAAAGGAAGGGCACTCACAAGGCAATTAAGCATTCAGACTAACTACACCCAGGACGGACGTGCAAGACATATATATAATACAACATTAACAATAAAGGGAATGTGGGGTAAAGCACTCAGGCGCTCCATACGGTAAGACTGAAGCTCAGTAAGTTCCTCACCCACAATTGCTGTTACAGATACTGACTGAAAATACCCACATATAGGATATGTATGCAAAGGCAGGGTCTGTGGAGCTTATACCTATGGTGATGTTATAACAGTAACTCAAAGACAATACTCACAGTGAACAAGAAACACCACCTAGGTAGTCAGCTGTGCCCACGGATCCTGGCGATCAAACAGGAACACGCAAGACAGTAACAGCAAAGGGGTAGAACTAAACACAAGCACAAAAGACAAGGAGCTAGCAAGGAGGAGTGCTTAACAGGAAAGGAAGGGAATCACAGGGCACACTTGGCACACTTGGCAGAAAGCAGGTAACAAACATACAATGTAACAGAAGCAAGACAGCAGAAATAGAAAGACAGCAAACTAGAACTGGAACCAAGGAAATGGGAGGAAAGGGAGGGACTGGAGAAGGATATACAGAAGGGGAGGCTACAAGGGTATACTAGAATAGTGCAGGTTCAGGAATCAAGAAAGCAAAGTAGCATAGAAGGCAGTGCTGGGGCAGGACCAAGAATGGAGCAAAAGCTCAGGAGTCAAAGTAGCACTGCAGGTAGTGCTAGTTCAAGAGAAGGGAAACTGCTGCAGGTCAGGAACAAGGAATGCTAAGGCTTAGGAGTCAAGGTAGCACTGGAGGCAGTGCTAGTTCAGGAGAAGGGAAACTGCTGCAGGTCAGGAACAAGGAATGCTAAGGCTCAGGAGTCAAGGTAGCACTGCAGGCCGTGCTAGTTCAGGAACAAGGGAAACTGCTGCAGTTCAGGAACAAGGAATGCTAAGGCTCAGGAGTCAAGGTAGCACTGCAGGCAGTACTGGTTCAAGGAAACAGGAAATAGCTACAGCTCAGGAAACAAGGAGTCAAGAGAGCACTGCAAGCAGTGCAAATCAGGAACAAGAAATAGCTGAAGCCCAGGAACAGGAACAAAGAATAACTATAGCTAAGGAAGTCAGGAAACAAGGTAGCACTGCAGGCAGTGCTAATTCAGGCACAAGGAATAGCTATAGCTCAGGAACTCAGGAAACAAGGTAGCACTGCAGGCAGTGCTAATTCAGGCACAAGGAATAGCTATAGCTCAGGAATCAAGGAACAAGGATTAACTATAGCTCAGGAATCAAGGAATATCAAAAGCTCAGGAAACACTGGAAACAAGGTTATCAAAAGCTCAGGAAACACTGGAAACAAGGATCGGCCTCACCGGTATACAGCTACAATGACCAACCCTGGGCTGAAGGGAGCTGGGGCTTAAAAGAGCTCACAGTAATCACATGCATCAGGTGTGAGCAGGCTAGCAGCAGCCAGCCACAGGTGAACTGAATTCTTCCACCAATCCTTGGCCTGCAGGGGTGGAGACAAAGCAGTGGGCAGGGGATTATAGGTAATGGAGTTTCCAGCATGAGCAGACTGGCTTCCACAAAACCCGGCATGGATTGGGAATGGATGTCAATTCCTAAATGATGTCCAAATGCCTGGAATTCAGGATATGCATACAGGGGAGTGTCTGGAAGCATATTAGAATACTGGAAAGACCCACAATTCGGCCCCCTGGTGGTGGGAACGAGAGCACAGGGAGTGAATCGTGACAGGCTCCTTCCTTCATACCACATGGGCGTGTATAATACTGAAACGCTTCTGGTCGGGAGTGTTGGGATGTCTGAGGGAGATGTTGAGGTGGGACCTCCCGAGATCTCTAAAGTTTATAATGCTACAATGTACGGAGGGAATCCGGGGGAATATCTACAAGCAACACCTGTTGTTTCTAGGGCTCACAGTGGCTAAACAGACATTGCCAGACTGTCAAAGGGTGAAACACGGCCCAGTATCAGAGCTTGGAAACGAGTATGGACTTTAACGTGGGGTTGGAAAGCCCAGTGTTCGTAGCACACGGATGCCCCCAGAAGCATAAGAAAATTTGGAAAAGATGGGCCGACTATAGAGGTCTGCCTTTAGAAGCACTGAATAAAGCTCACCGACCTTCAGACGACAGGTCAATGGTGTGGGAATGCATGTCTGCAGATAAGGGACAAATTATGCCTCCTACTTAATGAAGACGAGCGGGGTCTGTGGAGGGGTGCGAGGTGCTTGGATGCATATTGTTATGTGTTTAGATTAAGTCAAAAATGGGGCATTCATAGCAGTACAGCCAGGTTTGTCGACACACTATGCGACATGTTTGACCTTGGTATGCGACAAGCATCCGCCTCACTGCACCGGATGTTTCCGGTTTGTATTTTATTAAATGCCATTAAAATATGTTTTGAAAAAATATATAGTTTGGATAATATCATCTTTGTATACTTATAGTAGGAATTACAAAAATATTGTGTAATATGCGTGTGGAATGTTGTGTAAAACAAGGTAAGAATATTAGTTTTTTAAATAAATATAGAGAGCAAAATAATATTTCTAAAGGCTTATTATACTTAAATGTACACATTTTCACCTAACTATAACTTCACTTAAACCTTTGCTTTTTTTAGTGAAATTCTGTTTTTTTTTAATGTAAAGTAAAATGTTGTTACCATACATAACTACGTCACTTTAAATTCTTATTACTATACCAAACCCCACTCGTGGGCGGTCAACCTCTTTCCACACCCAGCCTTGGTCATGGGTGGTCAGGCCCTGCATGGGCGACCAACTCCTCACCACACACAGCCTACTGCCATGTGCAATATAGGGGTGGGCTCAGGTACTGGACTGCAGCCAGGCCCTGATCCCAAAATGTCATGAGCGGCAAGCCCCCCGCAGACACCAACCCCACATTTTTTGGGGAATTCATTTTCTCAGTGCCTTAGGAGCCTCATGGGACTTCCTTGAGCTGGAACGCGGTGACCACCTGCAACTTTATTTGCAATTTTGGCACCGAAGGGGACTCTGTGAAAGGGCCAGAGGTCAGGGTATCCCTACAATGCCCCCTTATGTGCTATTTTTTAAATATGAGCAGGCCAGTGGACTAAGTCTACGAGTCCTGTAATTGCTGTTGCAATATTTCTGTTCATGTTGCAACAAGTCAATCAGAGTGATTGCTACAAAAAAAGCCCCTCAGGATGGGGGAGAACATGGCGGCTGCTAGCGGCTGCTAGCTGAGCTGCCGCGAGCACCCGGAGCACCTGGTTCCCGTCCTTTGTCCTACCGCCTCGCCGCCTCGCCGCCTCATCGTTGCGGAGCTGCTGGGCCGTTTTCTTAGGCTCTCCTCTCCTCTTGGGCTGCCGCGCAGGGACTGTTGGGATGTGCATTGGGAGACGGGCAGATCGCCATTTCTCCTGCCCGTCTCGTTGGACCGAGGCCGCCCTGGAGCTTAGGAGGGGCCGCAGAGCAGTTGCTCGCGGGCTCCTCCGGGGCACAGGGGGCAGCGTCAGCACCTGTTGGCACCCTGATTCACAGAAACACGATGGGGGCAAGCGGAGGAAACTGCAGGAGCCGGCTCCAGTAAAAGTGGACATTCTGGAGCAGATTGAGTCATCTGGGCCGTCTGCGGAGTTATTGGGGCAGCTATTGAGGGAGCCACAGGTTCTTGGAGCTCAGGAGGCTCAGGTTTGTCTCCAGGTTTGTCCCACATCTCAGGTGAGATCGACTTTTGCTATTCAAACTAAAAATCAAAACAAAAAAGGAAAAAATCGCGGGGGGCTACCCAAGGGTCTGCTAAACTTAAATTGGGTGCGAATAGTAACAAACAGCCCCCAGAGGAGCATGGAAGAGACGGCCTGGGTAAAAGTCAGGCTCTGGGCGGTACCCCTATTGCAGAAATATTTACCAGTAGTTCAGCCTTTCAAACATATCAGGTTAAAGGCAGAAGCATTAAGCCTGGGAAGTCTAAAAGTAATCCCTCTGTAATCAAGGTTAAGATCACCCCGTCTTTACGGTCATATTTTAGAGTACAACCAGAGATATTGGACTTTACGAAGCAAGGCAAGGTCGTCAGAAGTGGGTCAGTAGGGCAATCATCAGCGAAATCAGTCCCTGAAAGTATGGAGTCCGTGGGTAGCCCGCTTATCCCGGCAGCAAAATTAACTTCTGTTACTGAGAGTTCGCTAATGGACCCTGTAGGTCAGGTGGCAGTAGTTGACCAAGGTGGGGGAGGGACAGAGAATGGCTCCAAAGAAGGGTTTTGCGGTATCCGCCGCAAATCAGGGTGAGATCAGAAGTTTTTGTGAGTCGTTGGAGAGGAAGGTGGATCTTTTGAACTCCAGGACTGAGACCTTAGAGAATACTGTTGGAGAATTAAAAAACCATCTTCGGGCGGCTGAGGCTGACATTCAGATACTTAAAAAGGAGGAAGAGGCCCTGTGTGGCAGAATGGAGACATTGGAGAATAACTCCTGCAGGAATAATCTTCGCCTTTTAAATATTCCGGAGGGGAGTGAAGGAGCCGACCTTAAGCTATATATCATCTCTCTGTGTAAAGCCTCTTTGCAGCTTACTGAATCAGAGGAGACCCTGAGTAATGACATACAGAGAATACATAGGGACCCATTTCGTAGGAATCCCAATCGAACCAAGCCTAGGAAAATTCTCATCAACTTCCTTACCTACTCTTTAAAGGATAAGATTCTCAATATGGCTTTAAAGGCCAAATCATTGAAAGCCAGGGACTTTTCCTTTGAAATCCGCTCAGACCTTGCCAGAGTAACTCTTGATAGGCAGTGGGAGTTGGGGAGGAAGTTGGATTATTTAAAAAAACTCGGTGCCGTTGCTCAGTTGAAATTTCCAGCATCTCTTAAAGTTATGTATAATAACAAAATGCACAACATAAGATCAGTTCAGGAGGCAGACGAGTTGCTTGAAATTATGGGGAAGGGGGTTTCCTAATGGTTTCCTAGTGGCAGTATTATACTCTCAAGGTTAAGTTTGGGCTTAGCCTCCTCTCCCTAGATCTTGCCTTTTCTCGGTTCCTTACTTAGAATGACATAAATGTAAATGTAAATGTAAATCCGTATTTGTAAAGCGCAAACTACTCACCCTTACGGGTCTCAAGGCGCTGGGGGCCGTCGTGGAAATTAAGCGAGCTATTGCCCAGAGTCACAAGGTGCTGAGCTGAGCTGCCACCGGAGCCGGGGATCAAACTGTGAGCCCTGTGCTCCGTAGTCAGCTGCCCTGGCCGCTGCACCACACCTCTCCACTTAAAACTTTTTTCATTACTCACTTTTCTTCTTTCCTTAGCTGGGGTCGAAATTTCTTCTTTCTTTCTTTTTTACTTAAAATTTATACACATAGAGACGGGACTGGCTGCTCCGGGTGGCAGCATCTGGACTCCATCTGTCCAGACAAATGGGGGAGGGGTTCTCCAGGGGGGGTGGGGGGACACGGGGTGTGGGGTGGGGTGCACAGGGGCATAAAACATAAAATGTCCTCATTCGCTTCAGAGTTAGTTCAGATAGTCGCTGTAGGATTTCGACTGGTCTGGTGTTGGTCCCTCACTAGTTCTAAGTGGGCCGGAGATTGTGGATTTAAACCGCCATGAAAACATTTCAGGTATTGTCCTGGAACGTCAATGGCTTGCACGTGAGGTCCAGAAGGGCTAAAATCTTGCAATATCTAAAAGATTCCCCCACGCAAGTCATTGTCCTCCAGGAAACACATCTTCTTAAGGAAGAGACTATTGAAATTCTTAAAAATAAAAAATGGGTAGACTCCTTTGTGTGCTCGAACCAATCTCCTAATATTAGAGGGGTTCTTATTTTCTTTAAAAAACAAGCTAATGCCCGGATTTTACATTACCTGGTTGACTCATGGGGCAGATGGGTAATTCTGAAGGTCATTATAATGGGTCTCCTGCTCACTTTGGTAGGTTATTACGGTCCAAATCAAGATGACCCCTCTTCTCTTAAAACCATCTTCTCGCATCTCCTAGATTTCCCGGACCCGATTATAATGGCCGGGGATTTTAATATTGCTCTTAATCCTAAACTTGATAAATCCGCAAGTAGTAGAGCCACTGTTCCATCTAAGTCACGGGGGTATTTACAGACTATGATGGTGCAAAATGGCCTTTGTGATATCTGGAGAGAAAGATCTGGTCAGCAGCTTGGTGTATCATATTGTAATAGTAAGTACCGACATAAATCAAGAATAGACTATATTTTGGTCAGTCATTCTCTAAGAGGTAAGGTTAAAGACATTGGATACCTTACTTCCCACCTTTCCGACCACTTTGGGATATTATTGGATCTAGACTGGGTGCAGGCCCAGCAGCCCAGAGTTTGGTCTTTCGATAGAACCTTACTTCTTGAGGAGGCAGAAATGTCCTTTTTATCTCAGGAGACTGAATATTTCTTGAGTGTAAATTTAGGCTCTGCTGTAACCACCGTGGTCTGGGACTCCCTTAAGGTGTTTCTTAGGGGTCTAATCACGAGTAGGGTGAGCTTTAGGAACAAAAAATATAGAGGGGAGATTGCATCTATAGAGGCAGAAATGAAGGCGGTGGAGTCAGAACTCAATAGTCAGGTTGTTTTGGAAAAGCAGCAAGAGTACCTGGGTAAACTTAGCAAATTAAAGGAACAGCTGGAGTCTATTCTTCAAACAAGGCTTATGCATAGATGGGAGGCAAGTAAGATCGCTCATTTTGAGTATGGGGAAGTGGCAGGTAAGCTCTTGGCATGGAAGGCTAAGTCAGACAGGCTTCGTAATCAGATCAAAGAAATCATCATAGGCGATGGGGTAGCCGTTGTGTCTTTGGATGAAGAGATCGGCGACGCCTTCTTCGACTTCTTCCAAGACCTCTACCAAGAAGATCGAGTTGTAGATAAGCTCAAGGCTAAGGATTGGCTGGGTAGGACTACACTCATGTCCCTGAGTTCCAAGCAGCAAGAAGATATGGAGCAGGACATCACGCAGGAAGAGGTGAGGAAGGCCATTGCTGCCTGCAAGAGAGAGAAAGCCGCAGGGCCTGATGGGCTGCCAGCTGAGCTTTACAGGTCTTTGGGTGAAGTGATAATCCCGGTTCTGACACAATTATTTAATGAGATCTTATCAGACGGCCTTAAGCCCCCAGGATCTTGGAATGAAGCTATAATTACTTTAATTTTGAAACCTGGTAAAAATCCAGCTGTGGGTCATATAGGCCCATCTCGCTGTTGAACGCGGATTATAAAATCTTTGCTGCGATCCTGGTGGCCAGGCTGGGCCTTGTGGCCGGCGATATCTTACACCCTGACCAGAAGGGGTTTGTTAAGGGAAGGCACTTATTGGACCTTACCTATGATCTTATTGGGGTAATAGATATCGCCTCTACCTATTCACTCCCTCTTGCTGCCATAACACTCGATGCCACGAAGGCTTTCCATAGGGTTAATTGGGTCTACCTGTCGGAAGTCATGGGGAAATTTAACTTGGACAGGAAGTTCTGTCGAACTGTTCAGCTGATATACCAAGAGCCATCAGCCAGACTTCTGGTTAATTGCAACCTGACCAAACCTTTCAAGATTACAAGAGGGACCAGGCAGGGCTGCCCCCTCTCCCCTCTCCTTTTCGATCTGTACATTGAGCCCTTTGCTCAGCGGCTCAGGGAAGAACTTAGCATTGTGCCATTTAGGCACGGAGATTTGGAGAGGAAGGTGGCCATGTATGCAGACGATATCTTGGTTCTCTCTGCAGACCTGGCAACTACTTTCCCCGCTGTGATTGGATTGGCACAGGACTTTGGGCAGGTCTCGGGGTATGAGGTGAATGTCGGAAAGACTGAGGTCATGACGTGGAATCTTGAGGGGTGCCAGCATCAGGCCAGTCTTAATATGCGATATCTGGGGGTTAGAATAGTCCAGGATATTGCTAAGATTGCAGAGGATAATCTAGTGCCTGTTTCAAGGGAGTGTCAGAAACAGATGAAATCCTGGGCCCATCTTCCTCTAACCAACTTTGGGAGGGTTAATTTGGTTAAGATGGTGGTACTCCCTAAGATTACCTTTCTTTTCAATTCTATTCCTCTCCACTTCAATAAACTGGCTCTAGATAAACTCCAGCAGGCCATAAACTCTTTTATCTGGGTTTATAGATCTACCAGAATAGCATGGAAAAAGCTGAGGCGTAGGAGAGAAAAAGGGGGTCTTGCTTTGCCAGACTTGCAATACTATGCATGGGCCTTTCAGCTTTCACATTCACGGATGTTGTTAAAAATGCCAGTAAGCACCGGGGCGGGGGATATATTCTTGGCTATGTTAAAAGGTGCCAGCTTACCTGAGGCGGGTTTTCTGTTTAAATATGGAGAGCCAAAAAGTTTTTAAAGGGTTAGGCTTAGAGTTCTCCAGGAAATGGCCAGAATGTGGGCCAGTCTTAAGAGACTCGCCGGCCTTAACTACTTCTCAAGTTTAGCCCCTCTCTGGGACTCACCGGGTACACTGGAGTGTTTAAGGGACAGGCTGGCTTTACCTCTTAGAGAAGCTGGTTTGATGGTTTGGGGGGACCTCGCCTATGAGGGTACACTCTTGTCAAGGGCACAACTCAGCGAAAGAGTCGGAGCTTGTCTTTCAAGGTTTAAGTACATTCAGCTGCGGAGTTGGGCCCAAACTCAGCAAACTCTTAGAATTACCATAGGCGAGGGTAACATCTTGGAACACCAGTTAGTGGACAGGCCAGCGGAAAAGAGGGAGGTTTCTTGCTGGTATTGGGCCATGGAGGAGGCCGTGGATGGTGATTTTAAACTGGCCTATGAACTGTGGGGAGAATCTCTACCGAACAAACAGTGTGAGCAGTTGTGGCAAAATTCTTTTAAGATCCTCTTTGATATCGTAAAACCAGCCTGTCTGAAGAGAAACCACCTGTTCACTACACACAGGGCCTATCTCTCTCCATTGAGGTTGACTAAAATCTCGAGGGGGTCTCCAGTCAGCTGTAGAAAGTGTGGCCTGCTTGAAGCTTTGGACGTACATATGTTTGAGGACTGTCCAGCCATTGCAGTTTTTTGGGAAGGAGTGGAGAAATCTCTGGTGGACATCTTGGGCCTCCCAATTCAAATAAATTTGGCCTTGGTTATTTTTGGCTTTTCTAACCAAGTTACAGGAACAGCCAGACTCTTTCTATTTTATGCCATTCTATTAGCCAGGAGGCAAATATGTAAACGATGGACAGAACACTCTCCCCCCACGCATTCCGACTGGCTGACCTCACTTTTTGAGACTTCTAAAATGGATCTGTCTAGAGCCTGTGGCAGAAAAAAGACTGCATTTTGGGACTGACTGATAAAATGGGCCGGGGTCTAATCTGTAGGTAGATATACAATGGTTTAAATATTCACATAAACAATCAGTGGGTCCTATGATTATGTCTCTTTGACACTCTTCGGACTACGTCTGGCACCCTCAGGTATCTCGTTGGCCAACGACGATTGTCACCAGGTTCATTTGGACCTTGTCGAAGAGTAACATCTTCCCCTTGTCGGGGTCAGCGACACTCGAGTCTGTCATAGTACCTGTAGGCGGGCGCTTCTCGAGATTCCAACTTAAGGCCTACTCTTCCCAGATTACTGGGGATTGGTACGAACGGCTTGTCTGTCCAGTGAGGTTGGAGGCGAATGAGGACAAAAAAAAAAAAAGAAAAAGCCCCTCAGTCAATCAGAAGGGGTGAAATTTTAAATTTCAGCCCAACTGTCAATTTAGTTATATATTTGAGACTTAATTTCTCCAAAACTACTTAACAGGTTTGCACCAAATCACAAAAGCAGACTTTCTGGGTAAAGATGTAGTTTTCTGCCGAACTTGACGTAATTCCTTTTAGCCATTTGGCATTAGTGCTGTAATAAATTCTCAGTGGGCATTGCAGATTTGGACCCACTTTTTCTCAGCCCCCCTCAAAGGATCACCTCAAAACTTTCCAGGAAGGAGCTAAGGTGGATTAACTTGTTTGGGAGAGTTTTGTGAACATTCGTCAAACGACAACAGAATAATTAGCAAAAAACAAAAAGCATTCTTCCTATGAAAATCTGACCTAACTGTTACTGCACAGTGACAATATATGTCACTAAGAACCTAGTCAAAACACGTTGTATCGTGGCTGACATGTGTTTCCAATTAAATGCACAGTAAAATAAAAAATGAACATGTTCGAGTGCAGCCTCTCCTTGTAAAACTATTTGTCCTGAAGTGGTTCTTACCTTGTTGATTGGCATTGCACATACTAGCAGAGTACTGTGGTTGAACTGGAACCATCTCAAAGAAACACATATATTTATACATGCTTATATATATTTTTTTTTAAACTACATTAAATAAACCATTAAAATTAAATTAGTAAGAGTAAAGTATGTTTAAAGTTTTAAAAATGTACACCCTATAGAAATATATAACTAGTTTTGACTATAAACATAAATATATAAAAGATTATTCTATTTAACACTTTAAATTTAAAAATAGACATAAATCTAATATATATATATGTATATATATATATATATCTTAGTTTTAAAGATATTTTGTATTTATATATATATATATATATATAATATATTTTGTGCTTGTAATACAATATATTATAAACATATTAGCAGTTTAAATAATTACAAAAATATTATTAATAAAAAAAACATATTTAATTAAATAATGAAACCAACAGAATAAATGGTCAAAAATAAAATTTTAAAAACAAACAACATTTGTGAAAAATAATATTAAGAAAAGAAATGCAGATTATTAGAAAACTAAAATCATATAATATTTAATACCAATACAAAAAAGTATTACTATAAATACTGTTTAGCAAACTTTACATAACGAATGTACCTTGCAAGGGTTTAATTTACAAATGCCACTCCATCCTAATGAACAGTGTGGTAAGTTTTGAATTTCAGAGTGATTAGATTTACTATTCCAACTCCAGTCCAAGCAACAGTAGGAACTTGTTTGACTCCAGAGAGCTTAGATTTACTAGAACCTCTCCAGTCTAGGCAATAGTAGAAAAAAAATTGGATTCTATTAGGATTTAACTTGCTATTGCCAAACCAGTCTAATCAACACTAAAGAAAGTGTTGGACTCTGGAGAGGTTAGATTTGCTATTACCACTGCAGTCTAAGCAAAACTAGGGAAAGTGTTGGACAACGCAGAGGTTAGATTTACTATTTCCACTCTAGTCTAAGCAACAGTATGGAAAGTTTTGGACTTCGGAGGAGTTACATTTACTATTCACACTCCATTCTAAGCAACACTAAAGAAAATGCTGGACTCCAGAGGGATAAGATTCACTATTCCTACTCCACTCTAAGCTTTAGTATGGAAAGTGTTGGACTCTGGATGGGTTTCATTTACTCTTCACACTTCAGTCTAAGTAACACTCAAGAAAGTATCAGACTCTGAAGGGTTACATTTACTATTCCCACTCCAAGCTACACACCAGTACGGAAAGTGTTGGACTCCGGATGAGACAGATTTACTATTTCCACTCCACTCTAAGGAAAAGTTGAGAAAGTGTTGAAATTTAGAGTGGTTAGATGTACTATTCTCACTCCTTTCTACACAACAGTGGGGGAAAATGTTGGACTCCAAGGGGTTAGAGTCACTATTTCCACTTCAGTCTACACAACAGTAGGAAAAGTGTTGGACTCTGGAGGGGTTAGAATTACTATTTCCTCTCCCGTTTACACAATAGTAGGGAGTGTGTTGAACTCTGGAGGGTGAGATTTACTATTCCCACTCCAGCCCAAGCAAAAGTAGGGAAAATGTTGGACGTTGGAGGCACTACAAATAGAATTCCACCTCATTATCATTTTATAGAAACACTCAATATTAAAAAAATGACATTATTGCATACTATATAGAAAAAATTAATAAACCTAAAATTAAAGAAGAATTAAAATAATATTGACTTCTCCGCCTACAAAAGGCAAACAGTAAACACCAAAAATATAACTTACCTAATATTTTTTTTTTTTTAAAGTATCAAATTACATAAACTAAAATAATTCACTTACAAATACAAACAATTCAAAAATACAGTTTGAAAACATTACTGTATAAAAAACTTAACAAATAATAAAGAAATAACAAAAAATACATAATATTTCTACCAGTAAAAAATACATAGATAATTATCAATTATTCAACAAAATATTAAGAATAAATTAAGAATATGAAAAAAATTAATCTGGAAGCCAACCAAGACACCAAATATGAGATGAATGCAGAAAAGATCATTCAGTGAAAAAAACTTCATTTTGGCTGTGAGCCAAATCTGGGGACTCATACAATCGGGCAGGAGATTATTGACGACTGGACGAACGTCCTTGCAAGTTTGATGGGGTATTTCATGGGCCAGTGTTAGAGTGGGCAAGAATGCACCCAAGATCAGTCCAACACTTGGCACACAGCTGAGTTGGGTACCATGTTTTTTCTGACGAAGAAATATGCTAAAACCGGAAACAAAGTGTACCAGTCTGAATTGAAAGGTTTAATGATAGAATACAATAAACAATGCTGGAATAAGGAAGGCACAATATCAGCTATTTGGCATGGCTCTAAAGAATGTTGAGGGCTAGTACAGGACCTGGTGCTAGCCAAAGTTGATACTAACAACCTTGATGCTGACAATTGGATAAAGTTTGCCTCAGATGTTTACAACAATAAACATTAAGATCCACTACAAATAGGCACTGGAAATCATATAACTCTACAAACCACTGAAGAAATGATCAGCGAAATAATGAAGACCTGCAGGGGCAACATTGCCCCAGGCTCTAACGGTATACCCATCTCCGTATTTAAGTCAAACCAGGAATTCTGAGTTAATCCCCCATGTCTCCTGTATAATTCTGGTTTGGAAGCTCATATAATTCCTGTCTCATGGAAGGGCTCAATTCTGCATCAATTGCACAAGAAGGAAAGCCCACAAGACCAAAAAAATTATAGAACCACCCCCTCCTAGATAGTGTGGCAAAAATGTTTGCACACATTCTTTTGACACAATTGGAAGAATGGCTAGATGATAATATATTGCTGTATATGTTCCAGATGGGGTTTTGAAAGAACTGTGAAACCCAGGATAATGTGCTATCAATTAATTTTAGGGCACAGAAGGCGATACATCATGGTCATAAACTCTATGCATGCTACCTCGATTTCAGTGCTGCATTTGATAAAGTCAACAGAACCATATTTTGAGGCAAACTAAAAATCTGGGGAATTTCAGATTCTCTTTTATCTCCAATTTGTATGTTGTACAAGGGCACTTGTGTGCGAGTGAAGTTAGGGGAGGGTATTAGAGTGACTTTAGAAAAATGCTCACAAATCATGGGCTAAAAAAGAGCTGCTTACTGGCACTGCCTCTTTTTAATCCGTACAAAGCAGATTTAATCTCAGAGCTTCAAAATAAATCAGGGCCTTCTTCCCTAAATTCGATACTGAGCATTTTTGCCGCATTGCAATATGCAGATGACACGGTCCTCTTAGACCACACACCAGGCGGCCTTTTACGTTCGCTAGCTTGACTTCAGAGTTACATTGCAAAGACTGACCTAAAGCTAATGTCATGGGTATAATCCTGGGTGAATCGTCCATATCTGCTGGGATTTGGGCAGACAGGAATCGCCAATTGCACTCCAGATTACTCCCCACCTTTACCAACCTATATACACAGTAAATATGGATGAATGGTAGCATGGTGGGCCTTAGCATGTATGTATGTTGCCCTTGTATGCCATGTTAAGCTCATGCAGCTATTGAGCTCTAGCGCTTCAGACTCAGGAAGTCTTGTCCTAGCACTTCAGGACTCATTCCCAGGATCCCCCTTGGTCGGTGAGAGAGACACGCAAGATCACATGATACCGGTGGCCATTTTGAGAGTGAGGGCTTAAATGTCACGCCCAATGCTTTGCAAATGTGCCTTCAGGAAAGACGTCTCAGCGCTTCTGGCTGCTGGATTTCCCCATGAATTGGCCTGTGTGGGCCACTGCTATACTTACCGAAGCAACACTGCGGCAACGTCCTCTCCTCATTCCTCTCTTCAGCTGCACTGCCCGAGGCATACACTGCCTTTGACCCACGCCTCACCTAATAACCGCTACTTGCCACCACAGAGCATCCTGATTTCCTGTAAATAGATAAAAGAAAGGAAGAACACAGCTAAATGCAATGTGAAAAGATAGCACTGTGTGCGTACAGCATCAGACTATAGCACCAAGCTTGATCATAGTTTTCAGTGCCTAAGGGGGTCATTAGGATGGTGGGCGGACTTGAGTCCGCCCGCCATTCCAGCAGTAACGGGACCGCCCGCCTGTCATGCGGCGGTCCCTCACCCCTAATTAAGATGCGACCGCCATTGCGGCGGTCGCATCTGGCAATTTAACATTGCGGCGGGTGCTGCTGGCTGTAGCACCCGCCACAAAGTCAAATGGCCATGTTGTGCATTTCCATGCACAACGGGGCAGGCACCACGTGGTGCCTGCCACCTTGTGCATGGAAATGGAGGGGGGTACCATGGGTACCCCCCCCAGTGCACAACTGCCCCCCCACAGAGGGGGCCCGCAACGGGCCCCCAAAGCCAGTCTCTGCCTGTCCTTTTGCGGCGGGATATCCGCCACAAAAAGACAGGCCGAAGGGCTCATCCTAATCACTACGGCGGTGCCTGCACGGAACCGCCGCAATGATGCCCTGGTTCCGGGTTCCGCAAGGCGGGCGGAAAAGGACCGCCTTGCGGGACCATGGCGAACGGACGTTCCGTCCGCCGCGGTACCAATGTGATTCCCACCGCAATCCTAATTTGGCGGTGGGTGAATCACAATGTAATGGCGGGAGGATGGCCACCGCCGGCCTGGCGGTGGCGATCCTCCCGCCACCAAAATGAGCCCCTAAGAGAGCAGTTCATTTCTTGCAGTTTTGTGTTTTATGAAGCACTAATACTTTTGGGCCTTATGAGCCTGGGCTTGACTGTGCTTTGGGGCCTTATTGTGCATGACTGATGAAAGTTTTGGAACTGAACATCGAGTACATAAAGCATATGAGGTATCTTTGGAACTGAGCTAAACATAGAACAAAGTAAAGGGTTTCCTGATATGTATCAAAGACATTGAAAAGTAATGAGAACCTCAACAACTTTGCTGATTCTGCGATCAAGTTATACAGACATTTTATTCAGGTGAGTGAGTTTGAAAGTCTGAGTATGAGTGCACAAGAACGCATGTGTGTGAGGAAGATTGATGTGTGAGCAAACACGTTAATTACTACTGTCTCCACCATCTTCCTTCTGTGCAGATACCAGCGGCATGGTACCGCTAGTCTAGTACCCAAGCAGCCTGCCAGAGATGCTCCAGATCGCAGAACATCACAAGTAGGCTGTCTTTGCTATGTTATCCACACCCCCACTCCCTTGGGTGCACTACTTGGTGAACAGTACATTCTGTTCCCCTCATGGAATAATAAGAGGAGTAGATGGACTGTCTTCACACCAACACCCCTGCTGGCTCAGGACACCATGTTAGTGCTTGAATGTGTGTGCAGGCTTCTAACAGCTAAGCATTGCAAAAACCTAATACATTTCCTAATGAGCTGCTAAACGCCGTCATAAATGTCAATCGATCGGGAGAGAATCGAATATGTCAATACGTACCAGTATCTGGGGGTCTGGCAAGATGGAAATATGAACCACAGAACACAGCATAAGGCCATGATAAACAGAGCAATTCTTTTGCAATATCAATTCTGCCAACTATATCTAAAGCTATGTATTCTGTCTGGCAAATCCATACCAGAACTTATTAGATTTAAGTTCTCCCGGCTGTCTTATATGGTTCATCCATCTATGGCAACAAATTGCACAGAGATATAGAGATCACATTATCATATTAGAGATTATATTATCAACAGCCATTTGATTTATTTTTAGTCTCCCAAATCGCTCCCCAGTCAGTCAATTGAGGTTGGAATTTAGCATTAATAACTGTGACAGACTGGCAGATCTACTCTTCATTAAATACTGCTTTAGACTGTAAAATGCTGTAGCAGCTTGGCACAAGAACGCACTATGGAGAGACATCTGTGCCAATCAGAAAATGTACATCTCAAATATTATTAAGAACCTCACACAAATTCTAGAAGAGCAGGATCTCAAGAAGTTCTGGGACTGCACCCCGAGCTATAACTCTTTCAAGAAAATACCCAAAGAGTTTACACAGAGAATATCATTCATGGAAAACTTGAATGAATTATCTAAGTGCCGTTGTGCGGAGGGCTTTTGGGAGTAGCAATCACAACCGGTTTCGGGTCAGCGCGCCAGTCTTTCGCGCCCCCACCAGTACTTAGCTTCTGGCTAATGCGCACGCGCAGCGGATGCGCGCAGCGGGCGCGCCAAAGGCAAGCCCGTCTGCGCCCGTCCGAGCCCAGCCGGGACCAGGGGCCATGACCCCTGGCATTTCTAAAAATAACAATGTTACTTACAGTGCTCAGACACTGCTCAATATGAGAGAAGTTACGGATACTAATTGTCTACACGCACTGATCCTTGCCAACAGTCCCTCCAGTTGCCCCCACTGTGATTTTAAGTTTCAACCCTACAGTAGGGACTTACCAGATACCGGCCTCCCCAAAAAATTCTTTCTTTTAAATTGTCGTTCTCTCCCCAAGCACTCAGTTGAACTAGCACTGCTTATAGAGGATCTTAAACCCGATGCTTTATTCCTGACAGAGACGTGGTTACAGAACGAAGCTGATCCAATTATCACCCAGACCCTACCTCCGGGGTATTTAATTCATAGAGCGGACCGCAAGACTGGAAGAGGGGGAGGTTTAGCTATAATTTTTAAAGATAATTTCTGCTGCCGGTCCTCCGCTGAGGGGCTTCCTGACTGCGAAAGTATGAACTTCTCTTTGGAATTATCACCTATTACCACTCTCTCTGGTTTGCTACTTTACGAACGTCCTTGCAAGTTTGCTGGGGTATTTCATGGGCCAGTGTTAGAGTGGGCAAGATTGCCCCCAAGATCAGTCCAACACTTGGCACACAGCTGAGTTGGGTACCATGTTTTTTCTGACGAGGAAATATGCTAAAACCGGAAACAAAGTGTACCAGTCTGAATTGAAGGGTTTAATGATAGAATACAATAAACAATGCTGGAATAAGGAAGGCACAATATCAGCTTTTTGGCATGGCTCTAAAGAATTTTGAGGGCTAGTACAGGACCTGGTGCTAGCCAAAGTTGATACTAACAACCTTGATGCTGACAATTGGATAAAGTTTGCCTCAGATGTTTACAACAATAAACATTAAGATCCACTACAAATAGGCACTGGAAATCATATAACTCTACAAACCACTGAAGAAATGATCAGCGAAATAATGAAGACCTGCAGGGGCAACATTGCCCCAGGCTCTAACGGTATACCCATCTCCGTATTTAAGTCAAACCAGGAATTCTGAGTTAATCCCCCATGTCTCCTGTATAATTCTGGTTTGGAAGCTCATATAATTCCTGTCTCATGGAAGGGCTCAATTCTGCATCAATTGCACAAGAAGGAAAGCCCACATGACCAAAAAATTATAGAACCACCCCCTCCTAGATAGTGTGGCAAAAATGTTTGCACACATTCTTTTGACACAATTGGAAGAATGGCTAGATGATAATATATTGCTGTATATGTTCCAGATGGGGTTTTGAAAGAACTGTGAAACCCAGGATAATGTGCTATCAATTAATTTTAGGGCACAGAAGGCGATACATCATGGTCATAAACTCTATGCATGCTACCTCGATTTCAGTGCTGCATTTGATAAAGTCAACAGAACCATATTTTGAGGCAAACTAAAAATCTGGGGAATTTCAGATTCTCTTTTATCTCCAATTTGTATGTTGTACAAGGGCACTTGTGTGCGAGTGAAGTTAGGGGAGGGTATTAGAGTGACTTTAGAAAAATGCTCACAAATCATGGGCTAAAAAGAGCTGCTTACTGGCACTGCCTCTTTTTAATCCGTACAAAGCAGATTTAATCTCAGAGCTTCAAAAAAATCAGGGCCTTCTTCCCTAAATTCGATACTGAGCATTTTTGCCGCATTGCAATATGCAGATGACACGGTCCTCTTAGACCACACACCAGGCGGCCTTTTACGTTCGCTAACTTGACTTCAGAGTTACATTGCAAAGACTGACCTAAAGCTAATGTCATGGGTATAATCCTGGGTGAATCGTCCATATGTGCTGGGATTTGGGCAGACAGGAATCGCCAATTGCACTCCAGATTACTCCCCACCTTTACCAACCTATATACACAGTAAATATGGATGAATGGTAGCATGGTGGGCCTTAGCATGTATGTATGTTGCCCTTGTATGCCATGTTAAGCTCATGCAGCTATTGAGCTCTAGCGCTTCAGACTCAGGACGTCTTGTCCTAGCACTTCAGGACTCATTCCCAGGATCCCCCTTGGTCAGTGAGAGAGACACGCAAGATCACATGATACCGGTGGCCATTTTGAGAGTGAGGGCTTAAATGTCACGCCCAATGCTTTGCAAATGTGCCTTCAGGAAAGACGTCTCAGCGCTTCCGGCTGCTGGATTTCCCCATGAATTGGCCTGTGTGGGCCACTGCTATACTTACCGAAGCAACACTGCGGCAACGTCCTCTCCTCATTCCTCTCTTCAGCTGCACTGCACGAGGCATACACTGCCTTTGACCCACGCCTCACCTAATAACCGCTACTTGCCACCACAGAGCATCCTGATTTCCTGTAAATAGATAAAAGAAAGGAAGAACACAGCTAAATGCAATGTGAAAAGATAGCACTGTGTGCGTACAGCATCAGACTATAGCACCAAGCTTGATCATAGTTTTCAGTGCCTAAGGGGTCATTAGGATGGTGGGCGGACTTGAGTCCGCCCGCCATTCCAGCAGTAACGGGACCGCCCGCCTGTCATGCGGCGGTCCCTCACCCCTAATTAAGATGCGACCGCCACCGCGGCGTTCGCATCTGGCAATTTAACATTGCGGCTGGTGCTGCTGGCTGCAGCACTCGCCACAGAGTCAAATGGCCATGTTGTACATTTCCATGCACAACGGGGCAGGCACCACGCGGTGCCTGCCACCTTGTGCATGGAAATGGAGGGGGGTACCATGGGTACCCCCCCAGTGCACAACTGCCCCCCCCACAGAGGGGGCCCGCAACGGGCCCCCAAAGCCAGTCTCTGCCTGTCCTTGTGCGGTGGGATATCCGCCACAAAAAGACAGGCGGAAGGGCTCATCCTAATCACTACGGCGGTGCCTGCACGGAACCGCCGCAATGATACCCTGGTTCCGGGTTCCGCAAGGCAGGCGGAAAAGGACCGCCTTGCGGGACCATGGCGAACGGACTTTCCATCCGCCGCGGTACCAATGTGATTCCCACCGCAATCCTAATTTGGCGGTGGGTGAATCACTAATGTAATGGCGGGAGGATCGCCACCGCCGGCCTGGCGGTGGCGATCCTCCCGCCACCATAATGAGCCCCTAAGAGAGCAGTTCATTTCTTGCAGTTTTGTGTTTTATGAAGCACTAATACTTTTGGGCCTTATGAGCCTGGGCTTGACTGTGCTTTGGGGCCTTATTGTGCATGACTGATGAAAGTTTTGGAACTGAACATCGAGTACATAAAGCATATGAGGTATCTTTGGAACTGAGCTAAACATAGAACAAAGTAAAGGGTTTCCTGATATGTATCAAAGACATTGAAAAGTAATGAGAACCTCAACAACTTTGCTGATTCTGCGATCAAGTTATACAGACATTTTATTCAGGTGAGTGAGTTTGAAAGTCTGAGTATGAGTGCACAAGAACGCATGTGTGTGAGGAAGATTGATGTGTGAGCAAACACGTTAATTACTACTGTCTACACCATCTTCCTTCTGTGCAGATACCAGCGGCATGGTACCGCTAGTCTAGTACCCAAGCAGCCTGCCAGAGATGCTCCAGATCGCAGAACATCACAAGTAGGCTGTCTTTGCTATGTTATCCACACCCTCACTCCCTTGGGTGCACTACTTGGTGAACAGTACATTCTGTTCCCCTCATGGAATAATAAGAGGAGTAGATGGACTGTCTTCACACCAACACCCCTCCTGGCTCAGGACACCATGTTAGTGCTTGAATGTGTGTGCAGGCTTCTAACAGCTAAGCATTGCAAAAACCTAATACATTTCCTAATGAGCTGCTAAACGCCGTCATAAATGTCAATAGATCGGGAGAGAATCGAATATGTCAATACGTACCAGTATCTGGGGGTCTGGCAAGATGGAAATATGAACCACAGAACACAGCATAAGGCCATGATAAACAGAGCAATTCTTTTGCAATATCAATTCTGCCAACTATATCTAAAGCTATGTATTCTGTCTGGCAAATCCATACCAGAACTTTTTAGATTTAAGTTCTCCCGGCTGTCTTATATGGTTCATCCATCTATGGCAACAAATTGCACAGAGATATAGAGATCACATTATCATATTAGAGATTATATTATCAACAGCCATTTGATTTATTTTTAGTCTCCCAAATCGCTCCCCAGTCAGTCAATTGAGGTTGGAATTTAGCATTAATAACTGTGACAGACTGGCAGATCTACTCTTCATTAAATACTGCTTTAGACTGTAAAATGCTGTAGCAGCTTGGCACAAGAACGCACTATGGAGAGACATCTGTGCCAATCAGAAAATTTACATCTCAAATATTATTAAGAACCTCACACAAATTCTGGAAGAGCAGGATCTCAAGAAGCTCTGGGACTGCACCCCGAGCTATAACTCTTTCAAGAAAATACCCAAAGAGTTTACACAGAGAATATCATTCATGGAAAACTTGAATGAATTATCTAAGTGCCGTTGTGCGGAGGGCTTTTGGGAGTAGCAATCACTTCCGGTTTCGGGTCAGCGCGCCAGTCTTTCGCGCCCCCATCAGTACTTAGCTTCTGGCTAATGCGCACGCGCAGCGGATGCGCGCAGCGGGTGCGCCGGCGACGCGCCAAAGGCGCGCCAAAGGCATGCCCGTCTGCGCCCGTCCGAACCCAGCCGGGACCAGGGGCCATGACCCCTGGCATTTCTAAAAATAACAATGTTACTTACAGTGCTCAGACACTGCTCAATATGAGAGAAGTTACGGATACTAATTGTCTACACGCACTGATCCTTGCCAACAGTCCCTCCAGTTGCCCCCACTGTGATTTTAAGTTTCAACCCTACAGTAGGGACTTACCAGATACCGGCATCCCCAAAAAATTCTTTCTTTTAAATTGTCGTTCTCTCCCCAAGCACTCAGTTGAACTAGCACTGCTTATAGAGGATCTTAAACCCGATGCTTTATTCCTGACAGAGACGTGGTTACAGGACGAAGCTGATCCAATTATCACCCAGACCCTACCTCCGGGGTATTTAATTCATAGTGCGGACCGCAAGACTGGAAGAGGGGGAGGTTTAGCTATAATTTTTAAAGATAATTTCTGCTGCCGGTCCTCCGCTGAGGGGCTACCTGACTGCGAAAGTATGAACTTCTCTTTGGAATTATCACCTATTACCACTCTCTCTGGTTTGCTACTTTACGAACGTCCTTGCAAGTTTGCTGGGGTATTTCATGGGCCAGTGTTAGAGTGGGCAAGATTGCCCCCAAGATCAGTCCAACACTTGGCACACAGCTGAGTTGGGTACCATGTTTTTTCTGACAAGGAAATATGCTAAAACCGGAAACAAAGTGTACCAGTCTGAATTGAAGGGTTTAATGATAGAATACAATAAACAATGCTGGAATAAGGAAGGCACAATATCAGCTATTTGGCATGGCTCTAAAGAATTTTGAGGGCTAGTACAGGAACTGGTGCTAGCCAAAGTTGATACTAACAACCTTGATGCTGACAATTGGATAAAGTTTGCCTCAGATGTTTACAACAATAAACATTAAGATCCACTACAAATAGGCACTGGAAATCATATAACTCTACAAACCACTGAAGAAATGATCAGCTAAATAATGAAGACCCGCAGGGGCAACATTGCCCCAGGCTCTAACGGTATACCCATCTCCGTATTTAAGTCAAACCAGGAATTCTGAGTAAATCCCCCATGTCTCCTGTATAATTCTGGTTTGGAAGCTCATATAATTCCTATCTCATGGAAGGGCTCAATTCTGCATCAATTGCACAAGAAGGAAAGCCCACATGACCAAAAAAATTATAGAACCACCCCCCTCCTAGATAGTGTGGCAAAAATGTTTGCACACATTCTTTTGACACAATTGGAAGAATGGCTAGATGATAATATATTGCTGTATATGTTCCAGATGGGGTTTTGAAAGAACTGTGAAACCCAGGATAAAGTGCTATCAATTAATTTTAGGGCACAGAAGGCGATACATCATGGTCATAAACTCTATGCATGCTACCTCGATTTCAGTGCTGCATTTGATAAAGTCAACAGAACCATATTTTGAGGCAAACTACAAATCTGGTGAATTTCAGATTCTCTTTTATCTCCAATTTGTATGTTGTACAAGGGCACTTGTGTGCGAGTGAAGTTAGGGGAGGGTATTAGAGTGACTTTAGAAAAATGCTCACAAATCATGGGCTAAAAAAGAGCTGCTTACTGGCACTGCCTCTTTTTAATCCGTACAAAGCAGATTTAATCTCAGAGCTTCAAAAAAAATCAGGGCCTTCTTCCCTAAATTCGATACTGAGCATTTTTGCCGCATTGCAATATGCAGATGACACGGTCCTCTTAGACCACACACCAGGCGGCCTTTTACGTTCGCTAGCTTGACTTCAGAGTTACATTGCAAAGACTGACCTAAAGCTAATGTCATGGGTATAATCCTGGGTGAATCGTCCATATGTGCTGGGATTTGGGCAGACAGGAATCGCCAATTGCACTCCAGATTACTCCCCACCTTTACCAACCTATATACACAGTAAATATGGATGAATGGTAGCATGGTGGGCCTTAGCATGTATGTATGTTGCCCTTGTATGCCATGTTAAGCTCATGCAGCTATTGAGCTCTAGCGCTTCAGACTCAGGACGTCTTGTCCTAGCACTTCAGGACTCATTCCCAGGATCCCCCTTGGTCGGTGAGAGAGACACGCAAGATCACATGATACCGGTGCCCATTTTGAGAGTGAGGGCTTAAATGTCACGCCCAATGCTTTGCAAATGTGCCTTCAGGAAAGACGTCTCAGCGCTTCCGGCTGCTGGATTACCCCATGAATTGGCCTGTGTGGGCCACTGCTATACTTACCGAAGCAACACTGCGGCAACGTCCTCTCCTCATTCCTCTCTTCAGCTGCACTGCCCGAGGCATACACTGCCTTTGACCCACGCCTCACCTAATAACCGCTACTTGCCACCACAGAGCATCCTGATTTCCTGTAAATAGATAAAAGAAAGGAAGAACACAGCTAAATGCAATGTGAAAAGATAGCACTGTGTGCGTACAGCATCAGACTATAGCACCAAGCTTGATCATAGTTTTCAGTGCCTAAGGGGGTCATTAGGATGGTGGGCGGACTTGAGTCCGCCCGCCATTCCAGCAGTAACGGGACCGCCTGCCTGTCATGCGGCGGTCCCTCACCCCTAATTAAGATGCGACCGCCACCGCGGCGGTCGCATCTGGCAATTTAACATTGCGGCGGGTGCTGCTGGCTGCAGCACCCGCCACAAAGTCAAATGGCCATGTTGTGCATTTCCATGCACAACGGGGCAGGCACCACGCGGTGCCTGCCATCTTGTGCATGGAAATGGAGGGGGGTACCATGGGTACCCCCCAGTGCACAACTGCCCCCCTCACAGAGGGGGCCCGCAACGGGCCCCCAAAGCCAGTCTCTGCCTGTCCTTTGCGGCGGGATATCCGCCACAAAAAGACAGGCCGAAGGGCTCATCCTAATCACTACGGCGGTGCCTGCACGGAACCGCCGCAATGATGCCCTGGTTCCGGGTTCCGCAAGGCGGGCGGAAAAGGACCGCCTTGCGGGACCATGGCGAACGGACTTTCCGTCCGCCGCGGTACCAATGTGATTCCCACCGCAATCCTAATTTGGCGGTGGGTGAATCACAATGTAATGGCGGGAGGATCGCCACCGCCGGCCTGGCGGTGGCGATCCTCCCGCCACCATAATGAGCCCCTAAGAGAGCAGTTCATTTCTTGCAGTTTTGTGTTTTATGAAGCACTAATACTTTTGGGCCTTATGAGCCTGGGCTTGACTGTGCTTTGGGGCCTTATTGTGCATGACTGATGAAAGTTTTGGAACTGAACATCGAGTACATAAAGCATATGAGGTATCTTTGGAACTGAGCTAAACATAGAACAAAGTAAAGGGTTTCCTGATATGTATCAAAGACATTGAAAAGTAATGAGAACCTCAACAACTTTGCTGATTCTGCGATCAAGTTATACAGACATTTTATTCAGGTGAGTGAGTTTGAAAGTCTGAGTATGAGTGCACAAGAACGCATGTGTGTGAGGAAGATTGATGTATGAGCAAACACGTTAATTACTACTGTCTCCGCCATCTTCCTTCTGTGCAGATACCAGCGGCATGGTACCGCTAGTCTAGTACCCAAGCAGCCTGCCAGAGATGCTCCAGATCGCAGAACATCACAAGTAGGCTGTCTTTGCTATGTTATCCACACCCCCACTCCCTTGGGTGCACTACTTGGTGAACAGTACATTCTGTTCCCCTCACGGAATAATAAGAGGAGTAGATGGACTGTCTTCACACCAACACCCCTGCTGGCTCAGGACACCATGTTAGTGCTTGAATGTGTGTGCAGGCTTCTAACAGCTAAGCATTGCAAAAACCTAATACATTTCCTAATGAGCTGCTAAACGCCGTCATAAATGTCAATCGATCGGGAGAGAATCGAATATGTCAATACGTACCAGTATCTGGGGGTCTGGCAAGATGGAAATATGAACCACAGAACACAGCATAAGGCCATGATAAACAGAGCAATTCTTTTGCAATATCAATTCTGCCAACTATATCTAAAGCTATGTATTCTGTCTGGCAAATCCATACCAGAACTTTTAGATTTAAGTTCTCCCGGCTGTCTTATATGGTTCATCCATCTATGGCAACAAATTGCACAGAGATATAGAGATCACATTATCATATTAGAGATTATATTATCAACAGCCATTTGATTTATTTTTAGTCTCCCAAATCGCTCCCCAGTCAGTCAATTGAGGTTGGAATTTAGCATTAATAACTGTGACAGACTGGCAGATCTACTCTTCATTAAATACTGCTTTAGACTGTAAAATGCTGTAGCAGCTTGGCACAAGAACGCACTATGGAGAGACATCTGTGCCAATCAGAAAATTTACATCTCAAATATTATTAAGAACCTCACACAAATTCTGGAAGATCAGGATCTCAAGAAGCTCTGGGACTGCACCCCGAGCTATAACTCTTTCAAGAAAATACCCAAAGAGTTTACACAGAGAATATCATTCATGGAAAACTTGAATGAATTATCTAAGTGCCGTTGTGCGGAGGGCTTTTGGGAGTAGCAATCACTTCCGGTTTCGGGTCAGCGCGCCAGTCTTTCGCGCCCCCACCATTACTTAGCTTCTGGCTAATGCGCACGCGCAGCGGACGCGCGCGCAGCGGGCGCGCCAGCGGCGCGCCAAGGCAAGCTCCGTCTGCGCCCGTCCGAGCCCAGCCGGGACCAGGGGCCATGACCCCTGGCATTTCTAAAAATAACAATGTTACTTACAGTGCTCAGACACTGCTCAATATGAGAGAAGTTACGGATACTAATTGTCTACACGCACTGATCCTTGCCAACAGTCCCTCCAGTTGCCCCCACTGTGATTTTAAGTTTCAACCCTACAGAAGGGACTTACCAGATACCGGCCTCCCCAAAAAATTCTTTCTTTTAAATTGTCGTTCTCTCCCCAAGCCCTCAGTTGAACTAGCACTGCTTATAGAGGATCTTAAACCCGATGCTTTATTCCTGACAGAGACGTGGTTACAGGACGAAGCTGATCCAATTATCACCCAGACCCTACCTCCGGGGTATTTAATTCATAGAGCGGACCGCAAGACTGGAAGAGGGGGAGGTTTAGCTATAATTTTTAAAGATAATTTCTGCTGCCGGTCCTCCGCTGAGGGGCTACCTGACTGCGAAAGTATGAACTTCTCTTTGGAATTATCACCTATTACCACTCTCTCTGGTTTGCTACTTTACCGCCCCCCGGGACCCATAGGTCAATTCCTTAGTATACTTCCGACCTTTGTGGCTAATTTAGCATTAACCCCAGCTAATTTCACAGTACTAGGGGATCTCAATATCCACCTGGATGACCCCTCTGACCATCTGGCCAAAGAGCTTCTAACAAGCCTCTCAGCACTTCAATTTAAGCAGAAAGGCTTTGCCCCTACGCATGTCAAGGGTCATCTCCTAGATCCAGTGTTTAGTAATGACCAGAATCTCTCGGTAGGGTCTCCAATCCCCCTCCCCTGGACTGATCATCTGCTAATTCCTCTGGTCTGGGAGACCGTAGTGTCTTCTCCCCTTCAGAGTGTAACTCTGACCCTGGAAAGGAAATGGTCAAATCTTTCTGTTAGCCAGTGGTCCTTAGCTCTGGATGCCACCACACCCCCTCCTGTTCTCGATCCTGAGAGAGCTAATAACAACTTTAACCTCTGGATCCAAAACTCTTTGGACACTCTTCTTCCTATGAAACCTTCCTACAAGAGATCCATACATAAACCGGTACCATGGTTCTCCCCTAAATTAAGGGAGCTCAAACAAATCTGCAGGAAACTGGAAAGGAGATGGAGACAGAATCTAACAGAAGAGAGGAAAAATGTCTATAGAGAGGCAATTAGGAAGTATAAGGCAGAAATCAAAATCGCCCAATCCTCATTTTATGAGGAGAGGATCAGCGCAGCTGCTAACTCTCCCAAAGAGATTTTCCGTATTGCTAAATCTCTCATTACCATACCGCATAAATCCCCTAACACAGAGGATGCTTTAGCTCGCTGCAACAATTTAGCGGAATATTTCCACCAAAAAATTAATCTGATTTGTCAATCTTTCCCTTCCCACCAAAGCGAGCCTATAGCGTCCGGTACCGAAAGCCCCCTTCCCGAATCACAGTGTTCCTTAGCGGAGTTCCCCTTGATAGACGAGGTTGCCTTGAATACACTTATTTCTACGGTAACCTCGGGCTCTCCTGTGGACCCCGCTCCTCCTCCGCATCTCACTCGAGCTGCTGATGTTATTCAGCCAGTAATTTTGAACATCATAAATGCCTCCATCACTTCGAGCACGGTACCCCCTGATTGGAAATGTGCTCAGGTTAGAGCCCTCTTGAAGAAACCAAACTTAGACATCTCCAACATGGCCAACTATCGACCTATTTCTCTCCTTCCCTGGTTGAGCAAGCTGACGGAGAGACATATAAACTCTACTCTAGTCCATTATCTGGAGTCTAACAACTTGCTCCACGATTCCCAGACAGGATTTTGTCCCAGGCCTGGGACAGAGACGGCCCTTCTGGCAGTAACAGAGGAAGCAAGGAGACTTTTGGACCAGGGTGGCTCAGCAGCAATTATTCTGCTGGACCTCAGTGCCGCCTTCGACACTGTTGATCATAACATCTTGCTGGAGCGATTAAAAAATCTTGGAGTAACACACCGGGCTCTTACATGGATCCAGTCCTTCTTAAAGGACCGATTCTTTCAGGTTTTTGAGGGTACCTTTGCATCAAATCGACGGCCTCTTAGCTGTGGGGTTCCCCAGGGTTCCTCCCTGAGCCCCACGCTCTTTAACACTTACATGGCGACTTTGGCAGAGATAGTGCGTCCATTCGGCATAAAAATTATTACCTACGCAGATGATACCCAACTGGTTGTGGCACTAAACCACCCGGAGGGTTCATCTTGCGCCCTGGGCAATTGCCTAGAGGCGGTAGCCGAATGGATGGACCTATCTCACCTTAAGTTAAATGGGGACAAAACGGAATTGATGTTCCTGGGCAAAGCTCCATCACCTTCCCCGGCATTCTCATGGTCCATTTGTCTCAGCACTATGCCTGCCCCAAAGCACCAGATTAAGAGCCTAGGCATGTGGCTTGATAGCTCCTTAAGTTTTAATCATCAAGCCACCATGCTCTCAGCCACATGTTTCGGCCTGATGAGGATGTTAAGGAAAATTCTCCCTTTGCTCCCTTTTCAGGCGCGAAGGATTCTGGTACAAGCCCTCATTTTGTCCCGCCTGGACTATGGGAACGCCTTGTATTTGGGCGCCCCCCAGGCTACCATTCAAAAATTACAAGTGATCCAGAATTGCGCGGTTCGTTTACTTCTCCAGATTCCTCGGAGACAATCAGCAAAACCCGCAATGAGAAAACTTCATTGGCTCCCAGTCAAGTCCCGAATACAATTTAAGGCTATGTGCCTGGCCCACAAAGCCATCTGGAAAACCGGCCCTGCCATTATCCACCCCCTCGTCACTCCCTACCAACCTCCAAGGAATCTTCGTTCCAGCTCCGCTTTCCTTGCTACTACAAGGAAAGTATGTCGATCCAGATGGGGCGGACGCTCCTTTTCTCTGAATGCTGCTAATCTCTGGAATTCTCTTCCTTCTACTCTTCGCAGGGAATCCAACATGCAGTCCTTCCGTAAACTCCTTAAGACCTATCTCTTTGGTACCACCTACTAACCTGTCATGTTACTGTCTGTCCTGTCCTAAGCGCTACGAGGCCTCAGGGTAGTAATGCGCTATAGAAATTTAATTTCATTCATTCATTCATTCAAGTTGAGAAGAGGGGATTTATTGCTTCCCATCTATAATTCACCCAAAGTGCAGAACTATTGGCCTGATTATGAGTTTGGCGGTCTTACATCCATACCACGTGGAGTCAGTGGTCTTCTGCCCACACTATTACGACGCATGCAGCCCAGACTGCCGATTGCGTTGATGCTGTGTGTCCTGCCTGGGATGTGGCAGATTGCAATGTTGGCAATGCATACTTCATCGCTATCAGGGAGGTGGATTCCCACCGAGCCTATTACGAAAACACAGTTGTACTAGCAGTCCCTTTCTGGGAGTTCCCCAAAGGCAGTAATCCGTCACAGTGCGCTCTAAGCAAAGCACCGTAAGAGTGGGCATTGGATGGCTACTAATAAAACTCACCTGATGTCCATTGGCCAGGTGGATACACCTGCAAATCACACTATAAAAAACACCCCACTTCAGACCATGATCCTTTGCCACTCCACTGCAGCACAGCAAGACAGAGCCCAATTTTTGGTGAGATAATGCAGCCCTTTTTCCACCATCCCTTATACCACACTCCACACACTTTTGTTGCACATTTGTCTTACATCCCTTGGTGTATTTTTCTTTATTGTCACTTACTTTGATTTGGTGATATGTCATACAAAAAAAATCCACGTTTTTCTGAGGCAGAGTGGTCAGTCATGGTGGACAAAATCATAAGAGTAGAGCCACAATTGTTTGGAGCCCAAGTCCAACATACTGCTCTCAGTAAGAAAAGGGAAATGTGGTCCAGAATAGTAGACAGAGTGAATGCGCACACAGGAGGAAATTAGGAAGAGGGGAAACAACCTGAGGGGGAAGGTGCATTCCCTGGCCTCCAAGCAACATCTGGGGGCCCAGAGGACTGGTGGTGGTCCTCCCAGCGCCACAATACTCTTTCTCTCGGAGGAGAAGGTCTTGGCCATCCTGCATTCTGAAGGCTTGACAGGATACCTAGGGGAGTTTAGGCTGGTAAGTTACACCTCACTAACTGTCATAATACCTCAATGTCCTGTTCTCAACTCAACTTTTACCATTGTGTTGTATACCTAGTTTCCTAACATACAATCCTTAAAGTATCAGAGATGTTGGTTTGTTTGTGTTAATGTGTATTGTTGCATAAAAGATCACATGTATCAAACTCCATTACGTGCCACATGTTTGAATGGTGTTTGTAAGTATATTACTGTAAAAATATCATTCAAGCATCCATGATATGTGTTAATATGTAAATGTATGGTCAATCCCAACTGCATTTTGGCAACCGGTATGTTGCACTAACCATTTTGCAAGTGTTGGCAAGTAGAGACTGAAATGACTACAACTACCTTGAGGCACTGTTTCTGTAAGTCAAAATAGGATGAAATTGTGGTTTTGCCTATTCTCACTTGTCTGCCATATTACAACTGATGTTTATTTGTCATGGAGTTATCCATTTTGCAAGTGTTGGTAAGTAGAGATTGAAATGACTACAACTACTATGAGGCCCTGTTTCTGTAACTCCAAACAAGATGAAATTGTGATTTTGCCCATTCTCACTTGTCTAACATTTTACAACTGATGTTCAGTTCTCATGGCTTGAGCAATCTACATGCAATGCTCTACTCAGAGACATTTCTGCCTACTTAGCTTTATGTTGTCCTGGTCTCCTCAACCGAAACTATTGATGGCATGAGTAACACCATAACAAGTGTGTAGATCGAATATTTGTGAGGCATGAAGGTAACTCAGCTGATTGGAAGTGGCAGGTGACCCATTGACTCTGCACTGCTCACATGATGACTAATAAAGTCTTGGAATGGTCAAATACACATGTTACCTCTCCACTGTGTCGACTTAAATGTTTGGGAGATGTCATGTTTATTCCTTAATCCAAAATGCAACATCTCAGGACATCTAATGAGCTGCTTAATTCAAGTACATGTATTTAATGTCTTCAAACGTCTTGTTAACAAGTTCAATACCACTGAAATATATTACTATAGTAATCTTTACCTATTTTGTTTTCCTAGGTTTCTACTTACTGTGTCACAAAACATTTGGATGTAGATACCACACTTCCACCAATAACAATGTTCTCTATTTCACAAAAGATCGATCTGGCAGAGCAGCTGCACAGAGCTTGGCCATCGAAGAGACACCTATCCCACCCAGCATCAAGCCCTCAGTGATAACAATACTCCTGGAGATCTAGACGTCAATGACGGTACTGGTCCATCTGGTCAGCCTGGGCAGAAGTCAACAGTAAGTCTCACTGGGCCCACAACAACACTTTCCACCCCAGCTGCAACACCTCAACCAACCTTAATGCCCACAACCTGTGTACCAAGCACAGTTCCAACCATCATGTGCCCCCAAGTCCTGGATCCTGATGTGACATTCACCACCCCGCTAGAGAGGAGCCAGGACCCAGTGGGAGAGGGCACCCTGAGCCAAGGGCACAGGCTAGTGGGGGTAGGGGTCATGGAAGGATAACTGCAGATCAGAAGAATGAGACCACTGAGGCCACTCACACACAGGCCGCCATTGACCGAGTCTTGGGAGGCTATCAGGGGTCCCAAGGCATGATGGGCCAGGTACTCATCGAAATCAGGGAGATGAAGCAGGTGCAGAGGGACATACACCATTAGATGCAGGCCCATAACACCAACATGAGGTGCTGCAGGAGATTCACACACGTGTGCAGAGCTTTTCCAGCACCATCTACCTCTCCCTGTGGTCCAACAACACCAGGCCCATCAACATCTGTGGCAGCCACAGAATGGGAGGTCCTTCCAGAGGAAGACACACCTGCAGACACCCCTGTCCCCACAGCTGTGGAACCCCTCCAACACTACCAAGCTGGGACGTCAACGCAAATTTCCAGGAGGTGCAGATGGCAAGATCTCCTTTCTGATGGGAATATTTTGGACACTGGACTTCAAACTCTTTGGCTTCTACAATTATGGTTTCATTCACCATGAGTGACTTCTTCACGTTTCTGTTTTCCAGTTTGGTTTTGCACAATGTTTGTTTTCTCCTTGTTCACTTCAATAAATCCATTAGTATGAAACTATTTGCCTGCTGTAGTATATCTCACATCTAGCAATGTATATCTGTACTCACATCTGAACTTTACAGTACCAAAAATATCAACTTATGTAAGCATGGATACATTGCATGTACACAAACATGAAAAGAAGGGACACATCAGACAATTTCCAATTAAATAGGCAAAATAAAATTGGTGAATGGCATCAGCTGGAACCATATCGCCTAGCTCACAAAAGGAATTCCACATCAATAACACCAATAGACAAACACATGGCAGTACTACATTTTCTGATCACAGGATCACTCCAATACATTGTTGCAGTTTATGGTGGAATGTCACAACCACATTTCAGTGATGTGCCACAAACATTCTGGCCTACAATAAGGAGACACATCAACAGCTACATACACTTAACACACAATGAGGACTTAGCCACTGTGAAGGGAGAATAGCATGATTTCGCACATGGTGGCACACATTTTGCATTAGGACCACCACACGACAAGGAACAAGTCCAATGGATTCCTCATAACTTCTATCCTATCACTGTGCAAGCGGTCTTGGTACAGGATTTGTACACCCAAAGTCTGTAACACTCATTCCCTGGAACAACCCATGTCACCTTTGTACTACCAAACAGCATCATATACCCTCAAATGTCATAACTCTGAAATGCCCAAATGTAGATGCCATGGTGAAGGTGCCTAAAAGAGACCAAAACAAAGAAATAAGGCATTAAACCATACATATACGACAATTCACAAAGTCAACTTCTGGAGAACAGTCCATGACAAAAATCAAAGCAAGACAAAGCAACACAAACAAAATGACCATGTGTCTAAACCTTACTCACCAAACACCTTTCACCTGGATTTCACAGAGCTTGACCTGTCTAATATTTTAGCCTAACATACTCTGCTCATCATCACCACAAGAGTTGCTGTAACAATCAAAGTAATGACATTTCACAAAATACTTACACTCATGAGAAGAAGTTTTTGGTGAGATCTTGACACAAGTCAGCTCCTTCCACTTTACCAATATCATCATCAATTGACATTGCAGGATCTTCACCAGGTGGCACTTCATGGTCTCCATCCTCTGCGATACAAGGAATGTTTCATTTCAGGGGGATGTTGTGGAGTACACAGCAGGCTACGGTGATTTGACTTGTCCAGACTAAGCCTGGGCGGAGTTCGCAGAGTTCTGCCAAGTTGACCAAAAAACTCCACCGCGCTTTGCAGAGTTCCACAAGCGGCAGAGTGTGATGGTCATGCCTGTTCATGCTGATTTTCAGCACCGGGTGTTTGTCCTGCGCTGGAAAATCAATGCGAATGGCAAAATGCACAGTGCAAGAGGGCACTGATCCTTTTCTGACGCTCAAGTAGATTTTCTATTCAAGCGGCAACTCACTCAACGTGAACAGAAGGTTTCTCAATGTGAGGGGTCGCGACCACCCGTAACCACCCACATTGAAAAACTGACTGCCCGCACTGAGAAATCTCACCGGGAGGTGTTTTGTTCTCACTTGCACTCACCAACTTGATGCTGGGGAGAACGAGCAAGGAAAAATCTCGCCAGGAGGTGGATTTTCCTCCTCGCTCGTGCTCGACAACTTGATATTTCAGAACTCTGCATGATCCGTGGAGTGCGGAGTGTGGAAAACTCTGCAAACTCCTTGAACAGAGTGGAGGTCACCCCCTGGGCTTAGTCCAGACATCTTAATGTGACCTTCAAGAGCCCAAAAGCCCACTCCACTGGCCGCCATGTCCTTCCATGGGCCTCATTGAAGTGGAGTCCCCTGGCGTTGTTGGATTCCTCAGCTGTACCAACAACCATGGGCAGTTGGGATACGCTGAGACTCCTGGATGGAAGACAGACATAAGTGCAACAATAAGTTACACACTTTCTGATTCTACTACCTGACACTACCACACAAATTTAGGAAATATCATACTTACCAACAAGCCAGGCCATCTCCGATAGTATTTGTGACATCAGCTGGGGTATGGTGCTGTTCCGCAGTACGAAGGAATCATGGCCGGATCCTGGGAACCTGGCACAGACGTTTGAGATATACAAATCTGGTAAGCAGACAACTTGCACATTGATAGAAGGGAAGTGCTTCATGTTACAGTAAACTTGTTCCCAGGCTTGCGGTGGTACTAAGGCAATACGGGTGCCATCAATGGCTCCAACCACATGTGGGAGGCAACCAAATCCATAGAAGTCAACCTTCACATTGGCTAAATCCTCACATCTGGGGAACTGTATGTAGCTGTCCATGTGTCTAATCACTGCTGAAAGCACGTCTTGTAGTACACCACTGAACACTGGTTGTGACATACCACCAGATATAGCCACAGTGTATTGAAAGGAACCTGTGCCCAGAAAATGCAATACTGCCATAGGTTTCACAATTGGTGGGATACATGTGGGATTAGTGTTTCGAGGAAGGAGATCAGGCTCCATCTGATTACATAAATTCAGTATGGTTTGCCTAATCAAACGAAACTTCTTGATGATATCCCTTTCTTGCATGGTCTGAAGGTCTGGAAATGGGCGGTACGCTAGAGGCTGTCTTCTCCTCCCTCCTCCAGGGTACCTATATGTGGAGTGAAAACAATTTTGAACATTGGTCACAGTGTCCAGAGAAACATATGTGAAGAGTATGCCAAAAGTCATGTGACAAAACATAACGGGTTCAGAAAGCAGAACACATTATTCACATAACAAATGGCTACTGTCCAACATCCACCAATAATCCCCATTGTGGCCTTCACATATGTCTGTAACATAAATGTGCAAATTATACATCCAAAAATGTATCATTAGCCCCTTACAATTTTTGGGGGATATTGTTTGTCAAAATACCGTCAACGGCGGTGTACAGTGCACGGTGCAAATATATCATTTATACACAGTAACACACTACACGGATGATTTGTGTTATGGAAATTACATGGCAATGAAGTAGTTCATATGTAAACATGTAAGCCCTCATTTGGAGTGGTGGTGATGCACTTAACAGTCACCAATTCTGTACTTTTAACCGCTAAAATGACGGATGCCTGATCTCGCATATTGTATAATCTGAACCTGCTGCCGCCAGGCGGAAGTCGACCCAGCGGTGGGCGTTTTAGTCTACGACTGACACAGTCATAGGCTAATGCTAGTGATTGTGATGGTAGAGGGGCAATGGCTGTTTCTGTCTCCGCTGATGAATGCGTACATCACATACATGTACACTGCGGTTTGAAAAATTTCTCACTTGCCTCCTGAAACTGCTGGCATCAACACCTCCTCAACTTTAGCTGCTGTTTGCCACCTCTGGGAGCAATCATGCCAGGCCAGCAGGTAAGAAGGTCCATGTCTTCTCTGCAGAGGAGCTGGAGCTGCGGGCTGAAGAGGTCCTTTCCCTGTATGGCCAGCTCTATGGCTCACCAGAGGAACAGGTAACTATCTGGCATACATATATTACTCTGTGTAGCTCCCTCTTTGCTATTTCCACAGGCTACAATGTGCCCCTGATTTCCAGAGTTAGGTCTATTAATTGTTGTATCATTTGTTGGTCCCTACATAGGACACTCATGTTAGAGATTGTTGAGCACTATACAGTGTGATTGTAACATCACCATTGGCATGGGTAGGTTGTGTAAAGCCCTAGATTCTACTTGGTGTGTATGTAGTCATCCATGCATTCATGAATTTCGTGGATACCTGTGATGTTGATACAACTCTGATAATGCTAAATGTGAATACAATTGTATAGCCTTTACAGCATGAGCCATGTATGTACTCTGTCTGGAGCAGATGAGGATTCTGTTAGCTATGTCTGCAGTCCCACATATTAATCACCCAAAATCAGGGTTGCAGGGGAGCTAACAATAGCTCACAGACCCTTTCGGCGTGCCACACAGCCTTTAGGTCACTTATTGGACGGTGCCAAACTGACCTTTTTCATTTAGAAATGCTGTAAATGTGCCTGTCATGTGACATCAGTATGCTCAGCCTGTAGAGAGCAAGGCCTGACAATAAGCTGTGCACAGTCAGAACCATGTGCCAGGCTGGAATTGAGTCTTTGTGGCAATACAACTGATGCACAGAGTTACATCCCTGTTGACTAGTAGGTCCTTGGATGCTTACAAACTGAGTTGTCACAAACAATACTCACCCAGATTGTTATCACATGGAATACATTTGGAATGGTGATTGCTGTTACCCCTTGACCTGACACTTCTGTCCATTGACCTACATTTCTCAGGTGTGTGATTTCCTAATGACAGGCACCTTACTTTCACAGGTCTTTTTCACTGTTTCATGACTATTGCTTGCACTGTACAGCCCTATCTCACTTGTGACACATTAACAGTGCAGATAGTTGGTAACTTCATAACAGGTGTTTTATAGGTGAATCACCAGCTTTTTTATATTCAGCCAATCCAACAAGACATACAATGGCATGTTGATGTCATCCCTGTAACAGTACCACATAATGCAAAAGGTGTGTCCTGTGATGCTTGTCATCCCACACATACTCCATCACCCGTAGCATGATTTCCCATCTATGAGTAAACATGTCCACACATCCCCAGAAAGCAAGCTCTCACTGGCACACATGGCAGCCCTTTCAAAGTGACCTCAGTCATAGGATGTAGTCTATACTAGGGTACCAGGCTCTATGGACTGTAGCCATCAAGTCAATGGGCCTGGCTGTAAAGGTGTCAGTACAATTATGCAAAGGTTGGTAGCCTTCAATAGGCCACATTGTTTTCTCCTGTGTCATAGTACCTCACATCACAGTACATGTAAGATGGGCCTGGCATTTATGATGTTAGTGGGCTGCCTTAGTTTGGGACATGACCAGGTATGAGGATAGTCATAATATTGAAACAAATGTGTGTATCCATGCATTAGTTCTGCGTAACATGTAGTTGTGTGTTAACATTTAAGTAATGAGTGTACGAAAAGTTTCATTTACATTCTGTTTTTTCCTCTCTTGTATCCATACAGGTTAACGCCCATCAGAAGCAGTACATATAGAAGGGCATCACCAGGAAGGTGTGGAGCCTGAGGGTCTACGAGCAGTGCAGCGTTCATTGCCGAAAGAGGTGGGAGGACCTGAGGCACTGGACCAGGAAGATCACAGAGTTTGAGCTGGGGAAGTCCTCCCAGCACGGGCGGAGTGGTCGCCGCACCCTGACCCCCTAATGGCCCGTATACTGGTGGTGGCCTATCCTGAGCTGGATGGGCAGTTGAGGGCCCAACAGCAGCTACAAGGTTGTAAGTCCTGACCAGAAATCTGCATGTTACTTTCCCATCATTTTTGGTAACAGGCAGCCATTTCCACATCAACATTAAGGGTGACTCATGTTCAATGCACTAGAAGAGTTGTTAAATAGGTCTGGTAGTAGGTGCGTGTTGATGTGCTTTGCCTATTTTCCTTATGACCAGTAACACAGCAGAGTCCAGTCCACTACCAATTTACTGTCTTGAGCAGACACACGGCTGAGTAAAGTCATTAATCACCTCATGTTTTTTGATGTTCTGGGTGACAGTTGTACTAAACAGGCCACTTGTCTTCATTGTGTCAGGAGAGATGCTCCCTCACTACTGTGTCTTGTGTGATGGTAGCCCTATTACATGCGACATGTCATACAGTGCACATTATATGCAGTACAGGACAGCACTTTCCATTGGTAAGTTGGGATTCTACAGTAAGATGAGTGTGCAAATATCACTGGTGCTGTCAGCATTAGTGCTTATATGTTGCACAGGGTACCTTTTCCTGTTGTTGTTTCATCTGCAATACTGTTTCAAGATTCATTCACTGATTGTTGACATGCATCAGGGAGTGAGATGTAGAAATGTAGAGATGATATGTTAGTGTCTACACTCAGTCTTACAAGGCAATTTGTGCTTGCTATACCAAATGGTGCTGTGATGTGCCTTCCCGTTTGGACTAAAGTGATCTCATTGCTTCATGTCATAGATATTCACTGACACACAACAACCTTTAAAGCCAAATTGGCTTGTTCGAATGCAATCTAAAAATGGTGTTGTCACCAGTACCAAGCAGGATTGGGAATGTTCATACGGCTATATGAACTTTCATGCTGTGCATTTGGAGTATCTATCTCCCAATGTTTTGGCCCTCAGTGTCTGCAGGCTACTTTTCTATGCTACATGTGATACATAGCAAAATTTCTTCACTACAGCTTTCATTTGACTTTTTTAAAAGTGAACATATGGTGAAGTTTCAAGTAAAAAGTGACATCAGTGTGAAATGAACATTTGCATGTGATATTATTTCTGCCACAGCACATATTGCTGCTACATTGCCGTATAACTTGACATTCATGATATCATGATGATGTTGAAGGTAAATGAACGTTTGCTGAAATCTGGGACTTGTGTGAACAGTGTGGAAATGTATATTTAGTAGCCATCCTATTTGGTGGCATCGGTTTAGTATGGTATAGAAGGGCCAAAGGATACAAGGTGATCAACTATCCTAGTATAGACGTAAGCATAGAGTGTATACAAGTCCATTAATAGTATTGGAGCTGTATGGGGTTATAACATCACTGTGACCAAGTGTTTCAAATTAATGTAGCATGCATGCATGTTCTCATGCTAATGTTGAAGCCTATATAGTGAACCATGAAGCTGATGTAATCTGTGCACTTTAGAAATGATTTGTGTTGATGTGTTGAAATCTGATGGTCAGTTGCATTAAACCAATTTAATATGTAATTTCAGATCCATCCCAGGCAAGCAAAGGAGAAAGGGCCAACTGCGCTGGTTACAGTCTTTCTGGTCATGACAGTACGGACATGGAGGGACCAAGTGACCGAGAGAGTGTGGGAAGTGCCACAGAGGAGGCAAGCTCTACTTTGTCATCTTCAGAGTCATCCTCCAGGAGACACTCCTGAGTGGTGGCGGGCCCCACAGGATTTGTTCCAACTTCATCCTTGTCCACTACCCTCAGTTCCACCGCCACCCTCCCTGTTGCTACCCAACCAGTTGGCTGGATATGCTGCCCTAAGAGGAGAGCTGTCTCTTTCGCTCCAGGCACCTCAGCCCCTACCCCTGTTCCCCTGCTATGCACAGAGTGAGGAGGATATTGACCTCCTGAGAAACATCTCTGTGGGTCAGACTGCACTTCTAAATGCCATCCAGTGGAAAGGCAGCCATCTTCAGAAGAATATGGCCTACCTAGAAGGCATTCACAGTGCAATGACTGGCCTACACAGATCTTTTCAGGATCTGGCCTCTCCCTCAGCACAGCCTCCCATCTCCCCCAAACTTGTGTCCCTTCCCTTACCCATACCAATAACCTATTCCCAATCCTATCCAAAGCACATGCAAACATTTGCACACACCAACTCATACAGACCCAAGCAGCATATCCACACATAAGCAAAAACCTCACATTAAAAGCAGGCACCCACAACCACTGGCACCCCCACCAACATCACATCCAACCACCACTGACAACACCACACCCACTTACTCACACCACTCCCCATCACATCCCCACACACCACAGATGACAGCAGACATGCATGCACACACCCCACACCCACCACCATATCCACAGCCAGCACAGACAACACCACACCCAGCCCCCAACCACCATCACTTACATACATACACCACACACAACCACACCCACTGTCACCACCACATCAACATCCACAACACCCACACCCAGCACTTCCACTGCCACAACATCCACAGATACACCAGTCACATTCTACACACCTAGGAAATACAGACACACACAATCAAGCATCCAACAGACATCACAAAAACAAGACACACCCCTACTTGCAGCACATACACCTGACACACATGCACCTGCACATGCAACAGACCCAAGCACATCACACACAGTCACTCCCACTCCCTCTACCTCCAAGACCCCACTCCTTACCATTACCACTACTAAGTACCCTATTGAAGATCCCTCATTTATTCTTGCTATCACCCCTCCCAAACCTCTGACCAACACTTCCATGGACCTTACCAGGGTGGGACGAGGTGGCAAATGATGAAGCATGTCACATTACGTGAGTGAGCCTACCTCGTCCATTTCTTGGAATTGCCTTTTTCTCTGGAGGAAGAGTAGAAGTAGGTAGCAAGAAAGACATTGGTGCAGGTGTGCTTGAGAAAATGGTTTCAAGCACGAAAACAGGATGTAACACCATTTTTTGTGTTGTGATTGTATATCAAGGGACCTCCCACATCCAAGACAACCCCTTTCACCTCCAAATCCGCCCCTCTTACCCACCCATCCACTCTATCCACTTCCCAAGGCACCCCTGCCAAATATTTCCTGAGTTCACATTCCAAAACTCCCACAAATATATTAACATTTAAATTTACTAAACTTTTTCCAAAATAACATTTAAATACAACAATAAAAAAATTCCATAATTAATAATATGATACATAATTAATTAACAATTAAACACTAATTACCACTAATATAAAATAATTTAAAATGTAATTAAATTACCACCCCATACAAGTTTGTTATGATGAGTAATCATAACAAATTAAAAGTAAACGTATAAAATGACTATTAAACAAAAAACAATTTACATGAATATTAATCAATAACATATTCAAGTTACAATACAGAAATTTGCTTTATATTTATAATTTTATTCACTTGAACAACCTGCCATAATGTAAAATATTAATTTAATTTAGAAAAGGAAACCCTTTAAATTACAAACTATACTTCACAAAATTATAACAAATGTACTAATAATACTAACACCTAAAACTAATATTTTGACTAATAGGTGTTAAAATAATCAAAAACCTATATTTTTGCACCTATTTTATGTAAATGACATTAAATAAAACAGTATTTTTCAAATTATATTATTTAACAAAATAAATGATATTCTTGACAACGATATTCTGTGACACAATATTTTTGTACTAACAATATATTTCCTGCAATATTTAGGTATCACGATATTAAAAAATCAATATATTGTGTAAATACCTTTGGTTTACTCTGACAAAATGTGTGATTATTTCTTGAGTTGAGCTGTCATCCACCCCAAGTAATAATCCATTATCTTACAGTAAGCAAATCACATATGGTTGTAACATTTTCATCTATCTTGATCTGCCAGTCTACGAGGGACCTCCCTTCTTCATTTAAAGAGGAAAGCTGTTATAAAGCTAGCCATTTTCTTCGGCAGATGCTGTGTTGAACAATCATGTTTGAATTATAGAGCATTTAGGAACAATATGCAAATGCTTCTTCCTATATACAAGATAATAACTGCCCTACCTGATTTCAAATTCCAAGAATGTTTATCAGCATCCCTCTCTGGTGTCATTGATATGAAGGTAACCTGCCCACTTTTTCTCCTCATTTATGTTGGCTCTATTTAGGGGTTACATGTGGTCTTTCTGCAGCAGACGTACATAGTGAGTTAAGTGCAAACATTTCAGGTTCAAGTCACTGGAGAAGGGATAATTATTTTTCTATTCTTTTTGTATAACTTCTTGTGAGTTTGCTCAGGACAGCTAACTTATAGAGAGATGTTCTTTGAAATAAGTTTATTATGTTTACATTTGTAGTTGTGTTAGTTTTTTGTTTTAATTTGTAAAGTTTTTTTATACTAAATTATTTTTTATGAAATTATATTTTTATTTTTCATGTTTTTTGTCGTTTAATCTGGTAAAAAAGTTATTCATATTCTTTTTTAAATTTCTTTTTAAATTGCTATATTTTTTAACTGAATTATATTTTTATACATAGGTTTAGAAACTTTTGTGTTCCTGGATATGTCAAATGTATATTTTAAATATACTTGTTAAAATATGATATATTCAAATTTTATATTATACTAAACTATTTAAAAATTGAAGTTACAAAATGTTAATATTTATATTTGGTTTAATTACATACCTTCTTAATTTATGTATTTATTTACATTCTAAATTTTAAATTCATGCTATTTAGTTTTATAATTTAAAAGAATGTTATTTTTTTATTAATTGTTTTGAATTTAACTTTTTTAAACCAAATATTATAATTCTTAATCTAAAGTTATAGTAAATATTTGTTATTTTTTTATTTTTTGGTAGTACTCTCAATCTATGTTTATGTGGGGTGGTTTACTTTTTGGGATAATTAAATTGATTTTTATGAAATGTGCTCTTTTTAGTGTAATGTCTATTATAATTTTGCGGTGGTAGTTAATTTTAAAATCTAAAATTACAGCACTTTTCCTAATGTTGTTAAGTTTGGAGTGAGAATTGTACATTTACCACCCCCCTTCCCAAACAGCAACAATTTCTTCAATGTGGTTAATGTTGGACTTGGAATAGTTAAACTGAACCCCCAAAGCCTCCCACTTTCCTCAATGTGGTTAGGTTTGGAGTTGGAATAGTCACTCTGACCCCACCACCAATGTCCAGCAATTTCTCCAATTCGGTAAGCTGTGGAGTGAGAATAATAATTTGACCCCCCCCCCCCTTACTCCAAAGCACTACACTTACAAAATGTGGAGTGTTTGGAGTTGAAATGGTAAATCTGAACCCTCCAAAGTCCAACACTTTCCCTAATTTGATTAAGGTTGGCGTTGGAATACGGAATCTGCCACCCTCCTCTCCTAAGTCCAATGCTTTCCCCAATGCAGTGAAGATTGGAGTGGGCATAGAAAATTAGACCCCCCCCCCGAAGTTCAACACTTTTTCCCAATGTGGTAAACTTTGAAGATGGAATAGTAAGTCTCAACCTCCCAAAGTCCAACATTTTCTCTAATATGGTTACGTTTGGACTGGGAATAGTGAATTTGGACCCACCTGCCACCGCCCCGCACCCAAAGTTCAACACTTTCCACAACCCAGTAAAGTTTTGAGTTGGAATAGTAAATCGGAACCCCACAAAGTCCAATGCTATCCCCAATGTGGTTAAATTCAGAGTGCAAATAGTAAGTTTGAACTACCAAAGTCCAACACTTTCCCCAATGTGGTTAAATTTGGAGTTGAAATAGTAAATTTGACCCCACTCAAAGTCCAACTCTTTCTCCAATGTGGCTATATTTGGGGGGAATAGTAAATCTGATCACCCTAAAGTCAACCCCTTTCTGCAATGTTGCTAATTTTGGATTGGGAATAGTAAATATAACTCCTCCAAAGTCTGACACATTCCCCAATGTAGTAAAGTTGGATTTAGGATAGTAACTTTGAAACTCTCCAAAGTTTGATAGTTTACCAATGAGGTTAAGTCATAATAATAATGAGCATAATCCATATTTGTAAAGTGCAAACATATCACCCCTTAAGGTTTCAAGGTGCTGGGGGCCATTAGGGAGATTAAGTGAGCTATTGCTTAGAGTCACATGATGCTGAGCTGCCGTCGGGGCTCGAACCGTGACCCGTACGCTCCGGAGTCAGCCACTCTGGACGCTGCTCCACACCTCTCCCTCTCTGGAGTGGGAATAGCAAATATGAACCCCTAATCCCAACACTTTCCAGAATTTGGTTCACTTTAGAGAGGGGATTGTAAATCTGTCCCCCCAGTTCATTTTTCATGAAGTTTTGAGTCAGAGCAGTAAGAAAGACTTTACCCAATTTATAACACTTTTTCCAATTTGAGCGTGTTTTTGATGTGAATAGTAAATGTGATATCTATGAATTATTAGCAATTTTTTTATTTTTTTATTTTTCCAAATTAAAAGCTGTAGTCATTTATAGTATACATTGTTTGCTTGTTTAATAATATTGTTTTTATAAAGTATAATGTGTCCATTTTATGGCTATATATTTTTCTAAACATCTCTTTCAATATATGCCATTTATTTATTGTGAATTATTTTTCAATAATCACAAGTTGTTTGGTATTTTTACTTCCAAGAATGAATCATATTTTACTTCAGAATGACTACAATTACACATATGATTTAGTTGGAGTGTGCATACATTTGTTGTTTGCAGCTATACATTTTTTAAACATGCTGTACTTTAATTTTTAACAACTATGCAAAATATTTTATTTACTTACTTTTCTATAAACTATAATATAATAAAAAGTACTAAAAACAGCATTACAAATATCAGTAATTTTTTATATATAACTGTCTCCCATCCCACCGTCATTGCCTTTATTTGTAACAAAAATTAACAAACTTGGCCATCAGGTTTCCCAGATCTATAAACTCTTACGTCCCAAATCTTCAAAGCTTAATGTTAAGGTAGTTGATTATTGGAATCTGCTTTCTCCTGCCCCGTTAACTGAACATTCGTGGCCCTCACTATGGAACTCAGTTTCTCGCAACAAGATTTCCCGGTTCTTTCCCAAACTAAATATTGGTTAATGCACAAAGCGTTCTGGACACCATGGGGATTCGGGAGGATGATTTGTGCTGGAACTGTAAACAAGACAAAGGCGACTTAGCCCATCTTATTTTGCATTGCCCAGCAGTGAAACCTTTCTGGGACAAGGTATACTTATTTTTGTATAAACTGTTTAAATGTACACTGGGTAGAGATTTGCCAACCTTGGTAGCTGCTTTTCTACAGGTGGATCTGCCGTCGGAGGATGACAGAGCTCTCCTCGATCTTCTGTTGATCTCTGCGGTAAAAATGATACTCACCAACTGGAAAGATACCAGCAAGGCTTCCTATGCAGGTTGGATGAACTGGGTCATTCACCTCAGGGGGCAGATAATCTCACTCTTCAAAATTCACCTTGGAAACCTTCAACGAGGAAAATGTGGTTTACTTTGGACAAGTATTTTGACTCTTATAAACCACCGTGAACTTCATTAGGTTGAGCGTCATTCTCTAGCACAGGTGTTATACGTCATCGTTGGACACTCATATGCCATGTAACTCTTTACATTATGTTATGTATGGGGCTCTGGACTGTCTCTTTCTCCCCTCTCTTCTGGGTTTCTATCTCTTTCTTTTTTCTCTATCTTATCCTTTTTCTCCTTTTCCTATTCTTGAAGTATAGGAGGTTAGTTCTTTCTAGCCCATTGTTGAGACACATATGTATTGCCTGCAATTGAAATGTGGCTCCTTTCTTGTTCATTGATATGTGGTACATTCATATGTTCATTGATATGTACTTATTGTTCTAATCTCGCCAATTCACCTGTTTCTATTTGATGATCTTCTCCTTCCTTTCATATAAATGAATAAAGATCATTTGAAATAAAATAAAAAAGTTGTACATTTGTAAACACATTTTTTTAAATTTGACACATTGTTTTTTATTTCTGAACATTCATGAATAAAATACATATTTTTAACATGGATTTCTATTGGACTGACGTTTTCCATCTGTTTTCCAGTTTCTTTGATTTTGATTTTGTAGTCTTTCTTTATCATTTTGGGCTGTTCATAAAGTTTGTTATGAACTATAATGTTTATTCGTATTTTACATGTGTGTTTTATGTATTTTATGGTGTTTTTAATAGTTTTTTTAATGTGCTTTGTTTTAAGTTTAGGTTGTTAGTGATTTTTGGGTGGGGTTTTAAGTTTTTATTTCCAGACATCTGACTTTATTTTTAACCATGATGTATGTTACTTTTTTCAAACAAAAAGTCTTGGTTATCGTTTCACCAAAAATATTTTTTAACTTTTTCCTAGATTTTTTTGCTTTTCCTGGAGTAGCTATTTATTGTATCTATTTGTTTTTGGGGTCAGGATAGATTCCTTGGTTTATTGTACTCATACTGGATGTTCTGCCTTTCTCTGTTTTGATTTTGATTGTTCTAGTTCTTTTTTATCCAAAATTTTCTAAGATTATGTTTTTTTATTATGATTTCACTGACTAGGACTTTAGCTATGAAATGATGAATGTTGCCTTGTGTTGTTTGTTTATATGTGTTATTTGGTGGGCATTGTTCATTTTATGGTATTATACTTGCTTATTTGTGGTCTATATATGTGATTTTGTATGGTGTTAGCATATTTTTATATGTGGCAGAAAAGTGTTTATTTAAAATAATGCTACTTATTTTGCATTGGACATTTATTTGTTTTTTTAATATTTAGGGGCCGATTCCGATTTGGGCCGGAAAGCATACCGACCGACTCGGTACGGGAATATAGTCCGACCGACACGTACCGGCGCTGCCCGACCTGGGTAGTACGATGAAATGCATGTGAATCACGACCGACTCGTACGGAACACAAGCCGAACGACCGAACCGGACGGAAACAAGCTATCCGGCCGGGAAACCACGCGAATCGAACCGACCGACACGCACCAGGAATGAACCCGAACGAAACGTACCCGCGAACTCCGACCCGCGCAGTACGGTGTAATGCGTGGAAAACCAGACCGAGTCGCACGGAGCTCCAGCCGTACGACCGACACGCATACAAAAGCCAGCCGAAGCAAGCCAATACTCCGTGACCGACGCGTACGCCGCACAATAAACCTAGCAGAAACACAGCGTGAATGACTCGGAGAAGCTCGCACGAGACAACTGCAGCATCCTACTCGGTCAGAAGAACGTCTCCTACATGCACAAGAAATACAAAGGAAAAAATACAAAAAAAAGGGCCAAACAAGCAATGACAAAGTCAATAAATACAGGGAAAAAACCATGGAACAAGGACACACCCCCAACTCCACCTATATAAAGGCCACAAATCCCTACCATGATCCTTTGCAAATTCAACTGACCTGCCAGCACACAACACCATCAGACAGCAACCACAGACACACTCACAGCTCATCCATCACACAAGCCACACACCATTAGCACCTCAACAAATAGCACCCTCACATACACCCAGCAAAACCTACACTCACACACCCTCACTTGCACACACACACACATCAATCACCACCACCACCCATCACCATGCCCCCAAAGAAGAATCCAAAGTTCCTAGACAGTGAATTGGAAGTCCTGGTAGATGATATCCTCAGGAGTAGAGCCACAGTTGTTTGGTACATTGGTCCAACAGACCCCATGTCGCAGAAAACCAAGATGTGGGAGAAGATCGTCGACAGGGTGAACGCACAATCACCATGTTTGCGCACAAAGGAAGACATCCAGAACAGGTGGTATGATGTGCGCAGGAGGGTCAGGGACCTACTCAAGAAGGATTACATCGTGAGTCAGCGCACCGGCAGTGGCCCTCCTGCCAAACCACTATACCTCAGGCCCTGGGAGGAGAAGGTGCGGGCCATCCTACCACCAGTGAGCGTATATGGACTATCAAACATCCCAGAGCCTGGTGAGTACACAACTAATATACCCAATATTGTGTGACAATACACACATCACTGTCAAGGGGATAGTCAAACCATGCACCCTTAGCAAATCCACAGCAACCAAAAGATAATCATACCAAGATGTGTATGTTAGTCAGAGAAACATAATACCTGCCATCTCATAGTGATATGTAACAGTGTCATGACATGTACAAACCTAACAATAAATAGAGCAAGCCAGTGGCACAAATATAACAAACAAACACAGTCAGATATGTTGCCACCACCAGAACACCACCTCACAGGGAAGCTCACTGAAAGGAAGGAATTCTGGGTATGCTGGGGAAGTCAGTGTAGGCAATAGCATGATGGGAGTTGTAGTCACAGATATTGGTCACCCTCACAATTGGCCCATCAACACCACTATCAACCATGCTCACATCACAGGGAGTTAAAAAGAACTGACAAGATGGCTGACACTGGGTACTGCTGTGGGGAGCACAAGGCCCTGCTGGGACCTGTGCAC